>OY987250.1:18846959-19136959 GCA_963920765.1 Ulota crispa
TGAGGAGGTGCTCCATTTTAGAGCCCTATGGCCTTTCCACTTCAAAATTTCATAACTAATTCTACAAAGTTCCAAAAAATATGAAAAAACTTGGATTAGATGCCAATTCTTCTTGTCTTTCAAGGAAAGTTTACTGAAAAATATTTCAAGAAGTTTCACCTACCCAAAATTCCATTTCAGCCCTAAGATGCTCCATTTATGAGCCTCCTACCTTATAGTATAATACTAGTGATAGTTGACCACATCCAATAACGTTCAAATATATTAATTTTTGAGATGTTGCCTCAACATAATTCACCAAATAAGCTGAAGCGTTGTTCCACAACATCTTGACTTCTAGATTGAAAGCTTTCCTGGTTCTAATCATATCCATGCTATGCATAGTGATTTGTTTTATACTGTTTTAACCAAACAAAAAATAGAATATAAAATAGAATTGCTTCTAAAATTATGGAAGGAATTTAGTTTCTATATCAGTTTAGAATGTTTTGCAGGTCAATGACCACAAACGTGTTTGTAAAGTTGTGTTATCACCAGTCTTATCATTTACAAAGACTTTCAAGCAGATCAAAAATTAATGATTTGCTTTGTACAGAAATTGTTAGAGTTGAATAATATCTCCAAGTTTGAAATAGTATGTTCTACCTTATTCTATGGAGTTTTGGACGCTGGCATGAGGATAGTTAACCACATTTTTGGTAAGTATTATATTAAAATAAACATTCCTTGAATGTAATGAATTCTGTTTATGTATTTGTGGACCAAAACTACAAAAAATACTGCTGCCTCTCAGATAGCATCAATGACTATTTGATTACTTCCACACCAATCCCCAAGTATGCATATATGGATGCAACAAAGGCAATGAATGCAACCAAGGGTGTATATATGATATTACTAGCTATTTTTCAAATTATCACTTGTGACTCTGTCAAGTTGGCTTTTGAAGAAATTTTAATCCAACATTGTAGGCCCCTAAAAGAATGCCTGAAGGTGCTTTGGATTTCACTCACAGTTGCTTCTCTGGGTTTGATGCTGCTTTTGTGTTTTATATATTTTCAAGGAAAAACATTTGCAATTGATGACTTTTCATGCTTCATTTGAATTCCATAGAACACGGCTTGCCACTGGCCTCCTACACAGCAACCAAAAGAGATGTTTATTTAAATATCATAAATAAGATAAGGCCAGGCAAAACGGCAAAGATAAAAATGGAGCTCTAGCACTAGTTGCAAATGCATGTAATGAATTTCCTTTCATCAAAACACGCTCAACAAGATTCACTCTCACTTCATGCTACTAAAATCACAAGGACCTTTGAAATATCCCATATCTAATCTTTATGATATTATAACATAGACACAATTTGAAGACTCATTGAAATTTTTACTTTGCAGATTATCTACCATGTGAAAATCTTATTTAAATTCTAATGATGAATGCGTAGCATAGCAAGTGCCAATTACTAGTAACAAACTAAATACAAATAAAACGTTGTAAGTGAATCACAATCAACAAGAAATTTTGAAAAGTTCCATATTAGGTTGCACCGACCACTAACGCCGTTTTCTTTCACATTAAGATAAACAATTGTGACCACTAGTTTTTTGAAGTTGATTTGTGTAAGGAAAATAAGAAAATAATTATACTCATCTACTATACCCGGATTCTAACAAAAGCATGAAAATATGTACACAAATGACGTTTATTATTTCCATGAAGTATCATATTCTATTCCTACATCTTAAGCCTAGTTAACATGCATTTACTATGAACATGGTATACATATAATTCCCTGACAACTTGCATTTGATGTTACCTGGAATCTCGATGAACTTGATTTATGGAAATTAAAATGCAATCACTATCCCGCCAAAGTCATTTAATATTTTAAGTTTTTTTGGTTTGATACACATCATTTGACCCTCACGTGTATGGTTGTTACTTTGGGCAAGATTTGGGTATTGGAGAGCACAAGCAGAGGCACAAAATGGACAGCATGTATAGACATGTCCAACTCCTTGTGTTTTTTAGGGCATTTGAGAGTTTTTGACCTAAAAGAGGAAGAATCAAATTACTGTTTTTCATTTTTACAACGTGATATGGATTTAAATTCATATTTTTGACTTCATGTTGGAAACAATGAGTGTCATCAACATGTACAAAATAAGATTTTTTCATTGTTTTTTTATTAATTTGTGAAGTCAACTGTGAGTTGACTACATTAGACAAACCATGAGCTCCATTGGGCACTTTAAGCATACAGACAAGCAGACAAATGTGTAGCCCAACGTGACAACCATACCTCACACCACTCAAAATCAATAAATAAATCTAAAAATAACTTTATTTAAGTTAAAAATTTAATAACTAAGAAAAAAAATGTTTTGTAACATTTCAATTAAATTAAAATTCAATTTTACAAATTACCATACAATGCTCTTTAATGCAATTATTGCTGTATTTGCACAATGAATCTTATGTTAAGCATACAGTATCACTCTATCAAGAATCTCTTACAATCATGGGTTAGCTTTTCATATTTCCTTAATAAAATAGGATAGCAAGGTTCTCTTTTTTTGTTTGATGTAAAGGAGTACTAAAGTCAAGTTAAGTTACTACAGCACAAGAATATGATACAAAATGACCAAACCTGCACTCCTAAAATTCCTTTGTGTTTACATGCAAATGGATTGAAATTGACCTCAATGATTAGTGGATTAAAGTTTTGAAACTGTTCCAGTAATTTAACCATAAGATCTATATTTTCACTTACTTATGTACATTCCTTCAAAATTTTAAACTTTGTAAGGGCATGTTTCATTAGATCAGAAGATTCAAAGTAGGGTCAAAACTTTCTTTGAAGCTTGTTTAAGGTTTCAAATTTTTTTAGTCATCCAAAACAATACCTCCCACTTTATGAATATCTTGTACAATTTGGACTTTTATAGAGCATGAAGTAGGCTATATGCCTCACAGATTTCATGATTATCCAATGCTTAAACTATAGTGGATTATTTTGATTTGTTGAAAGTTACATTATATTAAGGGAATTACTACTTCAACACCCTTAATTGTTAATGAGACACCTCCTATGAGCATGACATTTGATAATTTAGTGCTATTTTTGATTTATTCAAGTGGTCCATCATTCATTCAATCACAGCACTACCACATCCTTGAAAGAAAACAAGACAAATACAAGTTTATGTGGAAATACCATTGCACCAATACTAATTTTTGATGTTTTTTTATTTAAGTAAATCAAAAGTCATATATTTTTAAATTCAAAATCTAAGCACACCTATTTTTTTTTTTAGCATAGCCTTAGAATGATAAAGGTGAAACAAATCTTCTAATTCAAATAAAAAAATCAACATTAAAAATTGCATTTCATGCTCACAAGGGGTGTCCCGTTAGCAATTTTGGGTGTTGCGGTAGTAATTCCATATATTAAAAGAATGTCACAAAAAAGACTCTTATAGTATGAGAAAAAACCTAAAAAGTAGTAAACTAAAACTTAGCAAACAACTAGATGTACACAAAATCAATCTAAAACTTTTATATGCATATATATATATATATATATATATATATATATATATATATATATATATATATATATATATATATATATATATATATGTATATATATATAAAGAATTCCTATTGCAACACCCTAACTTGCTAAAGAGACACCTTGGCCTACTTCTCATACTGACCACAATCCATGGGCCACCCAAACCGGCTATGCAAGTCATCCAAACCTGAGGCCAAAAGACATGTGGTTGACCACAGGGTCGCTCTGGCAACGGGTACCTTGGAAACTTTTTTTTTTTAATCTACCCCCTGTGTTTATTGTCCATGTGCTTGCACCAAATTGCTGATAGCCCTAGATCAATCATTAATTTGCAAGGCTTGGATCCCCTTGGGATTTTATGCCGCGCATATTTCTTATTACCTGTTTACATTTCAACATTAGCTAACTAACTTAACCCTCTTAAAAATGACCCACCCACTGGGTTTTGAAGTGACGGAACGATGTGAGCGTACAAATGACGTATTAATTAAGGGCACGGGAGCATATAATCATGCGTGTAAATGTACGACGGCACGAGGGTGTAACAGCGTAACGATGTAAGGGTTCATAGGTGTTGGGAGGAGAGGGGTTTTTAGGGTTTTTAATTAGGGTATGAGAGTGTGAGAGTGCAAGGGTGTTTAATCAAGGGTTTAGAAATAAATGCATGAAAAATGTGAGCGTACGAAGGTGCAAGGAAATGAAGGGCTCATTTATGGGGTTTTGAAGTGACAAAACAATGTGAGCGTACAAACGACGTATTAATTAAGGGCAGGAGAGCATATAATCATGCATGTAAATGTACGACAACACAAGGGTGTAATGGCAAAACGGTGTAAGGGTTAGCGAGTGTTGGGTGGAGAGGAGTTTTTAGGGTTTTTAATTAGGATATGAGAGTGTGAGGGTGCAAGAGTGTTTAATTAGGGGTTTAGGGTTTAGGGTTTAGGGTTACATGGCCATCCTATCCAAAGCAACTTCTTGGGATTGAGTTTTTGAGGGGACGTACTCCCCCATTTTTGATAGCTGCAAGACCAACGGTTTGATTACTTTTTGATACAATATTGCGGTTTGGAAGATATGAGGATGTCAACTTTTTGATGCATATAGTTGACGATGCATTGACTTTTTGATGCCAACAATTGATCATTTGTTGACTTTTG
The DNA here is from genome assembly GCA_963920765.1 of Ulota crispa. Classification (NCBI taxonomy): domain Eukaryota; kingdom Viridiplantae; phylum Streptophyta; class Bryopsida; order Orthotrichales; family Orthotrichaceae; genus Ulota; species Ulota crispa. The sequence continues at coordinate 18,851,697 of OY987250.1, forward strand.
TGGAGCTAGGTTGAGGATTATCATGCAAAAACCCTAATCATTAGGATTGGATACCCTTAGTGGAGTTGCCGGATGTTATTGGGGGTTTCCTTTTTTTTAGGGCTTGATTTAGGGTTACAAGAGTGTTTTTTAGCTTTTGGATTTTCCTTCCTAGTGGGTGTTTAGGGACAAGAATTACACCGTTTGGAAGCTTAAACGATGGAGATGAAGAAAAGCTAAAAAAATCAATCATACAAAATTTATTTGGATTGGGGTTTGGGGTTCGGGGTTGGGATTTGGGGTTTAACAAGAGTGTCCGTTAGCTTTTGGGGTTTCAAACCATTGGGTGTCTTGAGACAAGAGTTACAGCGTTGGAATCGTGAGAACATGGAGATTGAGAGAAGCTAAGAATATCTCGAGAATTCTCGAGTCTTGGTTGTGGGCTAGTTGAGATGGTTTAGGGGGGCATTTTGTGGCACGTGTAGGCTTTTTGCATGGCCATTTTGACGCCACCTACCCCCCCCGACGTTTTGGACGCCCATGATTCCAACTGCATGCTTGGAATGTAATGCTTGTGCGCGGTTCGTGAGATCCCGGGTTGCCATGTGTTTGAGGTGGGTTTTTAGGGGTGTTTTCTTTACGTATTGAGTGGAATGGATGTGAATTGGGGAGTGCTTGGATGAAATGAATGAATGAACAAATGAATGAATGAATGAATGAATGAATGGGATGACATTGTATTTGTACCGATTTACATGACTATCGAGCATTTGTTGAAATTAAATGGGGATCCGGCAATGTGACAACGTGGTTATTTCACTTTTTGGGACTTTGGAACGGGTTTCAGGGGGTTAGAAACGTCTCAAATGCATGCAATTGATTCTTTTGTTGTTTGAATTTTTTTTGAATTTTTTTTGAATTTTTTTGAGATTTATGAATTTTATGAATTTTTTTTGGGGGGCTACGGTTAGGGCAGATTCAAGTTACATGGATATCCTAGGGAAACTCATTTTTCAGAATCAAGTTTTGAGGTGACCTACCCCACGAAAGCAACCGTTCTGAGTCCAACGGCAGTGTTTTTTTGTTTCCTAATGATGTCCAGATTTTGAATTATTAAGGCGTTGACTTTTTGGGTTTAGGGCTGACTTTTTGGATAAGGGTCTGAAATTTTGAGTTTGTTTTGTTATGTTTTTTTTTTTTAAAGAGTGGGTGGTTTAGTATTAGTAGATGGGTGTACTTAGGATCCATGGTTGAACCCCCAAAGGACCAAGGAGCCCAATATGGCCAAAGGGGGTGCTTGGAGGTGTAGGGGTGTACAAAAGAGGCATTTTTAGCTCAGATTTTGGGCTGCTGCTCAAGTCCAAATGGAGTTGCTAGTTTGAAAAAAATTTATGATCGGCTTGCTGTTCCTTGAAGCGCCTCCTTTGCTCTAGAGGCTCTCCATAGATTATAGAAAATATTTTGTTTTTTGGACAATTAGGAGAAGAATGTCTTAAGTTGGGCAAACGAAGGGAGTGGCTAAGAGAGCAGATTGGATGGGTTTAGGGTGGTGTCATGTCTTGTATTGTACAAGGGAGAAGTTTAGTGATGTGTCATTTTTTTAATCCTTGATTTGGGCAAGCTTTAGGAGGCTGTAAAGGATTTAGCCAGTGGAATCTAGCAACTTTGGGTGACCATATATTTTGGAGTCTTAGGGTCAATTTGTGGAGTTTTCTTTTATTCCAACAAGTATAACGAGACACAATCTCATGGGGTTAGGCATTAGGTAAATTTTGATTTTAGGGAAATATTACATGGGAGTCAAAAATCCATATTTTGAATTGTTGCCCAAATTGGAAAACATGAGATTTTGAATGCTGGGGATTTAGGGTGGTTTGGGGAGATTTGAAATCAAATTGGTTCAAAACAATTGATTTATAGTTGGGTATAGAATGACCGGTTACATGGGTTAACCCCTAAAGGCCTAAACACCCTTTTTTGGCAACATAGCAATTTTGGGCAGTTCGTTACCAATGGGGTTTTTAGTTTTTTTTCTTTGAAATTTTCACACATGATGTGTCCAAGAAGTAGCTTTAAGGCCCAAAAAATTAGAGCAAATGCACACATGGTATACTCAAATGTATAAGATACAAATGAAGGACATGCGAGTGTTTCTAAACCCTCTCATCTATGTACTCTCCCAACCACTCTCCCTTCACCTAATCATATGGGATAACCACGCCCATGGTCTAATCCTCTCTATGAGATGCCTCCTATCGCATGCTCTCTCTCCAATGCTAAGTACCTCACGTAGCATATCTCCTTTGGCCTAGAGCAAACTCCTAATGCCCTATTCCAACCTTTCAACAATTAAGAAGGTATAACTAGTCACTAAATGCTACACCACATCACTTTTTCTTTAAAATGAGGGGCTTCATTAAAACCCTAACTAGGAGGGATTCTTTAGATACATATAGATTTCTTGGATCCTACATGAAAAAGTTGATGGAACTAGACTACTAAGGTAGGAGGCTTGTAAATGGAGCAGCCAAGCAAAAGTGTACTCCTATGGAAAAATCAGGGCGACTTGGCAATATGGAAATATTTTTGATAGAAAGGCAAAGAAGAGACAATATTGTGGCCATTTAATTTGAAATTTTTGAGTTTGTATGAATTAACCACAATATATCAAAGCAAAAGGTGCATAGGTAGCTCCTCTTGATCATAGGTGGTAGCATTCATGATGCAAAGGCTACTTGTAAATGGAGCACATGAGTCCTAAAAGCAACCACTATAAAACCAAGGATGCTCCAATAAGGCTTTTAAAGTGTGCAAGCACCCATTCCATATTCTAATACTCATATCATGATTAAGAACATGTTTTTATTTATTTTAGTATAACATATATCTATATTCTATTGAAAGACAAATTTAAATACAATTAAGATCAATAAGTACATTAGACAATGGCTCATGTCACTCTCTTGAGTTCCTAAAATAGTGCATATAGAAGTACAATTTTTGAACATAAAAAAATGTGATCCATTTAACCCCTTAAGGACCATTGTCCCTTTAAGGGACAGGTTAGACTTTGGACATGTACCTATGGCTAAACTACTTTGTGTGATTTTTTGATACTTTTGTTGAAGGTGGGGAATTCAAGGATCTATGTGGGCATCTAGTTTTTTCTTCATTCCAACATTTGATGAAGAAGTTATGCATGAATTTATGAAAATTTGGGGAAGATTGTCTGCCCAGGCAGCATAGAAACTTTTTAAAAAAATCAAACTTTAAAAAATTAAAAATTGAAATTGGTTCTTTAGATTTTTTTCATAGATGAGAAGCTTTTGATCATTCAATTTCAATCAATGAGATGAAAGCTGTGAGGAGTGTTTGTTTGCGGACAGTTATGGATTCTCTATTCTAAAATAAACTTTGAAGTCCTCTATTTTTCTCAATTTTTAGTATTTTGGAAAATTAAAAAAACTCAAAGAAGTAGATTGTTTATCACAACATTATGTCCGTTGGGATTTGCATTTTTCATTTCAAAAATAAAATTCTTAACAATTTAGTGTTTTGAATCATTCTCTACTTCTTTTTACTTACTAATTTTCCACATATGTTATGTATTTCCAATTGTTTTGAAAATTCTCCCACATACCTAACTTGATCTCCTACAAGGGAAAAAAAGGCACAACTTTGGGTAGAGCAGCGTTTTTGTTGTAAGAGTGGTCAAAGGCTTCTAAAACTTTTGGGCAGCATGAATTTATTTATTTATTTATTTATTTATTTATTTTTTTCCACTTTAGGTGTAAATATCTCACTCCTCTCCATATGGAATGAGCTGATTTTCTTCCCATAAGTACCTCTTCTAGTTTGAGGCAAGGTCCTTGGGTTGGATTTCCCAAAAACAAAACATAAAATTCCTTTTTACTAAACCTCCTAGAAGTGGCAATTTTTAGTGATTTTCAGAGAAAAAAGGGCGTCATCCTTGAGGGGTTAAGAACCTCTTTGCACTGTTTTTCTGACCCTTACACGGTCCATTCAAAATGCCCGTTTTTGTGATCCCTACATGGTCCATTCAAAATGCTTATTTTGTGATCCTTACATGGTCCATTCAAAGTGCCCGCTCCTAGCCTCCTACTTTGGAGCATCCCCAATCCAACTGGGACAAGAGCTTTGAAAATTGTGTTTGACCGTGTCTAACTTGGGGTTAGGTATAGAGCAGGGATATTTCCCAGTCTAGCAGTCCCCAATGAACGTAAGTTATGACACTCACTAACCACAACTTTTTAAAAAGTTTATGTCTTTTTTAAATGCTTATATGAAGAGATTCATGTTAGAAATATTTGAAATTGCATCAAGGTCAAAGAATCAGATAAGTGATATTCAAAACTCTCCAAATAGTGAAAATATGCAAGGGAGGGACTCTTGCATGGGGAGCCTTGAAAAATGCAATTGCAAGTGTTTGCTGCATTGGAGCCCTGATTTCACTCAAGCTGGGTATAATACTCCATAGAAACTTTTACATGCATGTGTTACGACTAGATTGGAGATGCTCTTAGGGCATCCCCAATGTAGCCTTAAAAAAGCTTGCTATTAGCAAGATTAGTAGCCATCAGGTCATGATCTAATGGCTACTCTGTTGGGCTTGCTTATAGCAAGCCTTTTTAAGGCTACATTGGGGATGCTTTTAGACGTAGGAATGAGGGAAGGAATGAGCTTGATAGTTGCAATGACATGATGATCAATAATGGTGTTGGATAGACCGTTAATTGTATTGTATTGTACAATATCACACGCACCCATTTATGTTTGGAATCTAATCAGGTGTACTTCATGTACAGTTCAATAATTAATTTGTTGAAAAAAAGCATCATGTGTGAGGACGGACTAGAGTTCGGAGAATATTTCAAAAATTTAGGTTGAACCGGTTACTCCAAAGTATGTTTGGTTGAATGTTGTTTGGACATTGTTTGAGATTTGTTTTTGCCTTATTGCACTTAGGGAAGCGACCAATTTCTTTTGGTACTAAATTTTAAGCGGCTAATTTTCCTTTCATCTTATGTATGAATTGGCTGAATTTTCTTTCATGTGGGATACAAATCAGCTAAATTTCATTTTACATATAACTCAATTCAACCAGAAACCTCAAAAAGATTTCAAAAATAACAAAGACATATACATATAAAAAATCAATAAACAATGTGATGTCTATAGCAAAAGTTGAACTTGGAAACTCCTCACTAGTTGAGGACCAAGTACTTAGCTTTACTAAAATACAAAGCTCACATTTGCAATTTAAAGAAATCCTACTTGCCGAAAGAGAGAGATAGAGATATTATTTGGTGGCACTTATTTACAAATGGTATCATGAACAGGCTAAAATGGAATCATCCTGGTGGTTTAAAAGCGCAAACAGGTCAAGAGCCTTTGCAACCCTAGGCTTCAGTGGCTAGCCTTGAAGTCTTGAACTTATCTTACCATTGATGATTGGCTATCTTTTACTCTACTAGTCAGCTGAAATCTAGACATATCCTTTGGAGATCCTCTGATATTTGATTTTTTGTAATCTCTTTTGGTCAATTTCCTACCCATTTTGAAAAAGAGTAGATAATTTTCTTTCATGTTTTTTTATTACTTGCTTATTTTCCTTTATATTTTCATTGCGTGTGGTTTTATAGCCTAACAACTTGGATTTGAACCGGCCAAATTTCAATCTTAGTCGGCTAATCTTACACTTCCCAGATCTTGGGATGGACCATCAAGTAGGAACACCCATAAGCGTTAGTGTCTCCATAACCGTCACTTCTAAAATCTTGGAATATATGAGGAAGTAAATAGGTGTAATTACAAAGATGGACAACATGTGAACATGAAACCTTAGTATTGGTTATGGGTGCAATGGCAGTTTGCTCTTTAAAAATTCACAACTTACTCTCACCATATCCAAATAATACATTTGAAAGTGCAAACTCATTATTGTTTTGTTGCTACTAGCATCTTGTAATTTGCTAGATGTTCATTAATAGTCATCATGTTCAAAACCCTTAAACTGATGCTTATGGGTGTTCCTACCTTAGTTTGGGGAGGTTTAAAAAAAATCGGTACATTTCCTACTCTTATGTGGTTCACTTGAGGTTTTTTTATATAATCAATTGTAGTCTAGATATGTGTTTTTTGGTCAACCAATAACCTTTGATTTTTACTATCACTTGGTTGGTTTCCTAAGCTTGAAAAATTAGATTGGTTAAAACCCAATTTTTTTGTGTATTACATCAAATTTCTCTCTTCTTACAAAGGTTCCAACAAGGTTCACCTTTTGCTTACCATGCGTATGACATAGCAAAATTAGGCAATGATCAAGATAACATTACAACAACAACCTAACAATTAAATTATCCCCAAGCTCTAATCAATGCAAACTTCTTTGTACTTTAAACGGATTTATTATTGAATTTTGTTGCTTAAATATCTTTGGCTAGATTTGAACTATGTTAAGTCCCACCATCTTGGGATCAAATAATCACTCTTCAAGAAATGTTTGGATTATAAATTGGAAATCCACACATTTTTTGGAGTCTAGTTAAGTACATGAGTTGGAAGTCAAGACTTGGGCTTCCATTGTTAGGGTTTACCCTTGAGCATCATGTGTCCTTCAAGGATTGGTGTACCAAGTTCACCTCTTTTCCCATCAACCATCACCCATTCACCCACTTTTACACTCACCCTCTCACTTACTCACCCACTCACTCACCTACTCATTCACTCATCCACTTGGCCACTTCACCCATGTTTCTTGTCTTTTAATTTTTTTTTAAATTTTAGCATCATGTAACCACGTATGATAATGAGGAAAATTTTGGATTTGGCAAGCTTTTGATAAAATCTACCCTCATTTTGGCATTTGGGAAGTGAGGATATCCTTTTCACATGTTCAAAAAACATTTGGTTATTTTTAAAAGGTAAAAAAAATTCCTTATCATGGAGAAGTTCATATATTGATTTCTTACAATTTCATATTTTACTTGTCCCTATTCCTCAACTACAAGTGCAAGTGCAAATTTGGCTAAATCTCTTGAAGATGAAATTGAAACTTGACTAATTTCTTGAAACCGGATTTCTCTAGTACAAAGCAAATTTATTAACTTTCATTTTATTTAGGCAATTTTGAAAAAAAAAACTAGCTTGTAACTAAAAGTCAGTTCTCCCTAGGACATAGGGATAGACCAGCTTTGAATGGAAAGGCTTGTTTGGGATACGTGTGTATGACCAAAAAAAAAAAGAAGACATGCATGGCCTTGCAAGTAATAACTAGTGTTCTCTGAATTGGCAAAATTTAGCAAGATTGCTAACAAATTTTTCATGCAACTAAAAAAAAATGTGAGCTTTCCAATGTTAAATTTGAAAATTTTAGCTTTTTAGCAATGTTTTTAGTCATTTGTGCAACAAGTGAATATTACTTTTGGGATCATTGGTAATAACACACTAGGTAGGCGGGCACTCCTTTTCTCATAATTGCAAATGTGCTTTGGGATCCCACAGAATGTGCTATCGGTTTTCATTTTCACCTTCAGTTTTTTGCAACGGACTCTGGCTTGAGGTTGTTGCACAAATGGTTAGTGCAATTTTTTAGTCTCTTTTAGCAAATTTACATAAACCACAAATTGTGATGTAGCCGGCTCTGGCCTAGTTGTGATTTATTTTTAGCTGCCCAATCTCCGGGGGAGGCTAATTTTCTTTAATAAGTACATTTAATATTACATTTATGTTGCTTTGACAATTAGGTTGCCTTACTTCGGTAAAGTTACCTCACAACTCATCACTTGGCCACTTGCAAGTGCATGTAACTCTCTAAATACTTGGGCTTCACATGGTTTACGCCTTGGAAGCGGCTAGTTTGTCTTTTTGTAGCCTAATTCTTTTTGATAGGTTGTTTACAGATAGTAATTATATTGTGAAAAATGTCAAGAAATTACCGTGGAGCAACCTAAACACAAAATTCACTAAAGGTATCTCAAGAGTGATTGCCTTGCAATTTGAAGTATAATTATTGGTTTTTGAGGGATGAATATGTGTCAAAATGAAATGGAGGCCTTAACCCCTAAAGGCCCAAGCTCAATTTTTCTGAAAAAACACAAAAATTTGTCATTTTTGATGTTTTGATCCTAAAAAGATTTTTTTCCAAATTTTTCAAAGTTTAAGTTTTGTAGGATCTTGCATAGGATTTATGCAAGAAGCTATACTAAAATTTTCATGAGGTTTGTCATTACAAGATTGAGAGGGTGTGAGAATTTGAAGTTGATGTAAATAGTTTTTTGACCTTTGCCCAAAAAATTTAGGTCCCTTTGACCACATGTGGTGGACATCTTTTGCAACATGCATTAGTAGAAAACTACATTAAAACCCACTAAATTATATCTAGTTGTTTTTGTTGAGTTCCTTGATTTAATGTAAAATTCAGCAAAACAATGCAAAATTTTGCAAAGTTCCAACGCAAAAATTAATTCCAACTCAAAAATCTGCGTTGGAAATAAGGAACTCAACAAAAACAACTGAACATAATTTAGTGGGTTTCAACACAATTTTCTACTAGTGATGGGTGTTGTAGAGAGTTGACCAACATGCTCTAAATCATGTTGGGCATATCTCTACCAATTTTCAAGGTCATCAAAGACATGAAACACACCCTACATGGCCTTGCATTGCAAGCATGTGCTTGAAATATCCATAACACTAGGGTGTTTTGCAAACCAAATTTGAGGGATAATTTGAAAATGTAAAAATCCAAAGGGTAGTTGAAAGAGTTTAACTCTACTAACAACCACAAAAAAATAAAAAATAAAAACATAAAATCTCATATAGTTATTGTGAATCAAGAGTTAGTGTATCTATCAAATAAAAAAATGAATTCATCTTATTCACTATTGGTTTTGGTATATTCCAATGAGGGGTCATACCTTCATTAGTGGCCCTCAAGAGAAGTCAACAAAATTTGGCATGCTTGGTTTGCCCGTTGAACAAAAAAAAAGCTTATAAAACACCCACATGTTTTGATATGTGAATCCAATTTCAATAAAAATTGTACTCATGTGTAGCCCTTGCAAACCTCTAATTCAGAAATAAAATTCAAACAATTTGATAAAAATCTCCACTAGAATAAGCTTGCCCAAAATTCATTTTGTCCCATGTGGAGACAATGGGCTTTTAGAGCTTAAAGTAAGTTGTGAGAGATAGGGTTATTTCCATTGCTTTGTGCTTTGCTAAAGTACAACTAGTTTATAAAGGAGAGGCCACATGCCACAACCAAATGATTTGCACAGCTTTTGTGTTTTCAATGCCTCCCGAAGCTCCACTTGGACTCAATTTTCACACTATAAGAACCAAATCAGACTAGCGGCTTGACAAAACATAAAAAACTAGCACCTTATTTGATGTTTCATCTGCTAGGACCATTTTCACGTCATCCAGTCGCTGGATGTGCCATCCAAAAGTGTTCTTCTATCGCATAAGTTTGGAATAGCCTTCAAAGCAAGCCCAAAAATTTCTCTATCTTGTGTGTTGACATGGACATATTAGTTGGTGACATGGCAAGTTGACCTAAAAAATCCTACATGTGAACCCTCCAATGGACAAAACTAAGGACAAAACTTATATTTCAACCAATGTTGTTTGAGATAATTTTGTCTGATTGCTAGTTTGAACATGGACTAAGCTTAGCTAAAAGGCCTTACATATGAAGAATGGGATATTTTTTATTCTTTCTGTTGTGAGTTAAAGGGAGGATGTAACAACTTCCTTCACCCTTACTCAATTGTATATAATAACATGTCAATCCTCTTATCAACTATACTGCACTTACAATTTTTGAACCAGAATAGAAGGCTATATGTCACCTATTGCTACAATCACCTAATTACAAACTAGAATGTAACTTGCAATTTTTTGTGCACACCACTAGTTTAACTTGTCTTGAAAGGTGCATACTAAAGGGAGGAATTTTATGTATGTAGAGACATGAGTGCAAACCCATACAAGTCTTAACCCTTTAACGACTGGTCGACCACTTTGTGGTCAATCCGGCCCTTTTTCCTTGTGTAGGAAGAAAATGACAATGAATTTGGTGATTAACAAAAGAGGGCATGTATGGGAAATTGGGAAGTGAAGAGTTTAGGCCAATAACTAGGCCAATCTAAGGTAGCATGTGGCCAAAGGGTTGAAAAAACTATAAGAGTACTAGCTGAAAATACACCAATGAATGCAAAAAGATGGCCATAACAACTAAAGAGTGAGCATAATTCATGATGCATAACACTAAACTCTGCAAGATACTTCCATCTGTACGGTCAAATTTGTGGTAGACATCTATATTCAATAGTTCAAAAATTTCCCCCAAATGGCCATATAAAGGATTGCCCACCCCAAATTGACCACGGTCGTTAAAGGATTAAGGTATTTAAGACATTCCCCTCCTACCCATTTGAAACTAGTGTCTTCTCCCCAATTAGTCTTTAAATCATTTAGAGGCCTAAATTGCATGAGATTCATTTCATTTTAAAATCCAAGGCAATATCAAATATTTTTAGGATATTGCATACTTTTGATAAGTTTTTAATTCTCCTTTGAGGATACAAAGTTGTGACATCTCCATACAAGGTGTCTTGGAGCATGCATTTGCCTAAAAGTTTAAAATCTTGGATGTGATATGCTGGATTTATCCAGCATATTTTTTAGAGCATTCAAGATAACAATGTACAAAAATGGAGCTAGAGGTATCCTTGACTAATTGATATGAAAACTTTAGGGAGCATGCTAACATCTTTCTTGACAACAATTGTCAATGATGCATATTGTAAAAATTCATTGTCCATTAGATGAGTTTTGAAGAAAAGTGGAAAAATGCTTTGCTCATTTTATGTTCATTCACCAACCATAGATTTTAGGTGAGTGGTTTTATACCATGTAAACATTTGGGAACTTTTACTAAAATGCCAATGGCTTGTTATTGAATTTATATTGCAAGGGTGCAAATGCATTTCTTTTACATGGAATGTACATGATTGATGCATTGTTAATAATATTCTAACCATGGAATTGTTTGCAATCATTTAGTCCTAAAAATAACCTTGTTTTTGGTAACCTTTAGCCTTGTAGGCTTACAAAAGCTATTCATACATCTTAACTATTAAATGACCAAACAATCATAGTACGTAGTGTGTACAGTGCTGTGTAACTTGCATTTGCTACCAACAAAAAGTTTTCATTTGGGATCTTTACTAGCTCACTAGAGTTGCACTGATCTATATTCTAACTTGTTGATCTCAAATGTAATAAAAGTGTGGATGCATTCCAAGTACAAGAAAAATATAGTGTATTATATTGTGTACTATGGCCAGTTGGTCATTTAAGGGTTAAAATTTGGATCTTCAAAACATTTTTGAAATCAAAAACTTGGCTTAAAGAACACAACTCTCTCATAAGAAAAAGTGATTTTCACAAAGACTTACATTTGGTTGTGAAAATGCCAACACATTTGAAAGTTGTTATTTTTTTTTTGTTAATCAATAACCTACAACTGCATTGGTATGTGTCTATTAATCAAAGAATTGTAATGTTTATTTCACTTTGAGTAAAAAAATTGCTTTGGTCTTACAAATTCAAAAGAGCCAAATCCAATCCATTATTGTGATGATGAATTTAGCCTAAAAAACTCTCTAATTTGGAAAAGTTGACTTGTTGCCAATTGGCTTTTAGTCAAGTGAACTAAACAAGAGGTAACTATCAATACAAACTCAGAGTGGTGTACCAAAATGTGCACCTCTTCATTTTTTAGATGTACAAACAAAAAAGTTGATAGTAAATATCTTAATTCAAAAAATAGAAAGTATTGCTTCACAATCATAAAAGAAACCTAACTCTTCAATCACACATTGCCACTTATAGTATAAGATTGTATGCAATTAAGACATGGTTGCCAAAGTACAAATTAATCTAGTCCATGGTTGAAATACATATTATCAAATATATGTTTTTAGCTTCAAGTCAATCTACTTTGTTGAAGGCAATAGCCAAAGTTTAGTGTTGTTATTGCTCATTTTCAAAAATGTACATGACCGCACTAACTGAAAATTCATGGATACATTTGTATGCAAACAAGACATTCAACTGTAACATCTTTGCATTGAGATGAAAATTGCAAAATGCTTTGCAAATGGCATGTAAGACATTTGCAAGTTTTTATGGAAATTTTCCAAACACTCGCCATTGTGACTCTTTTGAATAACAAAACTAGATGTGAACGGGATGGGGCATGGGCAAAATATTTTCTATCCATGGCATTCCAACTTAGAAAAGTTGCTAAATAACAATGGAGAACCAATAAAAGTAAGAAGTGCAAAGAGAATTTTAGCAATGGTTGCAAAAAATTAAATTGCACAAAGAGGTGAGGAGGCACCACTATAAGGATAAGAATAAAGGAAGCTTTGCTAATAAAACTTGCACCAAAGATGGTTGTGAGCAAAGTTCATTATTGTCAAATAGAAGATACAAAATCCAGATTGCATTTCATTTAAGATTTTGTCTCAAGGAAAATATGGATGATAACAATTTTAGTGTTTAAACTTGGGAATAGTCACAAGCTATAAAAAAGTGAGGAGAATAAACTCGTGGTAAATGTGACAATAGTTAGTACTAAACGATGGAAGTTGCACAAATAAACCATTTAGGTTTGTATGGTATTATAATTCATTAGCCAGAGCTACAATAACTATGATTTTTTTGAATGAATGGTCCTTCCATATTAATACTAGGTAGCACAATAGGCTAATTCATTTTACAACCAACTACATTCTTGCAAGGTGCAAATGTGACCAAGTAACAAAAAGGTGTTAAACTAAGCTACAAGTTTAAAGGTTTTACATTATATTAGTGTTGTATCCACTATCAATGACATATTATGCATTTGTGTCACTTATCTCAAAGTGCAAAGTGTGGATTAAATAGCACGTGGATAGGAATTGACTTTAATCCTTAAATGTCAAAAAGGCCCTTTGCAACCAGTACAATATGTGGTATTTTTCTTCTATTTGGAATGGATCCACACCTCTACTACATTTGATATCAACAAAGAAGTTGGAATAAGGATAAACGCTATTCTAGTGAGCTATTTGAGATCCCAAGTTCAAATTTCTTGTTGGTAGCAAATGTCACATATACGGCAACGTATCTACTATGCCCTCCTGATGTTTAGGGATTACTTTGCACTTTGATTTATTGCATTGCATGAAATGAGAAAAAGTGGACTATGAGAAAAACGTGAATGTGGTCCATATCACTTTTTCAATTTTAGCAATCAAAAGCTTATTCATGACTAACTTCATGTATTCAAATGTATATTTAAGAATGACCAATTTTAGTGTAATTCTTATTTGTAAATGACTACAAATAGTTTTGATTGCTAAATGATGAATTATGTGTAGTTAAAAATCTAGTCAAGTACTATTGCTTGTAGTAAAGGAAATGAAATATTGCACAAATTTTGATGCAAATCCATCTTGTTGCATGCACCATAACCATGCCATATTCATTGCATGGGTGAAGGCCTAAGTAGGTACTATTCATTGTGTGTGGTTGTTAAATAGTTCAAAAGTTCATGTCCAAATTCTTCAAAAAAAATTTACATGACTAGGAAAAGTTAACAACATGTCCATTCATGACTATTTGTGATCAATGATAGAAAAATAAAAGCTTGCAAAAAGTGCAAGGTCATGTCTATTTTGCAATGAAGCTTATTAGTCATGAATGATTAGGTTCTTGCTAAATGCATTTCACCTTTTGCATTACCAAATGCAATCAAAAAATGTACAAAGTATGACTAGTTGTAGTTGCAAAAGAGCTAAAAAGGCCTAAAAACTAGGGAACTCTATGCATTTGACCAAATTGAGTTGTAGGTACATTAGTAGAGCCTTTATTGTAGTCCGTTTTTCACCACCTTTAGTATGTTTACATAACTTTGTATATTAATCACTAAATATAAATATGATTAACAAGAATCAAAGTGTATAATTACAAATAATCATAAATTTCCAAGTGACAACTTGGAAACTAGCTGAGGACCTAAATGCCATTGGAAATATGCCATTGAGAATAATTTGGCAACCTTTTGATTGCTACTCAAAATGTTTAAAATCACTTGTTCAAAATGCTTAAAGAGAGCCCAATCATAAGGCAATTTTTTGACTTGCTCTAGTAACAAAGTGTGATCATAAAGTTTTGCATTTGATATAGTGTAGTAAGCTTACTATATACTTTTGGAAGTTTTAGGTTTTTTTTATTGAATTTCACTTTAAAACACTCTTTTTTTTAAAACACCCTTTTTTAGCAAATCCAAAATATTTCTTTTTTTCATAACTCTTTTGATATTTGTAGCAATATACTACATTTGTGTTTCTTTGAAAAGTTCACATATAGGAAGTTTTGACCTAACACTATTCCAATTTTATAGAACATATACATCTTTTGGATTTAAAATTTAATTTTCAAACTTCTTTGTTTACTCTCTATAAAATCAAAATTTTATTATTGTAAAAAGAGCATGATATGCTTTTTTAGAGTTGTGAAAAGGAAAGCAATACCAAGTTTTTGCTCCCTCTTTGTTTCCCAAGCCACATGGTCAATTAACTTTTGTTTTACTACTTTCATTCTCTTGCCAATTCCTTGATGCTTTCATCATTCAAAAAACATTAGCAATTTGAATAGCATTAGAATTTTACATTTTTATACAATATAAAATGCACCTCTTGTGCATTCTATATTGCATCTACACTTAGATGCATCTTCTAGGCGCTAGTTTGTGCAAAAATTTAACAATCAATACACAAAGTTTTAAAACTAAAGCACCCACTAATATCATTCAATTTCTTAGCTGGTTTGGCTTTTGGAGTCTCACCACATCTAATCCATGAATGTCTTTGACCTTGCATTACTCAAAGTTTTGGTGCTAAATTTCCACGTGCCCACAAAGTTCTTGGAGTTTCTATGGATTCTCATATAGTGTGTGCCACCATAAACCAACAAAGATGCAACAATCATATTAACTACTAATAGCAATTCTACAAAAATTATATCTCTTCGTAACTACAAGCAATGAGATGTTAGGAATAAAGTTATAAAGAGAAATCAGAATTATCAATTGCCGAAAACAAGTCATCATCATTCAAAAATGGTAATTACTAGTTCTTTTACACTAAGAGGGCAAAAAAATGGCCACCCTAGAACTTGTTGCCTCAATATTAAATATAAATAATTTGCATTAAACTGACAAGTTGACTAACTAAATTGATAAAAATCCAAAGTGAATCATGCTACTTGGTCAACGCATTTATGTCCATTGTGGCAAGTCCATGAGGTGTCATCTCAATAGTGGAGCAGGTCAC
Organism: Ulota crispa; assembly: GCA_963920765.1. Taxonomy (NCBI): domain Eukaryota; kingdom Viridiplantae; phylum Streptophyta; class Bryopsida; order Orthotrichales; family Orthotrichaceae; genus Ulota; species Ulota crispa. Next base: position 18,867,089 of record OY987250.1, read on the forward strand.
AACTAAAAACAAATAAAACAAACTACTTGGGGATTTGGCCACTTTCCATAATTTGTTGGTTTATAATGGCACGCACCGTAGTAACGTTACAAGTCCAACGTACATGGCCACCTTTTGTGCCTGAGGCACAAGTCATTTTGATTTGTAAATCAATCTATTTGATAAGTGTCTCAACAAAAATTGATATTTGTCACATTATGAGCTTTTGACGCTTGTGTAAATATTCAATTTCTTGTAATGCCCTTCATAACAAGGGACTTTCTATCCTTTCCATTTAGGGCATTGACATCCTTGTTAAGTTCCAAACTTCCAACATAGCACTATCCTTGATTCAATTCAAGCAAAAAAAGATGAATATTTTTTATTTTTTTGAAAGTAACCAATTCCTTTGTGGAGCCTATATTTGGTGTTAGTACAACATATTATTATGTGCAATTTATTTTTTTGTCATTTAAACTAGATCTATACTAGTTGTTATTTCATTTTTTAATATGATCTTCCCTCTTTAAACCTTATTTTGCCAGAAGTAAGTAATAGGCATTTACAAGCCAACAAGTAGAATTTGTTTAAAGTCCGCAAAACCTTTTGTTTCATTATCCCATTAAAACATGGTTACCCATCCATACAATTTTGCTTCAAGGTATGTTCTATGAAGGAATTCTTTGCGGCCTGACACTTGCACTTTGATCTTGCCACAAATAAACTCACATTTACTATTTTTCAAGTAAGTCCCCTCAATGGTATTCATTGTCTAAATTGTAGTTATTTTTCTTCTTGTCTCGGGATTTTCACCTTTATATTCAGAAATTTTCATTTCTTGTCTTTTTATTGTAGGTTAGGAGCAGATTTGGCATGTTTTTGCCAAATCAATCACTTTTTGAGAAAAACCCAATTAGGCATCTAATTTCATAATTAAACAAGATTAGGCATTTTCAAAAAAGGTTGTAATTATTTGGCATTCAACCAAATTTTTTAGTAGAGTTAAGCCTTTTTCTAAGCATCTTTCACTTTCTAAAATTAGCCTTTGGTATAAAACTTGTAGTAGATTGAGCCCTCTTGAAATCAACCTTGACCTTCCATTGTTAATAAGTTTAATGACTTCTATAATATTTGACATTTCAATTTTTTGATTTGTTTGACATTGGACATTTTTGGAGAATAATTTATAGAGTAATTAGGCAAAATTTTGGGGAATTATTTTATGTCAAATCTGCTACCAACCTACTATATTCTTATTTGACTGTACTTTGTAGCTAGAGTAACAAGGCAAAACCTTTGTTTTTCCTCCACATTGAGAGACGTGATGTCTTCATCACTCACTCTTTTGAATGTGCACAATATTTTTAGGTGTGGAGCAAGTATATTTGGTAATTTATGGGTTTTCATTGTATCTTGATTCCTTTTTAAAATCACAATTACCAATAAAAATGACTTTATTTATAAACCCCTTAACTTAAAAAGGTATCATGAGATGTTATTAATGTTCTATTGTAGCAAAACTTTGCTACTAGTAGTATTTTAACCTCTAAAGGATCGAGCCATTTTTTCTTTGAAAATCACTAAAAACTGTCACTTCTAGGAAGTTTTGGAGAAAGGGATTTTGATTTGTTTTTGAGAAATCCAACCTTAGGATCGTGCCATAGACAAGAAGAGGTACTTTTGGGAAAAAAAATCAGGTCATTCTAGTTGGAGAGGAGGGAGATATTTACATCTGAAGTGAAAAAAAAGGTTTTTTCCCATGCTGTCCAAAAAATTCAAAAGCCTTTGACTACTCTAACTTGAAAAAAACTGCTCTACACAAAGTTGAGGTTTATTTTTTCCATGTAGAAGACCAAGTTAGGTATGTGTAGGAGAATTTTCAAATCAATTAAAACTATACAACACATGGGAAAAAAGAGTAAGCAAAAAGAAGTAGAGAATGAGTCAAAACACTAAATAATTAAGAATTTATTTATTGAAATGAAAAATGCAAATCCCAATAGTGATAATGTTGTGATGAACAATCTACTTCCTCTAGTGGATTTTTCTTTTTCAAAATTTCAAATATTAAGTAAAATAAAGGACTTCAAAGTTTGTTTTAGAGTAGAGATTCCATAAGTGCCTCCAAACAAAAACATCTCCTAACTTTCATCTAATTGGTTGAAATTGAATGATTCAAAGCTTCTCACGTATAAAAAAATCTAAAGAACTAATTTAAAATCTAGAATTTTAAAAAATATAAGTTTCAAAAAAGTTTTTAGGCTGCCCGGATTGCCCTCCCTTCCCCGTGTTGCAAAAATTCTTGCATAACTTCTTTGTCAAATGTCAAAATGAAGAAAAAGTTAGATGCACGCGTAGGTCTTAGAATTCTCCACCTTCATTAAAAGTTTCAAAATATCATGCAAAGCAATTTACCCATAGAAACATAACCAAAACCCAAACAGTCCCTGAAGGGACAACGGTCCTTTAGGGGTTAAGCCAACCCAACCAATCACAAATATAAAATGACCTCACAATCATACTAAAGATAGAATTGGTCCTCCTAATTAGTTGTTTCCTTTTGATTGCCAAATCAAGGTCATTTTTAAATCAATGTCTATCTTCTTTTATTTATTATGTGTTAATTAAAATTCTATTTAAAATAATCATTTTTTATCACCCGCCACACCATGTCTTATAGAAATACTTTATGCTTTACATAATGATCAAAGAAAATTTTGACCACCCAATATTCCTTATTCCTTTTTATACAAGGTATAAATGTTACCTATTTTGTAAATGCGTTAAGTGTCACAATTATAGAATTCCACTTATCTACCTTGAAATACTTCATCACAAAGCTTGTAGATACAAATTAAAATGTCAACTCTTAAATATGTAAGGACACAGCTTTTCAATCTTGGCTACTACGCTTGTATGTTAGGTATTTTGCACATAACTTGATGTAGTTCTTTACAGCTATTTTTGTTAGAAATCATAACTAATTTTTCTATAGGGTTTAGGTTAAGTTGCTCTAATCTCTTTATGGTTCAGCTACAAAAGCGCCGTAATGGACATAAAGTAACTTTTTTCTTAACCCCTAAAGGACCATTGTCCATTTGGGAGACATTTTGGATTTCATGCATCCACCTATGGCTAATCAACTTTACGGGATTTTTTAAAACTTTTATTGAAGATGGGGAATTATAAGATTTGTGTGGGCATTTAATTTTTTCTTCATTCCAACATTTATTGAAGAAGTTATGCATGAATAATTGAAAAACATGGGAGAATCAAGCAAAAAAAGAAAAGAAAAAAGATTGCAATTTTTTTAAATAAAAATTTGAAATTGGTTATTTAGATTTTTTGTATTTTCAAAGCTTTGAATCATTCAATTTTGATTAATAGATGAAAGTTATGAGGAGTATTAGTTTGCAAGTAGTTATGGGACTCCCAAACCTCCATTCCTTTTCCCCCTTGTAAAACTTGTTGCTTTACATTTTTGAGCTCTTTGTGTGTGTATATATATATATATATATATATATATATATATATATATAAAAGTTGTAGTAGACTAAGATTCTTTGGTTTTCACCATTTGGATCAAAGTAACTCAAGTTCCTAAATTTTACATAAATCCTCCAATTTTGCCTAGTGTATATGCAAATTTCATGGCCTTACATCATTGCAAGACTTTACAAAGTATGTTTTACACCTTCAATTCATTTGAAATTTTCTTACACTTACCTAACTTGGTTTTCTACGAGGTAAAAATAAACCTCAACTTTGTGTAGAGCAATTTTTTTGATATAGGAGAGGTCAAAGGCTTCTAAAATTTTTGGGCAATAGTGAATTTTTTTTTGCAATTCAAATGAGAATATCTCACTCCTCTACAATGAGAATGAGCTGATTTTTTTCCCACAAGTACCTCCCATAGTCTAGGGCATGACCCTATGGTTGGATTTTCAAAAAAACTTTATTTCTTACATTTCTTTTCATTCCCCAAAAAGTGATAGTTTTCAATGATTTTCATAGAAAGAAGGACTTGGTCCTTTAGGGGTTAAACCCTTTTTTGAAATGTAAAAGTGGATTTTCTTGAAGTAATGCAATTCATCCTTTTTATTGGAGTTTACTATTTTATTACCTCCTGAAATAGAAATACACTTTGTTAATTTCCTTTGAAAAACTATTTTGTTAAAAAATTCTTTACAATATAATGCATTAGCACTTTGGCACTCTTTGTATACTGCCCCTCACTATTTGTAAGAATTTTTGTTTAACTCCAAAAGGACCATGGTGTTTTTTGAGAAAAAATCTCAGAAATTGCCAACTTTTAGTGCATTGCCCAAAATTGAAAATAAAAACTTCTTTTTTGAATATCAACCGTCCAAAGTGTGTGAAATAGATAAATTAATGTACCCTAAACCCATTCGATTGTGCAAATTGTAAGATTATAACATTTGAAGTGAGAACTTCTTTTCATTCCTGCAAAACAAGGTCAGCAGACTTTGAGCCTTCTAAAAGTAGATTTTTGCTCTAAGCAAAAATGAGGTTTCCAACCTATCATAAGTAAATGATGTTAGATTCACTCATGAAAAGTTTCAAAAGCAAATATACAATCTAGCTTATTCTAAATCACCCTGCAATGCAAGGAGTTTAAGTGAATTGTCAATACAGTAGTCATTCTTTCATGATTTCTTGTGCATTGGGGGAATGTCTATCATTTTAAATTTGAACAAAAGAAAGTTAGAGACAAACATTTGGAATATGTGAAAAAAGACTCATGAACTTTGGATTTATAAATTGAAAGAAAATAGGGCATAAGGTTAGAGGAAAATATTTTTTCTTGAAACGGCTCAAACATAGTCATCAAAATTTGACTCCCTTTAGAATGTGATGAGAGAGCTCAAGTTTTTATATATTTTAAATAATTGTGCACCATGTTTTTTTATTACATGCTTGCCAAATTTCAAAAATTGATGAGAGTTTTAGCATAAGATTCTCCAAAGATGCCCAAATTGTCCAAGGTGCTCAAATTCTTTTAGGCAGCACAACTTTTGATTTGGGCAATTGATTGGGGAAAAAACTATATTTCCACTTGGGAGATAAATATTTACACTTTGTATAACAATATGGAGAACATCCAATAAAAATTGACTTCATGTGACCCTACCTGAGTTTTCAAGTGGCTATAAAATAAACACTTGGTTGCTTAGGGGTTAATCTCATCTAAATGTTTTTTGGCTATCATGAAGAGACTTTCAATTTATAACTTTTATTTCCTCTTTAGTGCTTTCAGCAAATTATTTTTTCTTGATTTGCAAATAAGTTCTACATCCATAGATACAATGGAATTATACTACCTCAACTCTTTAAGCATTGTGTGCACTTTATATTTTATATACTTAATTTGTGTGTCTCCAATAAAAATCTACTGCTTTTTGAACATTATATTGCCATGCTACAAAGCAATTTTGTAGTGCATAAAGCTCTTTTTCTTAAGTTGGCTACTTCAATTGACATTTAGTGGGCCTCTTATAGTGTCTATCTTGCATAAGTACCGTGACAATTGTTAATCTAATAGCATTTGTGTGTATTTGAAAGAGTTATTTATTTATTTATAGGCATTTTGATTTGTAAGAGATGATTGATATTGCCATCTTCAACAAGCTAACCAACTTCCATATAAAAATTTAGTGAAGAACTATAGCGTATTTTTTTTCTTGGTGTAAAAGTGTATATTTCTATTTTTAATAAAGATGCATATGCATAAGAAAGTTCTTTTTGAGAATACAAAATGTGATCATTTAGCCATAACAAAAAGAAAAAGAAAAAAAGGAAGTTAATAATATATCTGATTTACTGATAATATAAAGGTTTAAGGCCTAACACCAAAAAACAAATTGTGGTATACTTAGTACAAGGGCGTTGCACACATCAACCATTTAAAAAGTTTTACAATCAACAACAATAAATTTGCAAGCCACAATGTACTTCAATTCTATGACAAATTTTCATTAACCTTTTTTAAATTTGCAAAAATGTGGACAATCTTATGTGTCAAGTGAAGTATACATACAACGTTAACCCCCAAAGGATCAAAAAGCCCACTTTGAGTTTTTTAGATATTTGGGCAAATTTTTTTCTTGTAACCATTTGAGATAAATTTTTGAAAAGATGGTTGTATGTGCTCATATTGAGAAGCTTGCCTTTCTCCCAAAAAAATTATGGAATTGAATGCTTGTAGAGTGAGATATAAGGCCATATGTGGTTTAGATGCTAATTTGGGCATCCTTAGAAAAACTAGAAACAAAGGGACATGAAAAGGACATTGTCCACATAAATTTTCAAAGTGATGCCCCTAATGCCTTGGTCAATGGGCAAAATTAGTAGTCAACTCTTCTTAACTACGTAATGGCTTCTACTTAAATGTGTATTTTAAAAAACATTACTTTGTCAAGTACTCCACACAATGTTCTAGGTTTACATTATAGATTTTGTAGTTGAAATTTATTACTAAAAGTTCCCTTTATTTCTTCAATGTAATGATAGTTGTGCAATTCCAACTTCCAATTTTAGTCCGCTATATATTCTATGCATCAGGTGATAATAAGCAATTTGAAGTATATAGCCAATTTCATGCTTTACAAGAAATTCACAAGGTGGAAGATATCATTTTGGATGACAAAAGACAAATTTAACACCTTGGACAAGTATCAAAATAAATTTTTGACAATACTTTTAAGTGTTATGATCTAATGAAGTATGCCCTTCAAAAGCCCAAAATTTTGAATGGATGTACACAAGTGAATGAAAAAATAGATCTTATGATCAAATTGTTCAAAAGTTTAAACATTTGATCCACTCTTGTTGAGAGAGTCAATCTCTAGCCATTTGAGCATGTAAACATGAAGGAATTTGAGGGATTAATCCTTGAATGTCACATGGGCTCTGGAGATATGGTACCAAATACGGTCGCAATCAATATTTAGAAGTTTGAATAAGTTAGAAATTAAGTGTTACAACCATACATATTGAAGGGTTATATGATGGAGGGTGCATAATTTTTTCTGGAAAGCCCTTTGAGTAGTTCAAATACGTCCGTATATACGGCCGCAAAGGGCTTTCATGTTGTTCAAGGGTTAAACAAACTTGGATACTAACATTTGTATTGCTAAATGAACTGCAATATTGACAATCGATGATTGTTATGTGGATGAACAACTTTTTGTACTACTGATAAATGGTATTGCAAAATTGAATGGGTGATAATTGAATGATTTGTGGTACTCATGATGGATAAAAATGTTGGTTTTGGATGGAAAGAAATGGAGAATTGCTTGTGCCAATGACAAAAAAAACATTCATTTTGATGACAATGCATAATACAATGGTCGAATAAAAGTTTTTGCCACTCGCTTCTATCATTTCAAAGAATTTAGCATATTAAAGAACATGATTGGCATTTTGTTTGACTCATACATTATGATTGTGTTTGTACCTTTGAGCACAAAAAATCATGCATGCTATCAAAAATAGAAAAAAGAAAGATGCTTATTTCACAAATTTTGGTCATACCACACCTCATATTGAACTTCTCATAAATTGTATATTTCTTATTTGATGAGATTTTTTTGGCTTAAAAGGTGTGCATATGGTTTTTTCCTACATATCCATGGTATCAACTCTCAAAATTTCATTACTGATGTTTAGCAATTAATTGTCTTGCCAAACCATGAATATTATACAAAACAATTTAACAAAAATTTGGATTTTGGTTTTTTGGAACCAAATTTTGGTGTGCTTGATTGGAATTGCAAGTAAAAACTAATTTTCATTGATGCAAGGTAATTTCATGCCAATTGTATATGTTCTATAACATGTTAAGTTCTTTGAATGGTAAAAAAGGTGGCAAAAACCTTTGTTTTGCTGCTATACAATGTTTTCCAACAAGCTCTGTAGTTCTTTATAACTTAGCTAAACAATAACCCTTGGTGAATTACAACAATTGAATACTTCAAAATCAATAACATCACATGAGGCTGTGTGCTACCAATCTCAAGCCACATCCACATATCATATTAGTAGAAAATACTAGTTAGACTATAAGACTTGTTGTTGTTTGGCAAAGTTAACCCCTAAACATCTAAGCATGCCTCTCCAACCAATACAATTTAGGATATTTTTATTATATTTGGAATGGATCCACACCTCTACTACATTTGAGACCAACAAAGAAGTTGGAGAATAGATCAATGCAGTTCTAGAGAGCCACTTGAGATCTCAAATTAAAATTTCTTATTGGTAGCAAATGACAATTATACGTCAACCTATATACTATGGCCTATGGTCATTTAAGGGTTAAAATAATAGCTAGCTGAGTTTCAAAAAACTAAGAGAACTTGTTGAGAGGGGCATTGTACATACCCAGGACAAATCTATTTGTCCATATAGCCATATTTTATGAATAGATATCTCTATTTCTTTTATTGGTTTTTGGCAGAGTACACGTATTATTTTGCTTAAAGGCACAAGTTTAATTACAATGTGCAAGTCATATAGCAAAATCCAATTATCAGACAGAATGGTACCCTATACAAAAATTTGGACATGGACACCCCAACATTGAAATCATTATAAAAGAAATATGAAGTTCTTTTGAAGATGCTTGTTACAAAGAAAGGTGTGCACATGAATGTTTCATACATATCCATACAGTAACATCTCAAAAAATTATAACCAACATTTTTCAATCAATTATCATACAAAACCATAAATATCATATAAAATAATTCACCAAAATTTGAATTTAGGTTCATCGAAATTGAATTTTGGTAAGCTTTCTTGGGATTGCTGGTAAGCACTAATAATCAATGATGCAAGATAATAAAATGAAAATGTATTCTATAATATGCTAAATTATTTAAAAAAATCTTATCCAAGTGTTGTATAGTACATCATATTTGCTGAGATTGAAATAGAGCAATTTAAATGGGTAGGGAACTGTGGGAATTCCTTTACACTTGAACTTATTACGTGTTCATTTTTCAGTAATCTTTCAATAATATAGCAATGAACATAAACAATCTTCCAATCCATAGTCAACAAAAAAAAACTATGAGAATTGATATATGCACACCGGGGTTGATATTTACACACCCCATTGGGGTAAATTTTAGATTTCTTCTATCATAAAGCTGAATTTGAGAACTTTGAATTCAGATTTAGAGTTAGAGACCATGATTTTCTCTAGAACCATAAAGAAAAAGTTGCAATTCAACAATACCCAACAAAAAACTTATCTTTTTCTACAAACAAAAGTAAAAGTAACATATTTTCCCCTAGCTAAACTTTTCTGATAGGTGTTGTTGAATTGCAACTTTTTTATGGTTCTAGATAAATTCATGGTCTCTAAGTCCAAATCTAAATTCAAAGTTCTCAAATTCAGCTATATGATGGAAGAAACCTAAAATTCATCCTAGGGGGTGTACAATTATCAACCCCCAATGTGCACATTTCAATTCCCAAAACTATCCTCTCTTATTAAATATTGCAAATGTAACTAACTTGTTAAGACAACCATGGTTTCCATTAGTTATAAAGATTGTAATACTTTTAAAGACAATCTATCTATATAAAAGAATATAATTTACTGCGTGGCGATCTTGTCATAGCAATCCTTTTATTGCACAGGTAAAATTTTACGTGCATAAAAACCTACTTGGGTACATAAAAAAGAATACAATTGGCAATCCTTTTACCACGAGGGTAAAAACTTGCATGGGTAAAAACTTGCATGAATAAAAACTTGCATGGATAAAAACTTGCATGGGTAAAATCTTGCATGGATAAAACCTTGCATGGATAAATACTTGCATGGATAAAAACTTGCATGGATAAAAACTTGCATGGATAAAAACTTGCATGGATAAAAACTTGCATGGGTAAAATCTTGCATGGATAAAAACTTGCATGGATAAAAACTTGCATGGCTAAAAATTTGCATGGATAAAAATTTGCATGCGTAAGAACTTGTGTGCATAAAAACCTACATGGATAAGTACCTACAAGGGTAAAAATCTACATGAGTAAAAACTTGCATGGATACAAATCTACATAGGTAAAAACCTACATGGGTAAAAAACAAAAAATGTAAAAAATTTTGTGGATAAATTATTATGTGGGCAAAAAAATTGTGTGTTAAAAAACAAATAATATTTTTTGCTTGAAAAGACTATAGCAATCCTTTTACAGAGTTGGTAAAATATTGTGGGTATAAAACAAAAATTGCTTCATTGCAAGGAAATGTTTTTAAAATTTAAAAAAAAATGTTTTATTGGCATAGATAAAGTTCAAAATTGGATTATGTAGATGAAAAGTTGAAAAAAGTTATTGCAAGGGAAATGTTTTGCGAGATTGGGCTTGATTTTATTTTGTGTCCCATTGGACCGATGGGTGTCTATACTAATTTTACAACAATAACAATGAAATGAAATTGTATTTTGTATTTTTACTCCAAACACCATATTAGGTAAATCGGGAAAAAGAGTACATTTTGGGACTTTTGAAGGTTTGAGGTGATCACCTCAAACCAAGCTCTAGTGTTTTTTTTCATACATGTGCCTTCACCTGAGAGGAGGAATTTGTGAAGGAAAAAATCTTAGTGGCTCAGAGTGAATCTGATACCTTTGAATTTGATTTAAGATAATTCTTTGGGTTTAAGGTGGAGTACAAAATAGTACCTCTATTTTTCCCAATTTACCTAATGTGTTGTTTCTATATTAAATTTTATTTATTTTATTTCTACAAGTTGATTGGTCATTCAATATCTTCATAGTTCATACCATGGGTAATCCCTCAATGCAAGGGGGTCTCTAAATACACAAGAAACTACCTAAATTTTGGCCCCGTAGGCGTTGAGGCCTTAGGGGGTTAACCCCTGAGCACCCTGGCAACCTTGTAGTGGTTGCTCAGTTTTGAAAAATGTCCACATTTGACTCTTATCCTCTTCTTAATGGTAATGTCAAAGGGCTTGTATTTTTTCATGTACCTCTGGTCATGTATCTACTACCACTCAAAAAAGATTCAAGCTATTTGACTTTACTCATGTAAACTTTTTATTGAACTAAGTACACAAGGGTATGGGTTTGAGTGAAAAAACTTTGGGCGCTCAGGGGTTAAATATGTAATTTTAAAATTTCACTATATTACAACTTGTAGATAGAAAATGATGATTATTTCAAAATGGCTCCTTGAAGATTGGGTTTATTTAAAGATGATAGATTTACTAAAATTGTTGGAAATATGATAATCTTTGATCAATTGTAGTACTATTTAGCAAAATAGAAGTCAACAATAAAAAAATCAAATTGGAATTGGGTTGGATTGTAGAACAAGTGACTTACTTTTCAACTTATAATATGAAAATGACTTTTAGTGAGCTGCATATTCATTACTATGAGTATACCTTAATGGAGAATATTTTGATTATATTAATTGGAGGTTTATAAAAATAAATAAACCTCATTATATTATTAAGGTGTTCAAGCTTCAATTATGTTGACTTGATTGGATGCCAATAAGAGAGAACACAAACAATGTATACAAACAATGTATCTTTCAAGAGATTAGCTAAATGACTAAAGGCATATCAAGAAACGCAATATTCATTAAATTGGGAGAAATTCCTTCTTTGGGACTTCTAGATTTTATGTTCTTGGAAGAGTATTCAGTAAAAAAAAAATGGAGGTGTAACAACTCAAAAGTCCCAAAATTAAGTTTCTCCTAATTAATGAATGTTCTACTAAGATTAGAATTTCAATAGAATTAGAGAAACTTGAAGTGGGCTAAACATATTCAATATACTAGTTTGTGGGCTTAGGGCAAAAAAGCTCCATTTCTTCATTTAAATGAAGTAGGAATTTAGGAATTTATCATTGGGAGGTCAAAACTTTAAAAAAAAAAAAAGTATTAAGAGGTTTTTTTTTTTTTTTTTTCAAAAATAGGAAGTTTTCCACTCAAGATTATGTTTTTGCCATAAGAAAGTCAAAACGTTTTCCCCACCTAGCAAGATATGAAAAATTGCAAGCTTGGACCCTCTTGTATAAGAAAACTAAGATTAAGACAAAGAAAATATGGACCATCTTGAGTGACAAGACAAAGGAAGATGGCAAAACCAAGTTTTGAAAGCACCTTAAAATTGCAAAAAACATCTTGCTAAAGGACTATAGGGAAAACAAAGTTCAACTAAAGAATTTACTAAGCTATGAGACTTACAAGGGAATTTGTAAATGTAGGAGTTTGGAATTTTACTACTAGATTGTAACAATCAATTAATTTGGATTTGCCTTCAAAGACCTTGAACTAGTGCAGTGTTGTACATTGACATATAATTGACCAACCACAAAATTTTGAAAGCCAAATTTGTATGTCATATTTTTTTCTACATAAATTGAAAACTTTCTATCATCAATGCAAACAATTTTCAAAAATACTGAACTTTGACAAGATTTGTGTTAAATCACATAATGGGTTGGAAATTTGGTCTTGTCCTTTAGATTAAAATCCAATGCATAGACTTAAATGATTGTCATCAAGTTGGAGAATGCTAAAATGTGAGTGGAGATTCATGAGCTATAAGCCATGATCCTAGATTTTTTGTTGGCATACTAAATTTCACTTGTCATCATGTACATAGGGTCCTATAATTGTACATTTTGAATTTTCATCTTTTAAAAAACTTGTTGTTATTTTTTAGTTTTCCCATTGATTTTCAGCTCAAAAATGATTCATGCTCACAACATCTTGGCTCACTGCTAATAGCTCACCATTTTACACTCAGTAAATAGCGTTGATCTACATATAATTATCCCAAGTATAGCCAATGATACTTGAATGTTGCTCTCTCTTAGGTCAATGAAGTTTGTGGTTCAATATATGTTGTTCCTTATAGTCCAAAGCTCGCTCACTTGGCTTCAAGGGTAATTTTACAAGGAAAACAAATAAAATCTATTGCAAACCAAAACACTATATTATGCAAACTATATGGTTGTATATAGTTTCTTTAGAAGACAACACAATGCAGTATCCACCAATTTTCAAATATTCATATTAATTAGCATAAGTAATTGAAGACAGGAGATAAACCAGTTTCAAATTTCTAGCCTGCACCCACTCTACAAGTTAACCCCTAAAGGGCCCTTGGGCTCTGGAGATACGGTACCAAACATGGTCACAACCACTATTCAGAAGTTTGAATTAGTTAGAAATTACGTGTTACAATCATATATACTAAAAGGTTTTTATGATGATAGGTGCATAATTTTTTTTGGAAAGCCCTCAAAACATCTCAAATACGTCTGTATATATTGCCGCAAAGGGCTTTTGGGATGTTCAGGAGTTAAGGTAAATGTTCATGCTAGTCTTTTAAGTTAGAATTAGTAAACTCGGAAATGTCGAACAATTTTGCGCAAATATGTTTTAAATGCAAAATCGTTTGTCATTTTTGTGTTTCCTATTCCGGGCTACTCTTAAAATAAAACAAAATAGGCCACCTCAAGTCCACCTCAAGAAAGTCATTATTCACCAAATGTAGATAAAATTCACAAAACCCATACTAGACCTTTTGACAACTATCACTAAACCTCACATTGGACTTAATGACTTCGACACATTGTTTGTGGGGATGGAATAAATAAAAAGAATAATGCTCTTTTATGGTGATAGTGAGAATATCTCTATTTTGGAGTTGGTCATTTTTCATTTCCTTTTGTGGTTCCTAAATCATTAGGGTTTTTAAACTCAAAAGTGAGTTTCAAAATTCTCAAGTTTAATCTTCCAATGAAGAATATCTAAACTCTCACCTTTTTTGACATATGAAATAACATGGCTATTTTACCCTTGGCCTCACATACAAGGTATCATGGTCAATAATGATGATCAATAATTCTAGGGTGAGATTAAGTATTTTGTTAAGTTTACTACACAAAAAGTTGATGTAGGGTCAAGGTGAAAAAACCCAACTTTTTTTACAAACAAGGGTAAAAGTAATTAGTTGCTCTCTATTTTAGAATGTTTCAATTGTATCCTTCTCTACTGTTTTAGTCTAGGGTCTCCAAATTTAGATGAGAATTCAAAAAATCCCTAATTCAATCTCCCCATAGGTAAAAACATAAACCAATACATTTCTCTAACTGATGAAAAATCAAACTTTTTTCACCCTAACCCCAAATTGACATATGTGCTGTAAATTGAGCCTAGCTAGTGTTCTCCATTCTACAATTGTCAAGTTTAGATTCTTTGTTGACATAGCAATATTTTAGGGTCTGTTTAGACTATGTCTCATGTCCCATCTTTGCAAGTTCCACCTCAAAGCCAAATCCCAACCTACTTAGGCTATTTCCGGCAAAAATGAGTTGTACTAAAGAAAGTCATAAATATTTTATGCAAAAATGTTGGTGGAACTTGGGTTGAAAGTTGGATTTAGCAAATTGGTTGGCCAAAACTTGGAATAAAATCCCATTTTCTTTGGCGTCAAAATTTTCAAAAAATATTGCAATGTAAACAACTGGGACATGAAATGTGGAATTTCAGGTGTAGTGTGAAACACCAAGTCTCAACTTTTGGCTTTACACTAATCAAAGTCTCAAATCTCATTGCAACTTGGGAGTTGGGACATGGTGTAAACTGACCCTTAACTCTTAATCATCTAGTTGGTCATCATTACTAGGCTTGCTACAATGTCTATATTATGACAAGTACCCAACAATTATAATAGTATTTCCTTAAGTTGCAGAAGTTAATAGATACATGGTGTCCTCATGAAAAGTGCAAGAGGGGTAACTTGGACTTAACACTGTGTCTTAGAATCTTCTCACAATTTGGATCACTTAAAAATTTGAGTACATCTAATGAGGTCATTTTTTGCTTTCCATGATGGATCATGTATTCATGATTAGTTATGAAAAGAAATTAAATGAAAATTGGCCTTTTTTTTATGGGTCATAAGTTACATATTTTTTGGAGCAAGAAGACAAAAAACGTCTTGCTTGGCATTGAAGGGTTAAACTCTAGTAGCAGAAGGGTTAACCTTTGAATAGCACAAAAGCCCTTTGCGGCTGTATGTGCAGACTTTTTTGAGCTGCTTTGAGGGCTTTCCAATTTTTTTTATGCACCCCTCAACATACAATCCTTCAATATGTATGGTTGTAAGACTTAATTTCTAGTTGATTCAAACTTCTAAATACTGGTTGCAACCGTGTTTGGTATAGTATTTCCAAAGCCCATGTGACATTTAGGGGTTAAACATTAGTAGCAGTATTTCTAGGCAAATCATTAGAGCTAATTTTGGAGAAAATAATCTGGATTAAAACAGCAAAAGTAATCCTTCACGGCTTCACTTGACAATTGTCCTTAAAGTTTCTGACAAAAAGACGACAGCTGCTCCCTAGTCTCCACAAAATCAGACATCCTCTATTTGTAAAACAACATCTATTCTTCAAGTAGTAGGCCTGACAATTGGTCATAATGTCATATATAGAAAATAGACCTGACAATTAAAAAATTCCAGAAATAGGCTTATGTGGGCAAATTATTACTTTTACCTTAGTGCAAGAACATCTAAGCTTTCTCACTAAGTGTTGTTTAGCTGTAACTTCCACTATAGTTCTAGACTATATTAAGATATCTAAGTCCAAATTTGAATTCAAAATTTCCAAACTTAGCTTTTTGATGGTTAATATCTAAAATTTAACCTTGTATGAAACCCCATAAATTAGTGTTTAAATTTCTATCAAATTTTTGTGAAAATCTTACTTCAAATTGGGACCCGCTCCCACAATACTAAGAAAATTGGTTGAAATAACGAATGAAATTGCCAAACTCCTCTTCACACAAACGCGTGGTTTGCCAAAAATTGGATGAAAGTTACTAGAATTAGTAGAGTTTACGAATGAACTTACAGGACTTGTAGATTCCATTCATTTTTGTCCAAATTTTCCTTACATGCTTGCATTGTTGAGTGTTGCCGCGTGACCAACAAAAAAATAGAATTTAAAGGCTGCTCATCATATATCAAAAGTAGGTTTTGCAACTAAAGTGACCAAAATTTTGTGCATGTTTATTTATGGCAGCCTTTAAATTTTGTTTTTATGTTGGTCGCGTGGCGCTCACCCAACAATGCAAGCATGTAAGAAAAATTTGGATAGAAATGGATGGAATCCACAAGTTCTGTAAGTTCATCTGTAAACTCTACTAATTCTAGTAACTTTCATCCAATTTTTGGAGAACCATGCGTTTGTGTGAAGAGGAGTCTAGCAATTTCATCCATTTTTTCTACCAGTTTTCTTAGTGTTGTGGGAGCTGGTCCCAATTTGAGATAAGATTCTAGCAAAAATTTGCCAAAAATTTAAACTCACTGCTGAGGCCTATTTCTGGAATTTTTAATTGTCAAGCATATTTTCTATTTTTTTCCTTATTTCAATTATTGCTCTACTCCACTAACAATACTGACCATACTAATTGAAGGACTAAGTGACTTTGGAAGTGGTTTGTAGTAAATTAGATAAAGTCAATATGCCGTGGGTTACAATATCTGAATACCATCTCAAAGTTGTGATTCAAGTGGCCAATTCTTGAGGTTTTTTCCTAAGCACGTATCCCAATTGCTATGAATATGGCATTTGTTGTTGCACACACTAATTCAAGTAGCAAATTTTGAAAATCAATAGCACAAAATATGGCCACAAACAATGTTTCTCTAATTCATGTAATGTATAACAATAATACATGATTCACCAAAAACACCTCATTTATCAAAATTGTATATTTACATAAAAAAGAGGGTGATTTTAACCCCTAAAGTCTTGACATCCTTTTTTGGCAACATAGCAATTTTGGGCAGCTCACTACCAATGGGTTTTTTTTTTCTTCAAAATTTTTACACATGATGTGTCCAAAGAGTAGCTTTAAGGCCTAATAGTTTTCATAACTTTTGACTTCATGGTTCAAAATTTGTTGCATGATATGTAGTTTATGTTTTGCTTGGTTGGCAACCCTAAAGCTCATAAAACTTCTTTAAAATCACAATTTTAAATTTTTATTTTTTGAAATTATTTCTTTAGATTTATGTCTACATGGGAAGCTTTGAATCATTCCATTTTGATTGATGAGATGAAAATTATGAGGAGATTTTGTTTGCAGGCATTTATGGATTCTCTACTCTAAAATAAACTGTGAAGTCCTTTGTTTTACTCCATTTTCAATATTTTAGAAAAAAAACAAAACCAAAATATGCAGATTGTTTATTACAACATCACAACCATTGCAATTGGAATTTTCCATTTCCATAATTAAGTTCTAAACAATTTAGTCATTTGGACCATTCTCTACTTCTTTTTACTTACTATTTTTTTTTCATGGGTTTTACAATTCCAAATTATTTGAAAAATTTCAGTGTGTACCTAACTTGGTTTGAAGAGCAAATCCAAAAAATTACAAGCATTTTGGAAACTTTTTCATACAAAGATGACCTTATGAAGTTCAGCTATGCCTTGATTTTTGCGAGGACAAAAAATAACTTTTTGTCAATTCAAACTCATATATCTAACATTTTACATGGTGAAAACTTCTGAATTTTTTTCACATCTTTTGATACTTGTGTAGTACAAGATCTTACGGCTTCATTTGTGAAAAATATTTTTTTTTAAAATTTGGTAATTGTAGTAGAAATGACAATTTTGGAGCAATTTTGGTGAAAAACTTAGCTTAGAACTTTAGGGGTTAAGTAGTGTATTATTGGATTCATATGAAAAAGTTACTTTAAAACATTTGTACTATTAAGTGGGAGGATTTCTCTAAGTGCACCCTTTCCTAGAACCTTCTAGAATTTTTTGTAGTAAGTTGAAGCAACAAAGGACGCCCAAGATATAGATAATCAAGTGCTCTACAACCATGTCCATTTCCAAAACTTTGTAGAACATTTTGGTGGAAATTGAAACAATAAAGGATGCCTTGAAAGAGTAGCATTGTGATGAAAGCAGTTGCTATTGTTGAGTTTAAAATAGGACCAAAATGATGGTGCATGTGGATTAGATTCTATACCAATTGTGAGATTGATTATTTGGATTTGTATAGTACATTAAGATTAGATACTAGACCAATTAGTTTGTGAGATATCTACTTTTTGTAAAGTTGAATGTTGCTTTACTCATACATGTCCTACTCATGCAAAGTGTGTGCCTGTATACTAGTTAAGAGATATGTCCAAACCAAAAGACATGCAATTTTTTTGGGAAAAACATATGCAAAATATTGGAGAAATCCTAATGGTGGATATGAAACATTGACAATTACTTTAGTCCGTCAAGAGATAAATGTGTCATAGTTATAATATTAGTAGAGGCAATGGGTTAGACCAACTAAGTAAGGATATGAAAAACTAGTCAAATTTAAAATCCCAAACTAACAAATATTCTTCATGCAAAGAGATTTGAGTACCAAAGTGTTGGATTTGACTATAAGAATTGATATACATAAGTTACCACACCTTCTTGACTATCCCACCACTTCTTGAGGTAAATTTTAGATTTTTACCATCAAAAAGCTGGTTTTGAGAATTTAGAATTCAAATTTGGACTAAAAGGCAGTGATTTTGTTTAGAACCACAAAAAAAGTTCTAATTGAATAACATGCAATGAAAAAGTTTACCTTTTTTATAAACAAAAGTAAAAGTAATACTTATCCTTTGAGCTAAGCTTTTTCATTGGGTGTTGTTCAATTACAACATTTTTTATGGTTCCAAATAAAATCAAAGTGTCTGAGTCCAAATCTAAATTCCAAATTTTCAAATTTAGCTTTTTGATGGTAGAAATATAACATTTACCCCAAGATGTGGTGGGATAGTCAAGAAGGTGTGGTACGCATATCAATTTCCTTTGACTATTTAACACTTTTAGCAAAAAAAAAACCCCCCACTTGAGCTAATTACAAGAATCACAAGAACAATTGTTACATAAGTTATTTCCATTGCAAAAGTGCTTTTATTTAATTAAAGAGGAATGGTGGCATGCCCATCAGTATGATAATTGGTTGCAAAAGAAACAAGATTTGAAAGAACAATTCATCAAACTCTAAAAAATAATAGAGAAATTCATGACACCAAGTTTTAAAAAAATTTCTCACTAACCCTTAAAAGTCCATTGTCCCTCACAAGACAAAATCAGTTTTGGGCAAGCTTGTTCTACTGGGATTTTTGATAAGCTAGTTTGGGTTTTATTCTAAAATAGAGTTTTACAAGGGTTACATGTGAGTACCGCTTTTATTGAAGTTAGAGTTACATTCCAAAAGTTGTTGGTGCTTTATGGGTTATTTTTGTTCAAATGGGAAATTTGGGCAAATTATTTTCTATTGACTCTTTTCAAAAAAAAATGAAGGCATTACCCTTCATTGGGGTACATCAAGCAATAGTGTACTAGATAAATACATTATCACTTATAATAAATATAGTAACATTTGATATTCAATAGTTCTTCTAGATTTGTTTGTTTGTTTTTTTTTCAATTGTCAACAAAAGTAAAGTTTTTCAATTGACTATTTGGATTTTTATAATTCAAAACCTAGCCCTCAAAATTTTGGTTTGCCATAGATCTCTATGTAGTGTGAATTTCAAGCTCACGCTTGCATGCAAGGCCTCATAAGGTGTGTTCAATGTCTTTGTTGGTTTGGAAAACATGAGGAAACATGCCTGACATGATGTAGAGCATGTTAGACAAGTCTCTTCAACACTCATGTTGCAAGTAATGGTCATAATGTATGATCAAAGGGGTTTTTTATTTTATTTTAGCAAAGGTTAAAAAACTATATATTCAATTTTCAAGTTACCATAACTCTCAATTTATATGGCCAAACCTCATGAAATTTTCACCATGGCTTTTTGCTTAAGTTTAATGTAAGACACTAAAACTAGATTTGTAGAAGAAAAAAAATCTCTCTTAAAATTTCATATCCAAAAATGATAATTTCAAGTGTACATCAAGGAAAATGGCCTTGGTCCTATAGGAGTTAAAATTGGTACAAAATCCCATTTGAACAACCAGTTTCTCCCATATCAATATCTATACTACCTATTATTGTCATAATATGAGCTAGTTTCATTCCTTGTGGAATAAATTGTATAGTAATAAAATTGAGGAGGCAAATTTTCCATTTCCAACTAAAACATAATCATTTCCTACTCCTAAAGTTCTAAGGCCTTTTGACCACAAAAAACCATTCAAAATTGCCATCTTTATTGTAAAGAGAAAAAAATATTAAAATGTTTTTTTCATGTCCAACCGTAGGATCTCTTACCAAATTAGATTAAAATTGTGTAGAAGAAATTTCAAAAACTTTGACTTTGCAGGTTGCAAGATGTTTGCATTTAAAATGAAGAAAACAATACTTTTGGCACATTGCTTGACTAGATTATATAGCTTTTTATTTTAATCAACCAAAATTTTTGATTTACAAGTTTTGAAGTTCTAACTATTTGTATCAAAAAATTGATTTGAGAATCCAAGGAAAAAAATTTAGAAAAAAACACTTAACTTTCACTTACAAAAATATTGTTGAATAGAAGAAGGCTCAAAATTGGAAAGAAAACAAAATTGTTAATAGCTCAAAGATGGAACTGAAACACACATATCTCAATGGTGAGATTGTTCTAGCAAGAAATCAAACTTTACAATACTTTTTTATCCAAAATTGTGAAATTGATATAAAAATGGATCTTGCAAGTGATTTTTTCTAGAAAATGCTTTGATTGTCCATAATTTTTTCATGACAAATTCAAAAGGAACATATCAAAATTTCACATGTAAATAAAAATACAATGTATAAGTAAAGAAAATTGAATGTTTCCATTTCAACTTATTCTAGAGATATTTCTTTGCTTTTTGAACTAAGAAAGGAGTTTTTGTGCCATAGCTTTTGCTCCTTAGCACCAATTGAAATAAATACTGTATTTCCAAAAAGCTAATGCAATTTTCTATCTTCAAAAAAAAAAAGCTAAAAAAACTGCAATGAATATTGTAACTGTAAATGCTTGCCCAAAATCCATTTTGTTCCTTGCAATGACAATGGGACGTTAGGAGTTAAACAAAAGCACCTAGTTCTCCTTTAGGAGCTTCTACTCTAGGATAATGCTCTTGTTTAGGTAGACCTTCCATCTTAATTCTCTTAGTTATAGGTTTGTTCACAATAAATTAGTTGCTCCTTGTGAAGCAATTTGGGGAGATGTGTTTGTAATGCAATGTTTTTCACACATTTTGTACACCAAATATGACATTCATTATAATAGTGTTATAACTTTCATAGTGTCACTAGCACTAAAATTGTTTGTTACAATATATGGTATCACTTATACTATTATATGTGAAATTATTATTTTTTTTAAAAACATTAACACTATTTTGTGTGAATTGGTGAGAATGACTGAAATTCTTGTAAATTTTCAAAATTCACTTGTTACCATTTTCATGTGATATTTATCATGAATCCAATAAAAAGTATATCAAACTTGAAATCTAGCTTAAAAATTGGTATAAGTTTGTAAATATAATGCAAGATTTCCATTCACTAAAATTTAAAACACACAAGATTAGGCAAGCAATGTTACATACAATTCATGGTGGATTGTGAATATCTTTTGAGAGTAAGATTGTTGATTTTCCAACACACACCCTACAAAACATCACTCAATATACAATTATATGCTAGTCAAAACTTGAAAATATTATACAATAGGGATTCACTATTCAAAAGTGAGTTTCCAAACTTTGGCCATGAATTTGAAAGGCATTTCTTCATAATTAAGTAGCTTTGTAATATCAATCCATAATATACTTTTAAAAGCCTAATTATATTTTGATAAAAGACCCAACGTTTTGATACAAACATACGTATAAAAGTGAGGTTAAACTCTTCCAAGAAATTTTAGAAGCGATGCTTCACAAATTTTGGAAACTTTTGAACATAGAGTATTTATAATCTATTATACATTGTTGGATTATAACATGTGTAGCAAAGCATAAATTAATTCAAAATATCAAAATTTGACAATCTAGTGGATGATCATAACAACTTAAGTTCCATTCCATAAATTATAATAAATAAACACAATGTATGAAACGGGTGCTCTATGATGTCAAGATCTTAATAATTGATAATGCTTGTAGTTGGCATAAACGTCCTAAGTTCTTTGAAAATTCCATTACAATCTTTAGTCCATTCAAACGCCTTGTCATTCTTATCATGTAAATTTGAAAATAAAGTTGCATTTTTAGAGGAAAAAAATTTAAACTATAGATAGTAGTTAGTGCACTTTATAAACTATTTTATAAACTAATTAGTTTGTAAAACCTTCTATTTTGTTATGACTTTAATCTTTGTTCAATTAATTCTAATTTTATCTTTGTGCAATACAAGTTTTTAGAGTTCTAGCTTTTACTAACTATAGCTATTTTTTCACATTGGCCATTGACTTTTGTATTCTAAAATCAAGAAAATTAAATGTTTAATTTTTTCCATGATCTTGTTAATTTACGAACAGTATTTACTATCTATATGAGTTACTATGCATTCACTCAAGCTTTTACAAATAAAACTAAAGATGTGGAAGAGCATTCCCTCAAGGCTTGCCGCAACCAAACTCACAAGGATCCTCAGGAAAGGCGCGGCCACTTGACCTGATTGGTTCTTGCAAGGGCCAACTGTGTTCTATGGTGGCCGCTGCGTCCTGTACTAGTACAATCAAAACGTGTGAGTGGTGGTGGTAGGCGTCTCGAGGGGTGCATGAGGTGCACGGTTTGCGCTCTTGCAACCAAAAGCTGCTGGTCGTTCATCACTTTGCATTGCACCTACCAGTTTAAGTGCGCCGCTATTATTGCAGATCCTTGAGGCGTGCGTGCGGTGGTGCTGACCGCATTCTAGGTGGTATTGTGTTGCACCTTGCTTGCGGGGTTTCACGAGGTGCCATTTGGAAGAGGTGTTGTCGTGGACTTGTCGCTGGGTTCTTTTGGATGCCGTGAGGCGCGTGTGCAGTGGACATTTTCTTGTGCAAACTAGGTTGGTATCCTGTCGTGCCCTAGTTTTGAGGTTTCATGGGATATTGCTCAGGCGGGGCATCATTGTGTGCTTGTCAATCATTTTCCAGTGGTCAGCGCGCTAGTGGAGCATTGGTCTTGATTGCTGGTCGGTAGCTTCTTGTGGCATCATAGAGGACATGGCCAAAAGCAATACTTAGATCGGACCGGGAGCGGGTTGCGCCTCGTGGGGTGCCGCTTGTCAACATGTGGTGGTGGTGGTGAACTAGTCTTGTCTCCTATATGTGAGTTTGTCGCCCTTGCTGGTGGCGGAGGCTAATTGTTAGTCTTATGCCGATATGCAACTAATTGCGCAGCCGGAGCTATCTGAGCCGCTTTCCTTTTCATGCAAGAGGCAATGCTTGCGGTGGCTTGGCGCACGCGCCTCCTAGACCTCCTAAAAATGGAGGCTAGCTAGGCACCGTGGTGACAAGTCACATTGCGGGAGTGCAGCTCCTCCCTTTTAGTTGCCATTAAGAATGCATTGATTGAACTGAGTCAAGGTGGGAACATGACAAGTAGCGAGCGCGAGGATCATTCATGTCCAAACGCAAGGGAATGTGGTGGAATATTGCGCGTGCTTTGCTGTCGCAGGCTGAAGTGCGCGAGGTCTTGCCCGTGCCATCTGGACAATGAAGCACGCCATACTCCCTCTTTGGAGGGGTGCGCGCTGCTGAAGGAGATAATGATTGGGACCACTTCTTACAGGGCCTCTCACAGTTGGCGCGTGACGGCGCGGATGTTAGCCCACATTGCTCTCCTGACCCTCTACATCAGGCACGTTGCTAGGCGTGGCCAATGTGGTGTGAAAGTTGCGGTTTTTGTGTTGCAACAGGTGGGAGGCTTAGGGGACACGCCCGCTTATGCGCAACTCTAGATCCCAAAACCAAGATTGGTGTGAGCCACAGATGAGCCAGGCGCTTATTGGTTGTGAGACCTTGTGACGCGGAGGGTACTCAACAAGAGTGCGTTGGAAGACTGGCTTTGGTGGTGGAGCGGGTTGAGTCAAGACGCTTAGTAAGACCATATCACACTTTTTATACCATTGCACTTCTTAGAGGGCCCCTTGAGATTGGCATGCAATGCGGATGCGAGAGCTCGCGCCGCTCTCTTGACCTTCTACATTAGGCCACGCCGCCCGGTGTGGTGTAAAAAGCCACAATCACCTTGTTGCTTTGGGTGGGAGCAACAATCTGGCGTGGACTCTAGGTCCTTGTGACATGGACGGTTCTTGAACAGAGAGGGCTTTGCAAGTTCGGGCAGAGCGGGTCAGCCCGGGGTGTTGATTGAGCAAGGTGATTGCACGCTACGGTCAACCCTCTAGCCAAATGTAAGAATATACATGGTGAGTACAAGTTGTACAAATAATTAGTATGCCGCATATTTAGGCGCATCCAGGGGTTCTTTGTCAATGACTCTGCAAAGGTGCCAGAGAATTTGGCGTACTAATAGTTTCCTGCAAAAGCACCAAAAGATGCGGCATATTGCCGGTTGTACAATATGTACAATGACAAAGGGGCCAATGCTTCAGTGGTGGTTTCAAGATTTCATTCTATGTGTTTCATTTTCATGTGAAGGTTTGTTATTTTGTATGCATATTATTTTCACTTTAGCTCTTTGTAATGGCAAATCAAAGGCTCATAGAATGACGTGCCAGATTCAAGAGGAAGGGACCTTGTGGGAGGGCCGAGGATTATAATGCAGTGCCGGAGAGTCTAAGAGATGGAGAGGCAGAGAGGCAACGGAAATGTTGACATTTGCTAAGGGAGAGAGAAGAAGCAGCGAGGTTGCTTGCTATTGCTCAAGATGAATTGGAGGTAGAAAGGGAGATGTCTTCACAAGAACTTTCACTAGTTGTGTCCAAAATTGTGGATTTTTTCATAATAAAGATGCAAGGTTGTTGGACGGCATCTTCTAGGTTGAAGATTATGGAACATTTTTTGGAAAATGAATGTATATCTCCATTTCTTCCTGAGTATTATCCTTGTGGGCAAGATGCCAAGGCTCAATTTGAATTCCTCAAGAACTATCACTTGGAGTTGGACGCTGTGAAGGGTGTTCAATCGGCAGATATGCATGCTAGGAAGGCTATTCTCTTAGATGCAGCTATATCTGCTTTTGTGATAAATACCAAAGCTTTGTTACGGGTTTTGAAAGTTCGTCCATCCAATTTAAGAGTGGCTATAACCCGCCAAAGTAGTGTGCGTCTGCTTGGAACACCATTTGCACTTGCAAGACTCAAAAAGAGACCTGGTTTTCCTGACAAGATTAAAGACCTTGTTACAAAGTGGTGGACAAAAGAGACCCGTGTAAGCTCCAATTGGAAGCAAATTGTACAAAAATGGATAAGCCCTAAAATGTATCAGAAGCATTGCACTCACTATTTGCTTGAAAGCCAAGTATTGTCAATGGACTGCAGTATGGCAGCACCCTATTCAACCTTTCCTTTGTCATGTATACAATCCTAGATATTCTTTCCGTCCGTCATATACACTACGCATGCCCACACCTTCATACATTTCCTTTGGCTATTTGATGGCTTGTATGTGTACTTTGCAATACGTTTATTGTAACAATTTAAGTACATATTGTAGTAATAAATGTACAGTACATAACATTTGCACAGTAGGTCTAAAGATTGAGTATTTAGAGTGCCTTTTCTGTCGGATGTTTGCTTTGTTGAAGGTTTGTACTCCACATGTTCTGCTGCGTATTAGGGTTTAGGGTATATGGACATGGTTTGTACTTGTCAATACCTCTTTTTCATGAAATTTTATTGCATTCTTGCAGACTGCATTCTTCCATTGGTTTAAGGTTGCCCACCAAGACGTGCCAATCAAACAGAGAGCCTTTGAGAAACTAAAGCCTTATTTTGTTAGAGCTTGCAACGAGAGGAATGTTTGTTGTTGCAGATAGCACGTAGAGATTGGCATGCTCAAGGAGGGATTCAATCAGATTTGGGATGGCACAAGGGGAATCCACATCTTAGAAAATTGCTAATGCGTGTGTGATTTGTATCTCTTTTGTGTGGAAGAGTTGAGGTGCAACACACATATGAAGACATATGCAAGTACAACAACTCTGTGGCAGGAGATTGTCTGCCCTAAGCCTGAAAATGAAGAGTGGCATGTTTTGCAATGTGTCATGGGTACGTGTGGAAGTTGTGGTATTTCAAAGCTTTCGATTTACCCTCTTGAATCATCATCATCTTCAAACGTCACTTGGAAGTGTTTTGAGAGTGAAATCATTGGGGTGACGCAAGATGGGAAGTCCCGGAAGAGGGTTGTTGAGGTATATAAAGACACCTCTCCACGAGTGTTCTTTGAATACTTCAAGTCTAAATTGCCCCAATTCGTGAAGCACAGCTTCATTGCAAGGTGGCAGGACAACCACTGCAAGCGTTCTATGCAAAGTTTGGGCAAAGATGTGATTTTATCACATATCGATTTTGCCAAGAACTACATTTTTGAGATTCAAAACTAGATTCAGAGCATGTACTAGTGCTCAATGGAGATCAGTATCCTTGTGCACATCACGTATTGTTTCAAACTTGATAGAGACATGGTGAAGGAATCGCATTTCTACATAACTAATGACAAAAAGCATGAGTCTCTTTTCGTACAGCATTGCTTGATGCAACATTGGCAATGGCTAGAGTCTCAAGGTGTACACGATAGTGCCCTTACCTCTATATTTCTTGTCTTCCTCTCTAATTTAAACTACATGCCTAGCTCTTACAAGAGTATTTTGTGGCTAGCATGGAGAATCTAAACTTTATGCTATGATGCTAGCTTATGTACTGCACTTAGAAACGGTATGGTTGAATTGATTGTTGTCCAGGCATTGTAATACAAGGATTTGACCGAAGCACCACATAGTGTGGTCCAATGGTTGTGCAAGCCAGTTCAAAGGTGCCCAAGCATTCTATTTTATGTCCAAATATCTCAATGCCACCAATGGTTGTATTATGAACTGGAACTTTTTTGGAACAGGTCATGGGAAGGGAGAGAGGGACGGGGCTAGTGCTATTGTGAAGCATGCACTTAGGCAGTCTCAATTACACAACACATGGAGGAGGATGCAAAATGCTAACAACGCAGTGTCTTTCTTGAACAAAACAATGAGAGGGACAGTCCATACTAACTTTGAGAAGATAGGCATCAAGGAAGTGAAGAGATTCTTTTGGGAAATCCCCAAGGACATTATGATGGATTATAGCTATCACTGTGAAACCGTTCAAGGTTCCCAAGCATTACTTTCAATTTACTCGTTTGCTGTTGCAAACCCAACGCAACTGTTTGTTTGCAAACTCTCATGCTTTTGTGCCTATTGTCTAGACGGCAATTTTGCAAATTGTGTGAATAGATCTCACGTTGAAAATTGGGATCTCGTGAAACTAAAACCGTATGATCTCCAAGATGTGGCTAACCACATGACACACCACAATGTCCCAAATGACAAGGATTGGGAGGAAGCCATCGAAGGCAAGGGATTTAGAGATTTGATTCGGCCAAGTGACAACTTTGTTGTCCCTGTTGTGGAGGGCGATATTGAAGGTGTGGAGTTTTATATTCTGCAATGCACAAGGGGGAAGTATGAGATTCAGCAAGGTTTCAAATGCGCTTAGGGCCCTGATTTTGAAGCTGGAGACTTCATCTTACAAGGGACTTATTATCAAAAGTAGAACAGTGGATGTGTATTTTTGAGCAACTCTCAACCAGCCCATATTGATACACATCTTGTGGTGCATGGTAAATTTGCTATGATTCCAAAGCCAGGCAAGAAAAAAGGTGGGGAGGTTACCTACGACATAAGCAAAGACAATATCGACACTATTAGGGCTTAGTTACATTGGTTCAGGGAGGAAGAGGACTAAAAATGATTTAGGGTGACTTTATTTTTAATATACATCCATTACTTGGAATACTTTAACTGCAGTAGTCTCTTTACGCATGTTGTTTTGTAATTTGAAAAAATGCCGCTTTCATTTGGTGCTTCTTTGTTGAATCTATACTTAGGTATACTCATTTGTATTCTATTATGCTTTTTTTGTGTTGAAGCGGTTTCTTCAATGTACAATACCATACTCTTGTACTATATTATTAATTGTTCAAAGATGGAATGAGCTGCACAATTCATCCATTATGTAAGCATTATATTCCAAAACCCAAAACTTACATCATTGTATAATGGCATTCTCCTTATATAGTTACTTCATTTTGTACAATTTCATATCCCATGTACAAATTTGTACTTGGCTACTTCTGTCTGCACAATGTACTGACCCATTGTACTTTCCAAATGATCTTTGAAGGTGCGTTAATGGTACTTGGATTGACCTTTAAGTTGTAGGCTCAAATTTTGGAACGTTGTCAGCAAACACTCATTGTGAATTGGGCGGCATATGGAATTGCCAACACTTCGTTGCCTTTGGCAGTTCTTTTGTTTCAGTGGTTTGTAAGAGACGTGTAGAGGTTTTTTTGTTTTTTTCTGTTGTGTTGCTCTTGTGTTTTTTGTGCAATGTCTAACCCTCCATTCCCAAAGTCTCCACTAGTTCAACAATGTAGCATGGATTATTTTCCTTTTCGTAGCTCTAGGCTTATTCAACAATGCATCATGCGCTACTTTTCATTGTGTAGTACTAGACGTCATTCCTTGGCCAAAGTAAACAATCATTTTGATTCTTCAGTTACTTCCTTATATAGTTTTGTCTCAAAAACAACAACGTCAAAGCAAGGAAACATTGCGTACTATCTAGGACTTTGTAGCACTAGAACTACTATTGTCAAAAGCAGTGAGGCATTGTTTGAGCGAGCAATGGAGATAGAAGGCCCTACACTCTCTTTTGAGTTGCTGAACCAGAGTCTGTGAAGGTTTGTATTCACAATTCCTATTACTTCCATTTCACTTTGATTTCAACTTGCTGTTTGACATAATTTAAGGACAAGGAATTAGGAGAAGTTTTCAATTATAATGTAATGCCCACATCCTAGTACTAATTGACACCTTGCTTTTGGTTTGTTCATTGTAGGAATCTCAAAATGGTTCCTTCCAAGGGTCAAATTGAAGGCATCATTGGCGCTGTGTTTGATTGCAATTTCCAATTGATTGCGGCAATTCTAGATTTCGTTTGCTCATGGCATAGTCAACAAGTTTAGCTCTTGTCTTGCTCTCCGTTTTTCCATAGCCTTGCCCATGACAACATAATTGAGATATGTACTTCATTCTAATACACTGATTATTATCTTTCTATGTTATACAGATTGTAAACATTCATTGCATTGAATTATGTTCAGCTCTAGTGTAGAATGGTCATAGATTTACTGTCCTAATTCAATGGGATGAAAAGCTATTAGTATTTAGAACTGAGCGTATTGTTTTGATTTAGTTGTTTCCTTGAGGTAGTATAATAGTGGTTTCAAATTTCAAGCGTTTACCCTCTATGCAATGGGGGGATGGAGTTCAGATTCATGACATACAATTTGTGATCTCACTATGTAAATTTTTCATTTCTTTGTACATCATTAGTGTTTGTAATGGTTCATGTACTACTCTTATTATGAGAGGTATGTCATTGTAACAAGACAACTGCATTTGCATTGATAGTGGTAATTGAAATGAATGTTTGTAAAGTGTTGCACTACCATTTTATAGTTCCAAGGGTACAAACTGTACTACCTTGAACCGAGGTTCAAGATTTAGAATTGTTGAGTTACTTATACTTTAGAAATTGTAGTGTTTCTAGTGTATGTAGTAGTACAACTGCATTTGTTTCGATAACAATAACCTAACAAATGTTAGTACATTGTTGCAGTACCACCTTATGGTATCATTAGTACAAATTGTACATTGTAACCCATATTCATGTTTTAAAATTGTTGAATTACATTTAGTTCAAAAATTGCATAATTTGTAATGTTTGTAATTACATGTTGTACTTTTGATGTTTACAATAGTACAAGTCAATCCTAATGGAACAATCATCTTTGATTTAAATCAATAACAGTTGTACTACCAATACAAAACACTAAATATGGAGTACCAAAACGAGATCTACCTTTTCCTATACGTTTAGTTGGACTTTATGTACTATCTCTATTGTTGACAGCATTTGCATTGAGGTCATGGATTGGAGGCATTTAATATTTATTAAGCTATGTACAATCTATATGGATCTGCTGGATGCAGTTGTTTTTGTTCCCCGACATTGAGCCTTGAGTCAAAATAAGTAGACTAATGTTCCTAAGTACTCCTACAATGGTGAAAGGACCCATCAATGCCAAAGTACAAGAGCAAACGTAAGTGCAAGAAACAGCTCACGCGCTTGCGAAAGTGCTTCAGCAATGTCTGCAAGAGGTGGAGTTCACAATCCTTTTCCTTTGCAGATCCTCGGAGTGTGTGGTGTAAGTGGTACGGGAGGTCAGTTGCATGGGGTTTAGGGTCTTTTATAGTGCTAATCTTACATGATCATTTGTTTAAGTTTATTCCATAAGTAATTATTGTAGAACTTAGTACTGGATTATGCATGTTTGTAGTCTTATGATTGTTTCTAAATGTGTTTATTGCTGGGTGGATTTGTGGGCAGAGGCTTCTAAGCAAAACACAGTTCACCGTCTTCTATTATCTTGTCTTGCACGACAAGGCTCACAAACATTGGAATGTAGTGCACAATGAGAAGGATGTGGCCACGCTGTTGCATTGTCTAGATACTGGATATTACTTGACATAGAAGTATTTTTTGGCAAATGAGGACTTATATCCATCCATTGCCCAAAGTTTAGGTTTTAGTATTAATATTACCATTGTGATATGAATTATTCAAAATATTGAATTGGTAGTGTGGGATTTCTTTCCTCGGGTGATTCTGGACATAATGTGACATTGCTTGTTACAAAAACATTTGGCTCTTGATTTGTAATGTTAATTGCTTTGAATATTGAGAATTTGTGGCGTATTGCAAGAGTTTAATGCTAATGATTACCAAGTAGGTCATACTATCAATATAGGTTCAAATTGATATAGCAACGACACAGGGAGAATGTGGTACAAGATGGTCGTGCAAAAACACTAGCGTTTACAGCTACCATTCAGAAGCAGTTGTACATAGGTGGTTCTTTCTTGTATAGTACAAGTTTTAACTAGCTTTAGTAAAGTCAATTACTAGAGTCCATGCACTTTATGCACTAATGGTCTTTCACCTCATAATCAAATGTGCGTATGAATATATATTACTCAGAAGTTTTTGTTCTCCTTGTTTGCAACACATGCATGTTTCCTTCCATGTGTATAATTTTATACCCTGTGTACATCTCCGTACTTTGCATACAATTCTGTACTTTGCGTACAATTTTGTACAAAATATACAAACTTTACAAATAAACATAGTTCAATCTTCCTTGCATGATCGTTCTGTCTTTCAACATAGTTCTCTTTCAGTACTAACATGTCTTGGGTGGACGTTTAGACATTTGCGACTTTGGAAAACAGTACTGTAGCAAGAGTGTCATAATGCCAGATACAACCCAACACCAATTAGTTCACTGATACATCCACTAAGTAAATCCATCACTTTCCACACTATGCTAAGAAGTCATTGATTTGATGAATTGGGGGATTTCCTTTGTCAAGGCTGTGAGTGCTACCACACTTACAATGAAATGGTACTATAGCATCTAAAATTGGCATTTCAAAACTACATCCATAATCCCATGTCAACTCTACCAATGGTGGAATATCTTGCCGTGCAAAAAATGCAACATGGTAAATTCTTGGGTCTTTGCTGCTCATTCTGATGGGCACATCAACAAGGTTTGCATCTTCACATCTAGAAAACAAGCAACTACACGTAATGAAATTCAAAACATCACATGTATCATGAACTGTAAATTAATACTATATGAATCACAACAACTGCAATTCACAAATAACAAGTATAATTATGGCAAATACCTGTGGTTTAGGAATCTACTGACATTTTCCCATAAAGTGTTGTCTATGCAGAGTGCCGCATCATCAGTCACCACCAGCTCGGATTTCCAATTTGCGTCAAGTGCTAGCGTGAATGCCTCAGATTTTCCCAATTTTGAAGAAGCCCTCCACTGCATTAGTTCCTCATTTGTAACTATTTCTCCTACAAACCCAAAGACAAAACTCCCCTTCCAAACGAGCTTCTTCCCTCGCAATCCCCATCCCTTTTCTCTAGTCCAAAAAACCTCAATGGAGATTTGCAATCCTTTTTTCATCACCCTATTTCCTCCGCAGATGCAAGAGTCCTTGCACTCTTGAAGGAAAACCTGATTGATATGGCCAGGGCATGCAGAACCTTACTCTTGAGAACATTGTATATTGCAAAATAAAGTATCTTCCTTCAAAACATACCATCTGTACAAATCAGTATCTAGTCATTATCCAATGTAAAACCAGTATACAATCAATACATAATATACATGTTTACACATAGAAATCTAAAATTGTATGAGCGGAAAGGTAGAAAATATTGCATAATGCAAAGGCATAAAAATGTACTCACCTATTTGTTTAGAATGGAACTTTGTAGATGACCTCATTTGTCACACGCCAAGCACAAGCACAAAATGTGATTCACCCCACAACAGCATTCATGCCCATGACAAGTACAGTCACCACATTGGCAAGAAGTGGGGAAATCTATTCCTTTTTAGCCAGCTTCTCAGATGTTCTTGTAGATAGCTTGGACAGAGAACAATAAGTAAATTCTTCTAAAGCATGGAATCCCATACTTGGCATACACACCTTGATTGGAAATTTTTCCAACCCATTGGACAAGTTGTGTGCATCATACCACAGTTGTCCCTATAGACAAGAAGACAACCTCAAAAGCAATTAAGCTCCAAATGGCCGAGATTTTTTTCTACATGAATGAAACAACAAACTATACATTAAAAGAAGCAAGGAGTTGGGTTTCCAGCTCATATCACTGATGCTAATTTGCTCACTTTGGGTCTTTTTTGCTTGGGCCCTTCCTCGTGTCTTTATCCTTTGGCTTCCCCGGGTCTCTATCCTTCTACTTCTCCATGTCTTTATCTTTTCACTTCTTCCCTCTAAAACCAACAAAAAAACAAATATGTCATATAATTGTAGATGATGATCACATCTTATAAGCATAAGAAGACTACACAAAGACAAACCACTAAGACAGTATAGTACCCGGATCTTGTTGGGTATTGTGGTTCAGCAACCTCATCTTCCCCTCCTCCAATGGTGCCTTCTGCATTCAATCCCCCTCCAACGACTCTGTTGTGCACGTTTTTTATGATATGACGACCTTTTCTTCTTTGAACCGTACCGGCACTAGGGCATTGTCCTTCTGCAACTCCACCAGTACTAGGACCTTGTCCCCCTCCAACGGCTCTGTTGTGCACGTTTTTTATGATATGACGACCTTTTCTTCTTTGAACCGTACCGGCACTAGGGCATTGTCCTTCTGCAACTCCACCAGTACTAGGACCTTGTCCCCCTCCAACTCCGCCAGTGGTTTTGTCATCAACACTGCTTGTGCCGACTATGGTTTCTTCAACACCCCCGTCACCGGCCGCTAGTAAGCACTGGGCTGCTTGTTCAATTGTGGCTATAAGCACTCCCTCTTTGCCAGGGTTTTCCTTACTAACGCAGCGGCCACCATCCTTGTCCGTCTTGTCACCACCATCTTGGTCCTTGTTGTTGATTTCTACTTGTTGATTGATATGACTTACGCATTCCACACACAACAAATTGTACAAATTTGTACACAAAACACATTTCCTTGATCTACTTCTACATTTCACAGAAAACACATTTTAGAATTTTGTACAACTTCATACAAATTTTGATTATTTTGTACAAATATAAAACACTTGTACAAAACCCACTAACAAAAATTCGTCTACCCATTATGGCTCTACATCCCAAATTGAACACATTCATGTAATTATTCACATTTTCACATTTGACACATTCCGTGAAGATGTAATACCTATCAAATATAGCATAAATTTATTAAGCTTCACGTAGAGATCTTGATCTATGTTTCTTCCTTGAACACTCCATCCATCCCAAGAGACACACGTACATCCCTAGAATCAGACATCAGAAAATCTATAGAAAACGTATTCCACATTTGCATAACCAATAATTAATGAAAATACAAAGATATTATAAAAAATACTACAACTTAGGAAAGGTTCAAGAATCATACCTAGAAATGTGTTGGCTTGCATTTTGCATTGCTTTAGCGTATTCCTCACAACCAATACAGAAGGAGTCTAAACAATCCTACACCACCCATTGATCTTGTCCCTCTCCGGTAGTGCCTACAGTGAATGGAAGTGACTCTACTGTACTTTGTAATTCTCCACTCATTGAATTGATCGAGAGTGCCTCCATCCTACACACCACAACAATACACTATAAACCTAGTACCTAATGTAGATTTATGTTTACAGTTAAGAAGTACCAAAATATTTCATTAAATAGAATGATAGATTTGAAAATAGTACCTTGTTGTTGTTTGTGTAGGACATTCGGCTAGTCCTAATAACGCTGCTTGTGTATGTTCTTCTACCCAAAGCACAAAACCCACATCGATCATAGTGTGTTCTTCATGAACCACCTATTCATTGCCACCTAATCTTGCGGCAAAATTTCCTCTCTTTCTTTCTCCATCCAAGGAACCAAGCCCTGCATCCAAACACAATCTTCAATTGCTTACAACATGTTTGTATCTAGGTTGGATATGAACAAAAGAACATGACACCTATCATAGTACAAAAGGTATAATCTTGTACAATCTATACATACACGTCATACAAAATATACAATCTAGGTAAGAACAAAATGTATTGCAAATAACACAACAATTGCGTAATTATTGAGAACACCCAAACTTATACAAACTAACCAAATTATACTATAGGTACAACAATGAGGACTCTATTGAACATGAAGTACAAATAAGGGAACCCAATAACGCTTGCGGCTAACAACGTATCTGAAACAGTACCAACCTTTACAAACTTGAAATTCTTAAATGAAGACGATACAATTGCAAGGCTTGTACTAAACATCAAGTACAATTTCATACTCTCCAAGCACCCTTTTGGTAACAATATACACAAAAATTTAAATTTTGTTACAAAAGTAATATACCCTAATACAAACACTACAACTACTGATATAAAAACTGCCTTTTCCCATCTTTAGTAGCATAAACCATCTAAATCCAAGAAAACTAGAAAAGGCTATTAGAATATGTACCAATCAATACAAATGTGTACAAAGCATGAAGAAGTTGTAGAGTATTACCTTCTTTGTCAATGGCTGTTCTACATTGCTAGATGGATGTACGTAATTTTGCTGCTGCATCAGTCTTGGCTGCTAATCCTCCAATGATAGCAGTGTTACATTGGGCCTTCAACTTTGTCCACTCTTCACTCCCACCTCCAAGACGTCCACACCCACGAACACCCCTCCAACCAAAACTCATAATCCATTCAATGGGCTGAACTTGCTTGCAATCCAAAGCAGCGTAATCTATGCCCTCAGTGAAGTTTACCAATGCACACTATGGGTGATACACATGTTTACATGCAGAGACAATCATCTCAGAATGGGGGAAGGGGAATCCGCAGAGGACGCACAAAGATTCTCCTCCACTGCCTATTTCCCCTGCAACATATACCAGAGGTAATAGTTGCAAATGAAACCCGCATGATGCACACCCCAGGTAAGCATGCTCCTCCTTCAAAGCACAAACTTGCATCCGCATCTTCACAACTCGATTGCGCTCAAGCTTAAGAGTTTCCTCTAAGGTAGAGATGGACTTCTCCAACTTCTTCACTTTTTTCTGAACGCCACATATTAAGTCGTTGTACGCGTCCACCTTCTCCCCTAACTTGAAGTCTACCATCCTAGTTGAGGTTGCTGTAAGTAATTGCTTCTCATACACCTTTTGCTTGACTTTCATAATCTTTAGTACTCCCTTGTGATGATTCAGTCCCTCCACTTGCTTTTCCTTTGTTGTGTCAGCCTCTCGCTCAGCATCCAACTTAGCCTTGAGCTCTAAGTTCTCCACTGCCAACAACTGGCCCAAATACTCGAACCTAGAGTTGCAGTCTTCCTCCTCCAAAACCATTTTGCCCATTGTGCTCCCCCTCCCTTTGTAAACCTCTGGCTAAAGCTCTCTCTTGTTGACGTGAAGTTTTTGCCAAGCTTGATGAGCCGCCTTTCTTGTCTCCTTTGCCCTTTCCTTCATGTTCTTCATCTTTTGCAATCGGATGACATTCCTCTCATGATTAGAATGTTGAGTCTTGTTTGTGGATTCCCCGTAAGCGGCCTAATTCACCGGCATATTTTTGTTTTCCAAAACAATCCCCCTAGCCATCTTGTGAAGAAGTAATGCACAAGGAACTCCTTGTTGATAGAGAGCTTGTAAGAGCTGTTTGATCCTCTTCTAAATCCTCTGCGACTTCACTTCCTTCCAATTGTAATGGTAGAGTCCATTCCTCTCCATCGGCTCTCCAAATAGAGAGACACATTTGTCATCATCAATGGTTTGCCTTTCCATTTGGTTAGGCAATTTGGCAAGTGTCCTTTGTCCTTTTATCCATACTTGTTGACAAAATCTGCTCTGGTGAGTGTTGGTGGTGGATTGGTGAGCTTCTCCAACTCTTTGTCAACAACCAACTCCAACCCATCCCCCTCCTAGCTGCCATTGCCCTCCTTGCCACAATTGATGTTGCCGCCCCCCTTACTGCTGTCACTCCCCCCACTGCCCTTGGCCCCCTTGCTGCCCTTGCCCCCTTTGCTACTCTCGCCCTCCTTGTTTTCCTTGCCACTGTCCTTCTCAACATCTACGAGGGCTTGTTCTTCCACTACCTCCACCACAAGCCCCTTCTCCTAACTAGTAGTGCCACGTCTTTTTTCACCACGTAGATGGGATAGAAAATTGGCCCTCCGTGATTGTGCTCGCAATACCAAAACTATCCCTTTACCTTTGACCTTAGTCATTTCTTGCCCTAAAATTGTTTTGAGGCATTTGATTAGACCAAAAGGAAATTAATGAAAACATTACCTTGCAAATCTTAATTGTAAACCTAGCTATTTCTCTTGTAGAAGAAAAAAGCAATAGAGCGCTGCTATTTCACTGAAACCACCTACTGATTACAAGAAATTTGCGGTGACGGAGAGACAAAAAGCATTCAAGGTGCACTATGATATGTCTGAAACAAATACTACACGTCCAAAACAAGTACAATGCATACAATTTTTGTACGCAAAAGGAAAGAAGATGCAAAGTACTAAGAATGCATTGTCATCCGTGTAAATTGAGTACTACACCTCTAAAACAATATAATCAGCACAAAATTTTAACGCACCGCATATACAAAAAGCAATGGGAGGAACAGCTTTAACAAACTTCACCTCCTCGCTACCACATTCAATTCCACGCCTTGTTGGTTTCCATGTTATTTGTGGAAAGTTGCACCCAATATTGCCTCGGTTATGGTGATTTTCACCCTAGTCAACTAGAAAAGTCGCTTACTAGCTCTCGATGCAACGCATTTTCACTCCATCAATTAGGGTTCCGTTGCAATTGAATCCACCCTAAATGAAAGAGAAAAAGAATCCTACTTAGCTAGAGCAGCACAATCTGTAGCATTGTCCCAAAACAACAGCAAAATAGAAAACAAAATAGAGCAAAAGCAAGTCTCCTGAAACAAAATGGCACATTACAAAGGAGAGCATACTTCCTCGAAGCACTTTGTTGTTGCAAGTTGTTGCACCCTTCAAGCTTAATAATCCAACAATTCCTTGTCTTTGAACTTAGTATTCTCTCTAAACCCAAAGAATTCAAAACAGTATGGCTGTAAACAAAAAAGACTCCAACACAAACAACAAGCTCAAAAAAACAAGAGTGCTAACACCTGAACTCACACGTTGAGAGAGAACTCAAGGCTCCCAAGTCAGCAACATACTATTAATCAGCAGTTACCCTAAATTGCCAACCGCGTACCACCAGTTACCATAGAAGTGGCTGTGACAGGTTGCACTAAGAAACAAATGAAATTAAACACCAAAAATCAATGCAAAGAGGTGACGTAATTATTATCGACTTGAACTTATAATGTCTTTCCCAATTGATGCATTGATAGTTTAAAAATAACTTCATTACTTGACTTTCAAGTGGGTACACATTAGAAAATAAAACATGTGCACTTCATCTAATAAAGATAACATTGACATATAAAAAGTAATAGATCTAGGCATTTTTATTCTTATGTAAAAAAACAAAAAACCAAATAAAAAAAAAGAGGGTGTCATTATTTTTATAAATGAATAATTAATTGATAAGCAACCAAAGAAATGGTTGCTCTTATTCTCATAAAGAAACACTCAATTGTAATAAGGGAATACAAATAATATCATTATTGTTATAAAAACATAAAAAAACATAATAATTAAGGAAAACATGGGTGTATATGTGTTTGGGAAAAAAAAAAAAAAAATCATTCATTGTAATCCAAAATAAACATTGATTAACTTCTAAAGAAAATAGGACACAAAATAAAAAATGAAAATAAGTAATTCTTTCATTTTTCATAAATGTAATACACAACCTCAAAGTTGGTAAAAAATGGCTATTCTTAATATTATTCAAAAAAGACTCAACCGTATTAAGGAAATAATATCCGGTGCTTCTACTCACAATAAAAAAGTGTTGAATTATAATAAGGAGAAACAATTGATA
Source organism: Ulota crispa (assembly GCA_963920765.1). NCBI lineage: Eukaryota > Viridiplantae > Streptophyta > Bryopsida > Orthotrichales > Orthotrichaceae > Ulota > Ulota crispa. Next base: position 18,905,927 of record OY987250.1, read on the forward strand.
TCATAATTTCCTTAATTTAAAAATAGAAACACAATGATAATAATAATAAAATTCCTAATCTCATAAGCTCTAGAAATACTAAATTATAATAATGATTACAATGGGTATTCTTATTCTTATAAAAATATAATTTAAACATAATAATCAAAAATAATGGGCGCTTCTATTCTTATGAAGAAAATACTAAACCGTAATAATGAAATAATAAGTAAAACAAATTAGTATTCTTATTTATACATTTCCATGATAGAAATATTCAATGAATGCCCTATACCCAAACAATGAGTATAGATATCATTCTTAAATAATTAAATAGTATTTATTAAATTAAAATTAGTGGGTATTCTCATGTGTCAAAATTAAATGTATAAATGAAAAAATGAAAAGAAAAAGGTCTTCTTATTTTAATCAAAGAGATTTTGTCAATAATGTCAAACCTAATAAATAAAGATATTTTTTTTAATAATAGAAAGTTTGGACCAAAATATAAGATGTACATGTGTTGTTATAGTTATGAAAAATCATTTCATTAATAATTAGGATCAATAACAAGTGTAATGGAGGGAGTCACATCCATTATGCTTGGATATCATGTGCAACAACTAAGTATTTAAAGGGAGGCCATTTATCTTCTTTAAATTAAAATTGTCTTCCCTATCTTTAGGTATGAAGCTACTATTATGCATTAAAGGGTACTCTACATGTTTATTTTTAAATGATTAGGGAGGCTATTTTTGGGGACCCTATTTTATTTAAATATTGCAGAGTAACAAAAATTGGTACAATATTGCCCCTAAAATTTTACCCTAATTCTTTATTGTCCAAGAAAAATATGCAAAAAAAAACCAATATAAACTTTAGCGTCCACCACCATTGTTGTCTTGCAACCTGCAATGAAATTCTAAACACCAAAAAATTCAAAATTGCTTCTAGCATTTACACAAATTCATACTCTAAGCCCTAAGTAGGCTCTACAAAAGTAAAATGAAAAAATCAATACTCAAAAACACCCTAAACTACCTATATGATGCTTGCAACATGAATGAACATGTCAATGTGATAAGAAGAGAACACAAAATTATCATGAATTGCAAAGCAACAGAGACTACCACTTTCATGCATGTAGTAAGCGCAAAGATTACAAATCCAAATGCAATCAGAGCAATGAACATGTACCCATATAGAAAAAAACATAATTAGAAAAAAAAAATAGCTAATACTGCAATGCTTGAAGTATGTGCACAATTAGGGAATTCTATATCCAAAATAGCATATGAACCTTAAACCACTAAAGCAAACTAAATAACATGCAATAATCCATAGTGCTTAAACTCTAATGAAAATTAAAACCCTAAACTGCATGTTGGAATTTGAACACCTAAAACCTTGAGCAAAGGTAGAGTATGTTTGAGTGTTTTCAAAAAAATTAACCATATTTTTGCTAACAATGACAACAACGGTGCTCCATGTGTCCAATAAAACTCTAAACCCTAATACATTTCCCTCCACTACATTTGAAATTTGTATAGAAAATGCAATATTTTTCCTCCAAACTATTCTTGCAGTTATGATATAAATGATCCTACTAAACACTTGTAGGAATATCCTATTAGCCCTCCCCTAATTTTTTTATACAATATATTTAAGTGGAGGTAATACTCACTACCATATTTTACATAAAATATGGTAGGAGACATATTGTTAATCACTTGGTAGATCTAACAGAAACCCTAAATTTAAATTGCAATGAATAAAATTGACTCTATCTTTTATCTCACTTAGTTTCCTAGAATTCCAATGGTAAACCCCCCCCCAAGCAAGTGTTCTTATTCAATAAAGAAAATATTAAATAATTATAAAAGCATTGGGTGCCCTTTTTATTATATAAAAGAATTTACAATTTTAAACAATTTAGGAAACACTTTAATTTAAAATATATTATTGATTGATAATATGTGTTTATTTTTATTTTTAAGTATTATATGGTGAAAAAATAGTAACTAATTTTACCCTTCTAAAGAAAATAGTTGATGACATTAAGGCGTGAATTGTTATTCAAACATTCAAAAAGAATCTTTAGCCAACAAGAATAACTAAATAACACAGTTTTTCATCTATATGAGTAGAATAATAAATCTACAATATTTATTATTAGTTTTATGAATGGGAATACTAACCCATAAAATAACAATGAACAAACTAGAACTTGTATTCTTATACATTAAATATTGAACTGAAGTATATAAAGAACTTGATATGTTAAGGGAAAATATTGAAAATAGGCCTAACAATTGGCCGTATTTCAAAAACAAGCCTCACAATTGAAAAATATCAAAAATAGGCCTCATTGGGGTTTTGGATATATTCAAATTTTTCAGGTAGATTTCCTTCAATTCCCAAACAACTTTATCACGGAACTTTTTTGGTAATTTTCTTATTTCATTTTATAAATATACAAAAACTAGATTTTCAACTGGTATTTAGTGGATGTTTACAAATTGCAATCAGATTTTTCTTGATTCAACCGGCTAGCTTTGATTTGGCCGCCAGTTCTTCTAGGACCTTGGGCCTCATCAATCATCATATATAAAAAGTAGGCCTTGCAACTAAGGCAACCAAAATTTTGTGCATGTTTATTTATGGGAATTAATGTGAGCACACCTGGGGTTTGATGTGTGCATACTAGGGGAGGGGTAAATTCCAAATTTATTTATCATCAAAAGTTGAATTTGGAGAATTTGAAATAAGTTTTGGATTTAGAACCCTTGATTTAGTCTAGAACCACAAAGGAAGTTACAATTAAACAATCTCCAATGGAAAAACTTAGCTAGAATGCAATTTATTACTTTTGCCCTTGTTTGTAAAAAAGTTAAGTTTTTCCATTGGAAATTGTTCAAATGTAACTTCCTTTGTGGTTCTAGACTAAATCAAGGGTTCTAAATCCAAAACTTATTTCAAATTCTCCAAATTCATCTTTTGATGGTAAATAAATTTGAAATTTATCCCTCCTCTAGTATGCACACATCAAACCCCGGGAGTGCTCACATCAATTCCCATAAATAAACATGCACAAAATTTTGGTCGCCTTAGTTGCAAGGCCTACTTTTTATATATGATGATTGATGAGGCCCAAGGTCTTAGAAGAACTGGCGGCCAAATCAAAGCTAGCCGGTTGAATCAAGAAAAATCTGATTGCAATTTGTAAACATCCACTAAATACCAGTTGAAAATCTAGTTTTTGTATATTTATAAAATGAAGTAAGAAAATTACCAAAAAAGTTCCGTGATAAAGTTGTTTGGGAATTGAAGGAAATCTACCTGAAAAATTTGAATATATCCAAAACCCCAATGAGGCCTATTTTTGATATTTTTCAATTGTGAGGCTTGTTTTTGAAATACGGCCAATTGTTAGGCCTATTTTCAATATTTCCCCATATGTTAATTCTAACAAAGTCCATAGTAAGCCCTATCAAATCAAAAATAAAATTTCTCCATTTCATCAAAGGTACAGTGAACTATCTAAACCACAAACAAATTATTTTTTTAATCTATGAATGTATTAAAAAAAAATACTAAACCATATCCTATACATGAAGAGCAAAGTTGGCTTGAATGAAGTCATTTTGTGTAAAAGTGACCTCCCCTAAATGGTGAGAGGTGACATGGACCCCTTACAATATGACGTGAAAACTAATACTTAGCACTATGATTCATTATGAAAATTATAGTTGACGCTAATTAGTAAGAGGTTTTTATAGTTTTTATTAAAATAAATACATGCAACCATAAATATTAAGGAATTGGTGTTATTATACACATATACTCATCCTATTTGCACATTGGATGCCAATCTTTCTTTGAGTAATCGACAAAACAAGAGGTCCACATGGGTTTTTATTTGCAGCGTATCAATTGCATGGCTTAGTTGTATAGGTTGATTTCTAGGGGGAACGCGTTAGATAGGCCAATTTTGGGCAGGAGAGCAAGTTACCGCCCAATATAATCTCTTGGAGTTCTGGCTTTTCTTTTGAAATGAACAAAAAGGAATGTAAACAATATAAAAAAAAAACCCTAAAGTTGGACATGATTGCAGTGTGGTCCTCATTTAGAGTACTTGTGGTGGACAATTATTGGTCCACTATATGCAACATGTACATAGAGTACATAGTCCTTGGTACAACACATAACTCACAACTTCATCCTCAATCTAACCTTTTAAGATTTGAAGGAATAATTGCTCATGCCAATATGAAATAGCCCCTTTGCAGGTCTGCATTTGTCCCATTGCAGTAGGAACCTTTGTAGCAAAGCCAGAAAGTTTCCAAACAGCCAAATTGACTCCCAATCATGAGTACCAGCTAAAAATACACATATGCAAATAACATTTTGTTAAAAAGATTGTAGTATATACAACTATTATAGAACTGCAACTCAAGCATTCATCAACTGTACTCTGGAACCATAGGCACCAATAGAACTATGCAAGGAATTTCCAACGCTTTCTTAAGCCCACATTGATACATAAATTACAAGCCAAAACAATATGAAAAAGTATTACAGAAATTATGAGAATGCACATTAATTCATTTTTTGTTTTTCAAGCTATTTGTTGCTGCTGTCAGACACTTATAGCCAAAGCACCCTAAACCCTCTAATAACAAAGAGTATTGTAAAATGAATTGGGGCCACATAACTCAAAGTGCCAAAAGACAAAAATGTTGAACAAGGGAAAGAAATGGTCATATTATTTCATGGATTCATAGCATCCCTCATCATGAGAGTACAAAGAGGACATATATTGTATTTGCAATATAGTCCTTGACAGCGCAAACAAGTCAAATCTAGAAATTCTTGAATGCATTTTTGAATGAGTGACATACATGGATCCAAACACATACTGGTAATATGATATTGCTACTATATGTCTATACCAACATTGAAATACAATCTGAAAAAGAACAAGTGCTACAAGTTGGCCTAGCTTACAAGATTTTGTTCATGACCTGATGATTTCCACATTGCATATATATTTGTATGTTTTGTATCAAATGCATCAAAAAATCTAACCAAGTGGGGTAACCCTGTGACTCCTCTTGGTTTTCTTTGGTTTCTTCTTTGCTTCTTGTACTCTGTTGCTGCTTCCTCCGCAGCTATTTCACTTCTAGACTTCCGCTTGGATACTGCAATTTCATTGTCAATTAGAGGTAGAGGTGGGGGCTGCGGAACCTTCACCACCGCCTTAGTCACCCCATCTACCTTGGATGTGTCCTCTCTTAATTTCTTGCAGCGCTCTAAGTCATCAACTTCTTGTCTTAACTTTTCTACTCTTTCAAATTTTGCATCATCCTCTTTCAACCTCTAAATACATTCTTGTAGCTCAGCCTCAACTCCTACCCTGCAAGACATATTAGAGACATCTCTTGCAAGAGGCTCTATGATAGCATCCTTAATTCCCTTTGCAACCTTGAGGTTAATCTAAAGAGGCTCAGTGACTTCATCTATAGATGGTAGGAGGGGAAGTGACGTTACAAGTGAAGGATAATGGCAAGACTTACCCCAACCTCAATCATTACTAGCGGCACTACCATTGCCCAAGTTTTGCATCCCATCAATTCTACAAGTCAATCCGTCGGTCCCACCGATAAGACTGAGCAAGGGAACCGTGCTTTTTGTAGAAGCTACAGTGTTGGACTCGACCAAATTACGAGTTCGTGTTGACACCATGTATTTCTTCAATTGCTCTTGGTATAGTTTCTCTAGATCTACACCACAAAAAATAGAAGAAGTCAAGTTTAAATTAGTAGATCTATAAGGACCACAAATTAGTAGACATCCCTTTGTAGTACGTACTGTAAAGCCGAATGATGTTATTCCACTATTACGTACTTGCAAACATGTTGTACTTAATTTTAGACTATACTATACTAATGTACACCTTACGGTACCAAGGTATGTAGTACTTGTACTACTAATATACAAGTTCTGACATTGCTTAAGGCTGTAAGCACTAGGTTAGAATTGTGTACCGATTAGTGGATGCCCATCTAGAATTGTGAATGTCATGTTTGCGGGTAGCCTCTCTTGTTCCTCCTCTAATTCTAGAGATTGTACCAACTGTTGAAGAGGTGCGTGTAGTTTGGCAAATCCAAAACTCCTAAACCAAGAAGGATGCATTGTTTTACTACAAGAAGTATTTGCACAATTGCTAGCAACCCTAAACCAAACCCCTGCACACCATGGATGATACAAATGGCCGCATGTGCACACTATAATATTGTTGAGGGCAAATCCGCTAAAGCAAAGTGCACAGGGCGTCATGGAAATGGTGCCAAAAATGCATACTATGGTGGAGTCAAATTGGGAGCAAAGAGGTCTTGGTCTCAAATCCACTCCAACTTCACCCATCTTCATTTTAGCAATTTGAGATGACAAGGCATTGAATTGCCTCCTCAAACACTTCTCTTAGGCTTCAAGTTACTCGTACTTCATAGTACATTCTTTTAATTCTAATGCTGCTGCATCATAATCCTGCATTGTGTCCTTTACCATCTCGTTGTACGCTTCCGCTCTATGTGAGGTTACCTCAGTGGAATCCGCTTTGTGAACCTTGTGCAACTTCAAAACTTTGGCTTCAGTTCTCCGCAACACCCTTTCTTCTTATGATGCCTTAGTAGACAACTGCTCTTTCTCCTTCCCAACGCTGATATATTCCTGTGGTACCGCATGTAGTTGTAATCCCACAAACTTTGCTAGTTTGACAAGATTTGCAATGTCCATTTTGATCTCTGTATTGTCTTGTATGCTCTTTGTATTGTATTGTATAATATAATCCTCTTTGTACTTAGTCTTTTGAAGTTTGGCAGTGAGGTTGTGGAAATGGTCATCAATGCCCTTTGCTTTGTATAGTTTGTCTTTATTATTGCCAATAATGTTTGCCAAGGCTAACAAACATAACAAGACTTTCTTCAGCCACTTACTTTGTTGATTTTTATTGGACGTTCTAGCAAACTTTGCCCAATTGATAGGCTTTTTCTTGATCCTCTCCATAATTATACCCCTAGCAAATTGCTTTGCTATGACCTTAGACCTTGGCAGATCACATAATTACACAAGTGGGAAAATCTAGATAATGCAAGCAAGGACATCTTCATCCTGGCATTTCGCATAAGCACATTCAGCTCTTCCATTTCTCCCGTTTGCTGGTCCAAATACATCCTTCAAGTCTTTCTCAAAGAGGTCTTGTGGAATTATAAGTTTGTGTGGGTTATTACCATGTTTTGGCAAACCATACATGCTTTTGAAGTCCTCCGTAGAAACAGCGCATGGAGGAGGATGTTTCTTTAGAGAAGCCAACTTCTCTAGTTCTTTGTCTAGGAGGTCCTTATTCACGTTTGGTTTGACACTGTTTTTGACGCGTGGCGAGGTAGAAGCAAGATAGTTGTCTATGAATCCATTGTTGCTAAAACCACTGCAATGATCATCTTCCCTAGAAAAAACTTGGCTCCTAACCACCCATTTGTCATCAGACGCCATTGTCTATAGAGGCTACAAAACAAAAAGAAGTCATTCTATAAATTGATAGAGAAACATCAAGCATAGTTTATTATTATTGTCCTTAAGTTTGGCCGTCCAACAAACTTAGACACTTGCAATATTTGGTTCAGTAAACAATGTCCATTCTACACAGTGTGTATTTTAGAAAGTACAAATTGTATTTGGAAGTAGTACATATAATACATGTTGTATTATTATGGTACAATCTCTTTTAAAATAGTACTAGTTATACAATGAGTGTACTAGTGGAGTTTCTTTTGTTGTCGCAAAAGGGACAATGGACACTAAATCTAGGAGAAGTCTATACCCACCCTATCTAACAACATAAACATTGAATTGAAACATTGTATATGTTGCACAATGATTGTACTCAATGAACTACCTAGACAAAAATGATGTACTATAGCATCGTGCATATTGTAGTTTGATTATATCCAATGAATTTCATAAACAATGCTTTCTTTGTAAGTGATACATATTATATATAAAAATGCAGACGCTTTACTAAATCATTGTACATCTTGTACAATGGTTGTAGCCAATGAAAGCAAAAAATGAAAATAACCACTGAAGAAATGTAATCAACAAATGATAACTATAAGGAAGCCTTGGGTTTCCAACTAGCCTCACCAAAAATGTGATTTGGAGACCCAATTCTTTTTGCAAACATTAAAATGTAGAATGATGCATTTTGTATAAAAGACAGGCCTTTTCAATCAAAATGACAGGAATAAATCTTTGCAGAAATCGACGTACCTTGATGCATTTCAGCAACAAGTACCCACACTGCGTTTAGCACAAACTCCCTCACTGCATTTAGCAACAAACTCCCTCACTGCATTTTGCCACAAACTCCCTCAATGCATTCAACAACAAGCACCGTCAAAGAACCTATAAACTTTGATGAACTTTGATGCTCTCTAGTCATGCAAATAATGTTTTTGACACCTTGCGCCTCTAGATCAAATCTCCAAATTGTGAACAGAGGAGCAAAGGCAATCTACTTTCTTGAAACTCCACTTAGAGTATTGCAAATTCAAAATGACTAGAGAAATTATGGAGAGAAGACAAAATTAGGATGTCGCCGCAATTTTCATCAAATGAGTAGGAGGGAATGTTGCTGCAAAAGCACAGTGCATATGCTAGATGTTGCAAGTGTATACAAAATTAGATAGTACATGGTGAATGGCTATTGGTCTCCGATGTACAACAAGTATGCACTATACACTCTATGTACGATGGCAAACCCTAAAGGCTTCCATTGGGTTAGGGCTGGAAAATGGAGCAAAAATCTTTGATAGATTTTTGTAGATCCTAAACATGTAATAAACCATAATTCAATATTGGTCCATCTACATGAAACGGTTTTTTCTTAGATTCTCAAACTTAAATTAAAAAAAAAACACTTTAAAGTCAAAATGTAGGCCTCATACTAAAAACACACAGTTGCAATGACATTTTCTTATAAGCTTCCCCAAACCCTTAAAAATTGCTAAATAACTGTACCTAAACATTAGAACATTGAACTTAGCTATTTGCTTTGCAAGAATGAAACCCTAAAATTAACAAAATAAGTACAACAATGCTAAACCAGAATTTGTGACAATACAAACATTGAATGTTTGTATTACATGCATGAAATTAATAGATGAGAATCACTTTTTGATATGCAATTTCCAATATTTACAAGATGTGAGACTTCCCTCCATTTATTTTTGTGGAAAAATGTGGAAGGAACTATAGTAAAATGGACTCCAAACTTTCATCTTGTGCAGAATTTCTCCCGTGACTACAATTTTGGACAACCATAGTGTGCTTTTACCTAGCACCCTTGTAGTCGTGTTGTTGTAATGAGAAGTGCGTTGTTGGTGGCGTGAGGAAGCCAAGCGCTTCTAAAAAGCAATCTTGGTGTGTTGGTCGCTCGATGTGCGGCTTGTGTTGGACAGAAAAAGAATAGCTACATGGTTGATTTTGCCGGTAGTCATATGTTTCTCTCAAAGATTAAGCCAAGCATGTGTAAGTATAAACTCTTTTGTATTGTAAAACTACAAATGGCTCATTAAATCCGTTATAGTTTCTTTGATGGTAACTTGCTACGTGGATATCCATGGTAATTCTAGAGCTACTACGTGCACAAACTCTTGCTTGCAGCATTTGCGTTGCGAAAGGGACGTATTTATTAGATGAAAGGCCTATGCAAGCTTGCTCTGTGTTGTGGTGAATCATAATAACTTGTCAAATTGTAGGGCCCTAGCGTTGGCAATGTTTCATTCAAATTTTTGTCCTATCAAATTTTGATGGTAGGATAGAGGCCTACCATGGTGGTAACAGGTGACGGAGAATTAGGGTTTGATTGTGGAGAGGGAGCCTGAGAAATGGCTACCACATCCAAAGAAGGTAGCAGGCGTGCAAATTACCCAATCCAAACATGGGGAGGTAGTGACAATATATAACAATACCGGGCTCTAACGAGTCTAGTAATTGAAATGAATACAATCTAAACTCCTTAATGAGGATCCATTGGAGGGCAAGTTTGGTGCCAGCAATCCCAGTAATTCTAGCTCCAATAGCACATAATTAAATTATTGCAGTTAAAAAGCTTGTAGTTGGATCTTGGGTCGGAGGGAGCAGTTTGCCCCTCATGGGTGTGTATTGGTCTTGTCGGCCTCTTTCTTGCCAAGGACGCACTCCTGGCCTTTTCTAGTCCAGATGTTGAGTCGACGGTGTTACTTTGAAAAAAATAGAGTGCTTAAAGCAAGTCTACACTCTGAATACACATGGAATAACGTGATAGGACTCTGGTCCTCTTGAGTTGGTCTTTGGAACTGGAGTAATGATTAATATGGACAGTTGGGGGCATCTGTATTTCATTGTCGGAAGTGAAATTCTTGGATTTATTAAAGAAAAACTTTTGCAAAAGCATTTGCCAAGGATGTTTTTGTTAATCAAGAACAAAACTTGGAGGCTCAAAGATGATCAAATACTGTCCTAGTCTCATTCATAAACAATGCCAACTAGGGATTGGCAGGTGTTGATTTGATGACCTTGCCTGCACCTTATGAGAAATTAAAGTTTTTGGGTTCCAAAGGTAGTATGGTTACAAGGCTGAAACTCAAAGGAATTTACAATAGGGTACCACCTAAAGTGGAGCCTGCAGCTTAATTTGACTCAACACGAGGAAACTTACTATGTCCAGATATAGTAAAAATTGACAAATTGAGAGCTCTTTCTTGATTCTATGGGTGGAGGTGCATTGCCGTTCTTAGTTGGTGGAGTCATTTGTCTAGTTAATTCCATTAACAACCAAGACCTCAGCTTGCTAACTAGTTACGCAAAGGATTTGCTCCCTTGTGGCCAATTTTTCAGAGGGACTATTGGCGTCTAGCCGATGGAAGTTTGAAGCAATAATAGGTCTGTGATGCCTTTAGATGTTTTGGACAGCACACGTGCTACATTGATGGATCCAACAAGTTTATAACCTAGGTTGGCAAGCCTGGGTAATCTTTTGAAATTTCATCATGATGGAGATAGATCTTTGCAATTATTGATCTTCAACAAAGAATTCCTAATAAGCGCAAGTCATCAGCTTGCATTCACTAAGTCCCTGCTCGTTGTACACACCAAACCTTGCTCCTACCGATTGAATGGTCCAGTGGAGATTTTGGATTGCGACAATACTGGCGATTTGTTGGTGGTGACATTGTGAGAGGTTCATTAAACCTTATCTTTTAGAAGAAGGAGAAGTTGTAACAAGATTTTTGTTGGTGAACCTGCGGAAGGATCACTGCACACATAAGTTGCAGCAAACCCGCCACAAACCACACAAAACTGTCCCCTTCTTACCTTCCTTTGAGTTGGTGCGGGCCTCAATCACTTGCGCTTTGGGTCGCCTTGTCCTTCTTGGAGGAGTGCGGCATCGTGTCCCTATAGTTGAGTCACACCCCCTCACTCGGGAATAACTCTTCCAGCCGAGGGTGATTTCACATCCCGCTATACAAGTGCAATGTGACTGGCTTCCGCCCGCGCATGGAAGCAACGATGTTGCAATGCACCAATGCTTTCTTGAATATGACTGAGCCTTGCTTAATACCGAGGAACTTTGAGAGTTTAGCAACTAGGGATTGCGCTAGCTAGCTAACTAGCTAGCAAGGCTCCAAATTTGCGGCTCTTGAGTTGTGAGGAGGATGCAAATTGCTATAATACAACACAACTCTTAGCAACATAAATCTTGGCTCTTGCAACGATGAAGAACGCAGCAAAATGCAATATGTAGTGTGAATTGCAAAATTCCGCAAATTATCAAGTCTTTGAATGCAAATTGCGCCCGAGGCTTGTCCGAGGGCATTTCTACTAGAGCATCACGACGCCCCACAAACATTGATCCAAGTGCACAGCCACTTGGGTCAAGTGAAGCTGGCCGTCCTAACCTAGCATTGCACCACAATGTTGACTAGGTTGGCTCAAATGGAGAGAAAGAAACTGGCCGTTGTGGCGACATGACCCGCAATTAGGTGGTTTGAGTGCTAACTTGCTCAAAGTTATTTCAAAGCATGGCCGTGTTGCCCAATTGGTCCAGCCTCAAGTAGCAGGTGTCTTGACAAAGGGGTTCCCGCCTTGTTGATCAGGAAAAGCGTCACGCATCAGAGATCTAATAAAAAAAACCATGCGCTAAATTTAAGCATATCACTGAGCTCAAGACAAGAAACTAACTAGGATTTCTCTAGTACTGGCAAGCGAATTGAAAAGAGCCCAGCTTAAAAATTGTGGCGCCTTGGGGCTTCAAATAGTAATCTAGAGAAGGTGCCTTTGCAACGCATTAGACTCAAGTTCCCTAGAAAGGAACCCCATTGAGGATGAGAGCCGCGCTGATTTTGGAGTACGTTGCTCCATGAGAACTTGTCTGCAAGTTGGGCTTTTTGGGAATGCAGCCCTAAGTGGGTGGTAAATTCCATCCAATGCAACCAATAGCAAACAAGTACTACAAGGGAAAGATGAAAAGGACTTTGAAAAGGGAGTTAAAAAGTGCTTGAAATTGATGGGAGGGAATTAAATGAAAATTGCAGGTGCGTCTCAGTTGGATGTGGAACAATCGTCAAAAACTGGTCCACCGCTCAATGCGGGGCGCTAGTCAGCATGGGCCATTGCAGCAGGAAAAGAGCGATGATTTGGTTCTCTCCAATGCCGCTGTAATGGCCAAGGAACAAAGCAAGCACCCTTCATTAGGCATGGGACTTGTCCCAATTGTGCACTTTGGACGCTGGCATATTGAGCTCTTCATCTGACTTGTTTTGAAATACGGACCAAGGAGTCTAACATGTATGCAAGTCAGTGGGCAGCAAACCTGTTAATGCGCAAGTAACTTGACCAGTGGGACCTTGACCTTCCAAAGGATGGAACACCATCAATCAACCGTGATCTTCCATGAAAACTTCGAGTGTGAGTATACTTGTTGGGACCCAAAAGATGGTGAACTATGCCTAAGCAAGGCAAAGCTAGAGGAAATTTTGGTGGAGGCTCGTAGCAATGCTGACGTGCAAATTGTTTGTCAAACTTGGGTATAGGCGCAAAAGACTAATTGAACCATTTAGTAGCTGGTTCCCTCCAAAGTTTCCCTCAAGATAGCTGGAGCTTGTGTAAGAATTTTATCAGGTAAAGCAAATGATTCGAGGCATTGGGGATGTAACACCCTTGACCTATTCTCAAACTTTAAATATGTAAGCCATCGCGGTTGCTTGGTTGAACCTTGGCACAAATTGAAAGCTCCAAGTGGGCCATGTTTGGTAAGCAAAATTGGCAATGCAAGATGAACCGTAAGTTGGGTCACAATGCCAAATTGCGTGCTAACCTAGATTCCACAAATGGTGTTGATTGATTAAGACAGCAAGACAATGGTTATGGAAGTTGAAACCCACTAAAGAGTGTGTAACAACTCACCTACCAAATCAACTAGCCCCAAAAATGAATGGTGCTGAAGTGCCCGACCTACACCCGGCCATTGAGGGGAGTGCGAGGCTTTGATGAAAAAGAAGGCGCGGGGGTTGTGGAGCAGATTTAGGCACAAGCCCAAGTGAAATAGCTTTTGGTGCAGATCTTGGTGGTAGTAGCAAATATACAAATGAGAACTTTGAAGATTGAAGTGGAAAAAGGTTCCGTGTGAACATCAATTGGACATGGGTTAGTCAATCCTAAGAAATGGGGTAATCTAGTGTCAAGGGCGCAATGTGTGTTGTGCATCAAAAGGAGATTGGGTCAATATTTCCAAACTGGGCTGTGGCAGCTATTAACACTATGGCTGAATCCCAAGACGTTGGCGAGGGCCATTGGAAGAGTTCTCTTTTCTTTGTAATGGCCCACCCACCCTAAAATCGGATCACTCGGAGATATGGTCCAGCGGCCAATAAAGCAATGCACATCTTGCGGCGTCAAGTGCTCCCTCGGCGGCCCATGAAAATTGGAAGGAGCAATTACTGATGACACTTGGTTGTACTCACAACTGCATCAGGTCTCTAGTTGATAGAATAATGTAGGTAAGGGGAGTTGGCAAAACAGATCCATAACTTTGAGAAAAGGATTGGCTTTGAGGGTTGGGTGTAGGGATCTATGCTGGGACCCTGTAGGCTTTTGGAGGTTTGCTTGAGCTGCTTACGCGGTGAGGGTAGGCCCTTGCGTGCCAATTAGGAGACAGGCGCAGAGCAAGTGGCATCAAATCCACCCCTCTTCCCTAGGCGGCAAATGACCCATTCAAAAATGGTACGGACAAGTGAAATCTGACTGTTTAATTTAAACAAAGCATTGCAATGGTCCCCGCGGATGTTGACGCAATGTGATTTCTGCCCAATGCTCTGAATGTCAAAGTGAAGAAATTCAACCAAGCATGGGTAAACGACGGGAGTAACTATGACTCTTTTAAAGTAGCCAAATGCCTTGGCATCTAATTAGTGACGCACATGAATGGATTAACAAGATTTCCATTGTCCCTATCTACTATATAGCAAAAACATAGCCAAGGAAACGAGATTGGAAGAATCAGTGGGGAAGGCAGACCTTGTTGAGCTTGACTTTGACTTTGTAAAATGACTATAGAGGTGTAGGATAAGTGGGAGCCTTCAAAGCACCGGTGAAATACCACTACTTTAAATTTTATTTTACTTATTCCATAAGGTGAAGGCGGGACTCTGTCTTTGCTTTTGGTCTCAAGGGTTTTTTTATTAAACTCCAATGTAGGTGGAAGACATTGTCACGTGGAGGGTTTGGCTGGGATGGCACATCTATTAAAAGACAATGCAGTTGTCCTAAGATGAGTTCAATGAGAACATAAATCTTGTGTGGAACAAAAGGGTAAAAGCTCATTTGATTTTGATTTTTAGTACAGATACAAACTGTGAAAGCATGGCTTATCAATCTTTTAGTTTTTTGGAATTTGAAGCTAGAGGTGTCATAAAAGTTTTAACAGGGATAATTGGCTTGTGGCAGTCAAGCGTTCATAGCAACATTGCTTTTTGATCCTTCAATTTTGTGGCTCTTCTTATCATTGTGAAGCAAAATTCACTAAGTATTGGATTGTTCACTCACCAATAGGAAATATGAGCTAAGTTTAGACCGTCGTGAGACATGTTAGTTTTACCCTACTAATGCGCGGTGTCGCAACAGTAATTCAACTTAGTATGAGAGGAACCATTGATTCACATAATTGGTCATTGCATTTGGTTGAAAAGCCAATGACGCAAAACTACCAGGTGTAGGATTATGACTAAACACCTCTAAGTTGGAATCCATGCTAGAAGCGGTGCTTTCTACCTCCTTGTTTGTCACTTGACTACTAGTAGGGCCGCTCTTGTGCATCTCCAGAAGCATGTGTTGAATGCTCCTCCACGTTGGCAAAATGTTTGTTGCAAGCACTTTGCATTCCAATTTCACACGATTAAGGAGATGAATCCTTTGCAGACTATTTAAATATGGGACGAGGTATTGTAAGTGGTATAGTAGCCTTGCTGCTACAATCCACTGAGATTTTGCCTCACCGTCCCAACAATTTGTTACCTCTCCATCCTCCTAGTCTTGGATGGGCTCCACCATCGCAAATTGCCCCTCTTTGCACCTCCAACACTTGGCAAAAAAAAAAAAAAAAAAAAAAATCCCCCAATTTTGGCTAGAGGCGCATGCCTAGAACTTTGAGGTGCTCGCATGACCAGCAAACCACAACAGGATCCCACACTTGGTTGAAACCAAAAGTGGATCGGGTCTTGTCAATTCCACACTTGGTTGAAACCAAAAGTGGAACGAGTCTTGTCAATACCAAAAGCAGATTGGGTCTTGTCAAAACTAGATGTAGTTTGGGTCTCATAGGTGCGGCGTGACGTGATCTAGCGCAAATCCAAACTAGTAGGCACAAGAGGATCCCACACTTGGCTGAAAGCGGGTGCGGATTTGGACTCGCGAGGTCGCGACAACCCAAAGGCAGAAGGTGCGTACTCTAGGGTGTTTGCAAGACTAGCCACCTACAAGAGGATCCCGCACTTGGCCAAAACCGCGCTAAGATCTAGATTCACGGGCGCGACGCGTGCTGACTTTGAGATCCTCACGAGACCAGCAAACCACAAGAGGATCCCACACTCAGCCAAATGTAGGCGCAGATTCGGACTCACAAGCACGGCACAACAAGGTGGAGGCGGAAGGCGCGTACTCCAAGGTGCTTGCGGAACCAGCCACCTACAAGAGGATCCCACACTTGGCCAAAATTGGGCGACTCGCGAGTGCGGCGCGATGAGGTAGAAGGCGCGGATTCCATATCAAAATTTTTAGATGGGGCTGATCTTTGCACCAAGGCTACATAGTAGAGTAAGGTGCCCACAAGAATTTTGTGGAATTATTGGAGTTGTTGTCAGTAGTGATCCCGTTTGGAATCACATTTTGCAAAAGTGGCAAAGAAGAAGGCCATTTTTTATGCCTTAGCTAAAATGCACAGATGGGGCTGAAATTTTCACCCATGACTCATAAGAGGGTAAGGTGCCTCTATAAAAAAATTGGAAGCATTGGAGTTGTTTTCAATGGTGACCCCCTTTGGGGTCACATTTTGCCAAACATGCCCTAAGAAGGGTAAAGGGGGGATTCATTCAAATTCATTAGCAAAAATTGTGGAATTGGGCTGATTTTTGCACTGTAGGGTTAAGATAAGGTTAGGATTATGTGGGAATTTTTGTGGAATCAATTGACCCAAAACCAATGGTGACCCCTTTTGGGGTCATATTGTACAAACATGGCAAAAAGGGGGCCATTTTTGATGCTCTAGCAAACTAACTTGGATGGAGCTGAAATTTTCACTCATAACTCATGTTAGAGTAAGGTGCCTTCATGATTTTTTGAGGTTTCATTGGAGTTTTTTTGAATGGTGACCCCCTTGAGGTTACAATTTGGCAAATGTGCACCTAAAAGGGTAATTGATGACTTAATTCAAAAGGAGTAGTAAAATGTGTGGGAAAGGGCTGAATTTGGCACTTTAGAATTAGGATAAGGTTAGGGTTATGTGGAAATTTAGGTGGAATCAATTGACCCAAAACCAATGGTGACCCCTTTTGGGGTCAATTACCCAAAGGTGGCAAAAAAGAGGCCATTTTTGACACTTTAGCAAATTAACTTTGTTGTGGCTGAAATTTTCACCCATGACTCATATTAGGGTAAGGTAGCTCTATGAATTTTAGTGAAAGCATTGGAGCCCTTATCAGTAGTGACCCCCTTTAGGATCACTTTTTGGCAAACAAATGTTGGATAGGGTAAATGGGGGGTTGATTCACATTGCTAAGCCAAAGCTATGGGAATGGGCTGAGTTTTGCACCATGAGCTTAGGTTAGGGTAAAGAACCTTGGGGATGTTTTGTGGAATTAATTGAATCATTACGAGTGGTGACCCCTTTTGGAGTCACCTTTTGCAATCACGGCCAAAAGGGGGGGCATTTTTTATTCCATAGCAAAAATGCTTAGATAGGGTTCAAATTTGCATTGTGGCTTTATGCTAGGGTAAGGGGCCCCCACGATTTTTTGAGGAAGCATCGGAGTTGTTGTCAATAATGATCCCCTTTGGGATCACTTTTTGGCAAACATGCTCTAAATAGGATAAATGGGGGGTTTATTTATATTACTAAGCAAAAAGTTTGGGATTGGGCTGAATTTTGCACCACAACCTTCAGTTAGGGCAAGTTCATGTGGGAATTTTTGTGGAATTGATTAACACTTATTCAGTACTTACTTCTTTTGAGCCACTTTTGTTAAGAAGGAGAGACTGGAGGTCGATCTAAATGAATTAACAAATAGTTTGGGTATGGGGTGAAACTTGCATTACAAGATAAAGGTAGGGTATGGGATGTGTGGGACTTTTTGTGGAATTAACTAACACTCACTCAATGATGACCCATCTTGGGGCTACATTTTCATTTAAGGGCAATAGGGGGGTTAATTATAAAGAAATAGCAAAACATTTGGTTTTTGGGTGAAACTCTTACTACAAGGTAAGGGTAGGGTTAGGGTTACTTGGAAATTTTTGTGGGATTAATTGACATTTATTCAATATTGACCCTGTTTGGGTTCACATTTGGCAAATGTGGCCAACTGAAGAGCTTTTTTGATCCCATACCAAGAAGGCACTTATGACTCATGCTCTGCCAAAGTGCCCCACAAATTCTTGTGGAGGCATTGGACAAGTTTTCAATGCTGACCTCTTTTTAGTAATGCGTGATTTTGTGGGGAATGGGTGAATGGGGCAATGAATATGTATATCCTTGTCAATTTGGTTTTAACACGATGTTGAATTGCTCAAGGGTTCTTATAGAGGAAAGAAGTTGGTAGATTTAGTGTTTAGAAAATAGAAGCCACATATGCATTAGTGAACCCTCAAACAAACACTAAAAAGAAATGAGCACCTATACTATCTGGCATGAACTTGGTCTTAATTGCAAACACTTGTGGTTCTACGTAATATAGAGTCAAGTTTTGTTATGTGTTGTGAAAAATCACTTACCTGCACGCACTCCAAAGGCACTCTTTGATGCAAACCGCAATTGTTGCCGCTCCACAAGCATTTCACGGCGCGACCCACACTCACAATCACCTAGCAGCCACTTCGCGCCGCAACTAAGACTTGTACCAAGCACTCCATGTCATCTACCCATGTTTGTGCGCACTCAGTGGCGCGTAGCAACATCCAAAACCAACTTGGGGCACATATCAACACCCAAAACCATATCAAGCGCGTATTGACACTCAACACCCCACCAAAGCGCATATCAACACTCAACATTCCACCAAGGCGCGTATTGACACTTCGTGGCACGTTCAAAAATATGTGGGCACTTGTTGGAGCATATTGGCGCTTATAATCAACCCGCGATGTCGGCCGAGAGTTGCAATTACTTTGCGGTGTGACCCAGACAAGCAGGCACTTTGCTACGCGTATTGGCACTAAACAGCCACTCTGCTGCGCGTATCGGCACTTAGCAGCCACTCTGTGATGCAAAGCGCGTCTTGCAGGCACTTCAAGGCGCGCATTGATAAAGGTGTTTTGCAAGACTCTTTCAACATGGCTATTGCATGTCTCTTAGATCAAGAAGTACATATGAGAATGTATTTTTAGTTGTGAATGTGTATCAAAATATTGTCTTACTCATCTACATCAAGGCTTTCATGTTATATAATTTGCTCTTCACGCAGTGAAGTCACTGTGAAAGTACCCTTACTTAGTTGAATAAGCTTTTTCCTCTCTAGCAATAGGATAAGCTGCATAAGCTGACACTTGTTGTAACCTTGAAACTCTTGAACGAGCTCCAATAATGTTACTTGGAGAAACAACAAGAATCCTTGCATCAAAAATTAAACACTGCACAAGTCTGAGTAGATGACGTACACTAACTTTCTAACCAAATGGCAAAAGATTGAATATTAAAAATACAAGAGATAGCTATTTTCATATTTGGAAAAATAACTACACATTTGGGTCACTAGGATACAGATAACAAAACTAGATTTTTGAATAATCATATAATTGGGACACTATAACACAAACTATAACACACACTATAACACACTTCAAGTACAAGTTAATAACAGCAAAATCTACTTTAGCACACATGATAAAAATCAAAAGAGCACTAGCAATAGGTCCTTTCCATTGAAAAAGTCATGATTTTTGCATGATAGATAAGATTCAACCAATGTAAATAAAATTGTGATGAAGACCAAGACATCAACTTGATTGTATTTTCCCATTACAAACTGAAATGACTAAAAAACTTTGGAATTGAATGAAAGTAACAAAATAATATAACAATGTAACTCATTCATAATAAATGCAATTTTCTTAGGCCGTTTTTGTTGATCATCCATTGTAGCATGTGTTTTTGAATTAGCCTCTTTGGTGTCTTCTTTGTGTCTGCTTCTTCCCAACGAAGACTTTTGTCAGTAGACGTAAGCTTTACATAGGGTAGCCCATTTCTAGAAGAAGGAATATCAATAGATGCTGCTCCTTTGGATTCAATATTTGGCTTTGAATTTAGGAAAGCTTGCTTTGAAGCTAGTGGCTTTTGAAGAACTTGACTTGGTGACAACTCCATAGGGGAACAAAACATCTCATGTGGCATAATTCCACAAACCATCATCTTGGTGTATAACAAGACATGAACATCAATGACCTCCACCAGCAAAAAACAACCTCAATGATTAAGCATTGGAACAAGAATGGACGGGTTTCAAAAGCATTTCTCCATGCTATGCTAACACTATATACCACTATGCCCATCCCAAATCATGTGACGGATTTGAGTACTTCCAAGATCAAAGTAGTTTTGAGTAATGATATAAAAGAACAAAGAAGAGGTAAACACCTAACATGATGAAGACACTAAATCAGAACAAGCCCAAACTCATCAAGTCGATGTCCAAGAGGCTCATTCATACCTTTTTTAGCTCTTGTTTTTGCGTCATTGATTTCCAACATTATAGCTAGTGAAAAGCGAGCTTCTTGGCAAAGGTCAAACTAGTCTATTATTTTTCCTTGTTGCATGCAGTTGCATATTTGTTCATGAACTTGAAGTTTTGATAAACCTTGCCTCTAGTGAAACAATTCAAGAGAAGCTCTAATTAGAAACTCAAGTAAAAAGAAAAAAGCTAGGCTATCATTATAACCTTAGACATAATCGGGTACCTTTGTGGCCTTGAAAAGATCTACTTCCATAAGTGATGCATCAAAGCATAATATTGTAACATTCTCATAGAAACAGCAGACGTTAGCTATCTAAATAACTTAAACTTTTGACCTTTGCAAATACTCCTAAAGCAGTTGCTACTTACACTAGTCTCCTTAACACTATGATTCATTGTATGCCATAGCTTCCAACTTTCCAAAAGATCATTTGTGTTGTTCTAATATTTTTGTACCACATAATAGAACTGAACACACCCAATATGAACCCTATAATTTATCATTGAATTGCAGCGGCTTTTGAGAAACTCACAAACTATGCAAAATTCCATAGCAACTATGCCACAAGCTTCTAAAATTACATGCTAGCTGCGATTGACGCTACCTCAAATAGAAATGTATAATTTTCAAATGCGTCTTCAAATAATCCACACCAATTTCAAAACTTTGCTCAACAATCTCAAAATGACCTTATTCCTAGAACTAAATATCACAATTTTCCTTAGATAATGGGCCATAACATGCTACTATTGCTAAAAACATATGTCTCATTCTCATTGGACATCATAACTTTGTACAAAGCATTTTTTAGGAATTAGGGTTTATAGTACAAAAAACTTAGTAAAAGGAGAAATCACTCACGTACTTGGACCCATTACGTTGGGCAAAAGTCACCTTGTGTTTTGTTGTCATTTGCATATTCACTTCAAACAATCAAATTGTTGTTATCTTGAAATTAGAAACTAGTAACGCTTTTTAAAGTTCTTGGAAAAGAGGATTTTCTCCAAAAACAAGGACACCCAACACTCACTTTAAACCAAGAGATGCCGTGTCTTTGAATCAAAGTATTGCCAGACATTCTTAAAACAGGCTACATAGATATGTGCGTCTAGTGTGACTTTTATCACAATCAAGAATGGAAGAATCAAATAATGCCAGATTCGCAACTAACCTAATTTAGAGAAAAAGTACGCAGAATCCACAATTATTCCCTTGTGTCAGAACCAATTCAAAGTGAGTTGCAAGTGATCATTATAATTAATTTTGACTACTATCTTTTGCCTACTTACAATAAGTTCCAAAACAAAAGTACAGCTACGTAATTGCTATACATACCTAAAAAGCAGCAGCTAAAATTTTTATACGCTGACATTGAGAATATCCATCACCTTAGCAACAGATTTGTGATGATTTGAGATCATTTCTAGACAAAACTTTGAACTCTTGTTATTGCTATGCATACAATAACCATAGAAAGCATATTCTAAGGCATCAAATTGCCTATAAACAATTTGATTAGTTCAATTACAAGAACTAAACTCATTGTTTATTGCTTTAAAGTCTAGTCAAGGTAGATATGCTACCTGCCAATGAATTACAAGGGGGAAATAATGTTGTCATTAAGCCGTCAAAACTCTATAGAGGTGGATGAAAGATGATTGATGCAGTAAATCACTTGAAACAAAAATAAATAGAGTTACCTACATTAAATAGATAGAGTGGAGTTTCAAAATTTCAAAAATGCAACTATATGTGTCTACTTGACCAATTATTTTAAGAACTAGAGTTGTAGGCTTGCATCTATTGGAAGAACTCAATCATCTAAAAATGTGTAAAAAACTTTGTATTGGCTAAGGCAACATTCTGACACGATGATGGTGCTGGAGCTTTGGGATGCTCAATCTGTTTAAATGGTACTTCCGAATGTAAAGCTCCAATCCAACCTAGAAATTCTCCCAAAATGCTCATGATTTTGCCTCCCTCACAAGACGCACGTTGTGCAAGTTCATGGCTCATGAAAACCCTCAAATCTTGATTCCTTCAAAACCTCAAGACTTTGCAATTCATACACGCTGCTTTTTGAGTGCTTCCTAGAGATTGGGCTTTTGTATGATTCTCAATGTTGAGAACCTATCGGGAACCAATTTGAGAATTTGTCAAGAACATATTAAGAACCTACTGAGAACCTGCTGAGAACCTGCTGAGAATTTGTCAAAAACCTGTTGTGAGCTTATTTGTTCTCCTTCAGTGAGTTAAATGGTATACTAAATGTTGCGTTTAGGTTGCCCCACACTAATTTCTTGACATTTTAGAGTATTTAATAACGTATTGCTGCTATAGTGATTTTCATCATTAACAAATTTTAAAGGGCCTAAAAACAACAATAAAGTTATTGAAAAACAAACCATTGATGTCAAGTTGTAAACCATGTGAAATTCAAGTGTTTAGAGAGTTGCATGCATTTTTAAGTAGTCAAGTGATGAATCATGAGATAACGTTTCAAGGCAAGGCAAGGCAACTTAGTTTTTGAGGCAATCTAAATGCAATATTCAATGTAGTGAGCTTTCAAATGCAATTTTTAATGTTGACAATCATTTGAGAGCTTTTAATTTGAGCCCATAAAGTAAGTTGAAATGTGGTTCCTTTAGAGCATCTCTTTTGTTGCACTTTGAACTTGACACATCAAGAGATATTTCTTTTTGAAAGGCCTTAAAAACTCTTATTTTCCACCTTGCACTTCAAACGTGGCCTTTGCACTTCAAACACGTCACATAATTGATCATTTGACCATTCACTAAGAGGAATACAATATAAACTCACTAATTTAGGGTGAATAGTATTTTGAAAAGACAATGTTTTGACATACAAGGATGGAGTGTCATGAGAAAATTTTGAGAAGCCCTAAACGCTTATCACCCATGCTTCAAGTGCATCATATTCTATAATATAGCAATGCTAGAGCTGCTTTTATATCAATAACAATGGGTCCATGTTTGAGATGTTTGACTATGGCAAAGTAGTAGTGGTTTTTGCCAACCAAATCCAATTCAAATTAACTTCTTCTTTTATAGATAATTTTGATTTAGTACTACTTTTGATGTTGGATCAAGATAATTTTTTTCACTTCTATGCCATCTCATCATTTTGTTTCATATAGATAATAAATTAAATTTAGAGGTACCTTTAGAATAATTCTATTGGTAAGAAGAAGTCTTCTCAATCACTTCCAAGACCATGTAAGTAAGAAAAGATAAGTGGAGAAGTTATTGAAAACATAAAGAAGATAGAAGAGCAAAAGCACACATGGTATACTCAAATGTATAAGATACAAATGAAAGAGATGAGAATGTTTCCAAACCCTCTCATCTGTATACTCTCCCAACCACTTTCCTTTCACCTAACCATATGAGATAACCACACCCATAGTTTCATATTCTCTATGAGATGCTTCCTACCACATGCTCTCTTTTCAATGCTAAATACTCCACCTAGCATATCTTTTTTGGCCAAGAGCAAACTTCTAATGTCCTATTCCAACCTTTCAACACTCTCATTTTGCGAATGGCCAAAGTCTTCAAAGTCCATGGCTTTTGTCAAACGCTCATGTCTATCCCTCGCCAATGCCTTTGTCATCGCATTTGCCAACATGTCTTCAATTGGACAAGATTCCAACGTGATGGTTCCCTTCTCCACTTTCTCCCTCACAAAATGATGCTACACCTCAATGTGCTTTGTCTTTGCATGGTTCACCAAATTCTTGGCAAGAACTATGGCACCTTAATTGTCACATAAGATCAAGGTGTCTTCCATGTCCTCACACTTCATATCCTCCAAGAGCTGCTTTAGCCACATGACATCTCTTGTGCAAAGGCTTGCTGCCATGTATTCTGCCTCCATTGTAGATAAAGCCACCATGGATTGTTTTTTGCTACTCCATGACACCATGCCCTGTCCAAGGTTAAATGCATATCCTGTGGTGGACTTCCTATTATTGGCATTGCCAGCTCAATCTGCATTACAGTAGCCCATCAAGCGTATGTGTCTCCCTTTCAATTGCAACTTCACATGAGAAGATACCCTTGAGGTACCTTATGATCCTCTTCACCATCATCCAAAGACTCCATCCCAATCTTGGTATGTATTGACTCACCGTACTAACGGCAAAAGCCAAATCAGCCCTCGTAGTCATCATGACATACACCAAAGATCCGACCGCTCATTTGTAAGGCGCATTCACCATCTTCGAAGCATCTGTATCATACTCTTCCATACTAAGTTTTGCCAATTTCACTTTGGTGTCCAAAAGAATGCCAATGGGTTTGTAATCTTCCATGCTAAACGGCTTGAGCACTTCTTCCCCATACTTGATTTGGCTCATGGTGAAGGTCATCGCGCCTTGATTTCTAGCAAACTCTACTCCAAGACAATAGTGTAACTCCTCCAAATCCGTCATCTTGTACTCCGCCTCTAACTTGGCCTTTAATGCACCTATGGTTTTCACGTTGCTAGAGAATAATCAAGTCATCAACATACACAAGCATAAACATCACATGGGCTCCCACTTATATAAAATACAAACTATGGTTAGCCACACTGCTTTCAAAACCAAAACCCAAAAGATTTGCATCAATCTTTTGGTACCATGCCCTCAATGTTTGCTTTAGCCCATACAAGAACTTTGTAAGCTTGCAAATAAGGTGCTCATGACCAAGTTGTACAAACCCCTTGGGTTGTTCCATGTAGATATTTTCCTCTAAATTTTCGTTAAAGAAGACCGTCTTCACATGCATTTGGTGCATCTCCAAGTCTAATGATGCTCCAAGAGCCACAACGTAATGTATGGTGGTGAACTTGGCCTCAAAAGCAAATGTTTTGTTGAAGTCTACTCCTTGGACTTGAGAGAACTTCTTTGCCACCAACCTTGCTTTGTGGCGCACAATCTCCTCCGTGGCATCTTTTTTAGTCTTAAACACTCACTTGCATCCCATTGCATTGCGAGATGAAAGAATGGTGGTCAACTCCCACGTACCGTTGGCGTAGAGAAAGTGGTATTTTTCCTCCATGGCTGCCACCCACTTGCTTGCATTTCAAGATTCCAAAGCCTTCTCTAGTGTACTGGGGTCATGAACAAAGACCACATTAGCATGATTAAAAGAAAACGTTATTTTTCCACCACTCCTCCAAAGGCTTGCTTACCTTTGTTGACCGCCGCATGCCTCCCACATATTGGCTACCTCCTACTTAAACGCTTGAAGCAAAACTTTGTGCATTTTTATTTTTTATGACTTTCTTAAACTTAGAGCCCTCATTACCTTGGCTTGTACTTGCATCTTCCACAAAGTTACAATCTCCATCTTCAAAGAGCTAGTCCTCATCATCTCCATCATCATTATCATCATACGAGGGCGATGGAGGTGTATCCACAACAATGTCATGATTACTCCCACTTGGACCCAACTCCAACTCCCCTTATAAATCTCCATGCTCACAAAAAGTCACATTACAACATCAAATGATTTTTTAAATTCTAAACAAATCAGCTTATATGCTTTGAAGCCCTCAAAATATCTAAAAAACAAATACCTCACCGCCTTTGCATCAAATTTAGTCTTTGATGCATCGAAGATCTTGGCATAAGCAACACATCCAAAAATCCAATTGTGTGCCACCAAAGACCTTAACCTACTCTACGTTTTTTGTAGAATTTTGCCATCTATCGCACTAATGGGGCATCAATTGTAAACGTACACTATGTTACTCATCGCCTCAGCCTAATACTCCAATCCAAGCTTTTGGCCATAAAACACGCTCTTAGCCATTTCTGCAATGGTGAGATTGGCCCTCTTGGCCACTCTATTTTGTTGCGGTGTATGTAGAATTGAAGTTTGGTACGCAATACCATGGGCCTTCAAATAGGCCTCAAATTGATTTAAAGTGTATTCTCTATCATTGTCAAACCGCAACACCTTTATGAAGCACTCCGCCTCTTTTTCCACCAAAACCTTGAACTCCTTGAACCGTTCAAAACATTTGCTTTTAGCCTTGAGAAGGTACACCCACACCTTTTTTGAAAGGTTGTCAATGAAGGTCAAAAAGTATCTTGCTCAATTTAATGACGTGGTTTTTATAGAGCCA
This sequence comes from Ulota crispa, assembly GCA_963920765.1. NCBI lineage: Eukaryota > Viridiplantae > Streptophyta > Bryopsida > Orthotrichales > Orthotrichaceae > Ulota > Ulota crispa. The sequence goes on from OY987250.1 coordinate 18,932,582, forward strand.
CACACATCTAAATGCACAATGCCCAACACGTTGGTGGCATGTGAGGCATCTTCTTGTAAAAACCAATGCCGTTGTTACTTGTCCTCAATGCAACCCTCACAAGCATTAAATAAGCCATCACCATGCAATTTGGGAAGCTCAAAATCATTCACCAAGCTTGAAAAAGCCTTCAAGCTTTGCACATACAAATGATTCATCCATCGTTGCCACAATATTAGTTTCTTCTTGCTTAAAGTAACAACTTGAGCATTCTCTCTTCCATGCACAACTTTGCACTGCAAACAATACAAGTTGCCTTCACATGATGCTATGGCTTATGTGACTCTATTATGAGACCTCACAATACATCCACGGCTTCCAAAATACACATTTAGCCCTCCCTCTACTATCTTGCTCACTGAAAAGAGGTGCTTTGCAACTTGGGCACATACAATACATTCTTGAACCAAATGCGCTTGGTACATCCCTCAACAAGGGAGTCTGCCAAAATAAAGTCCGTTCCAATGGCTTAGAGCACCAAATCAGCACCCAAGAACACTTCCTTTGTTGCTTTGGCTTTAAAGGTGTCAAATAAGTTCCATACAGTGACATGTGGGTGGTAGCCCCCGAATCCATGATCTAATCACCTACCAAGCTTAATGGACTATCATGAAAGACCATGAATATATAGTCTTCATCACTTTCATCTGCTTTAACCTTGTTAGCCTTCTCACCCTTGTGACTTTTGCGTTTGTAGCTATTATGAGCAAAGTGGTCCGGTTTGCCACAATAGAAGCATAGTAGGGGCTCACCTTGAACTTTGGTTGAATCTCCATTACTCTTGTGGCGAGCAACCAACGCCGCATTCTCCGTGGCCATGATTTGATGCTCTTTCTTCTTTGTCACTTCATGCATTAACCGCGACTTCACATATGTGAAGGTGAGCTTCTTGATATCCTTGGTCTCCATGGCCACAATCAAGTTTGCATAAGAAGGTGGCAAGCTCTCCAAAATGGTCATGACAATGTCTCCTGCGTCACGGGTACATCACGGACGTCAAGTTGGTCTGCAAAAGTCTTCACTTTGTAGATGTATTGCATGACCTCAAGATTCCCAATGCATCAAGGACCAAGCTTGATGCAAAGGCAATGAAGTGTTTGTTTTTTGGGATATTATAAAGGTTCGACGGCATATAGGCTGATTTTTTTGGAGTCTAAGAAGATCATTTAATGTAATGATGTGACCTTTTGTGAGCATGAAAATTTGCAAGGGGAGTTGGAGTTGGATCTAAGTGGAAGTAGTGGTGATTTTATTGTGGACACACCTCCAACACTCTAAGAAGTGGGCCCATAACCTATTGAAAATATAGAAAAGATAGAAAAGCAAAAGCACACATGGTATACACAAATGTATAAGATACAAATGGAAGAGATGAGAATGTTCTCTAACTCTTTTATCTATGTACTCTTTCAACCACTCTCCCTTCACCTAACCATAAGGGATAACCACGCCCATGGTTTAATCCTCTCTATGAGGTGCCTCCTACCACATGCTTTTTCTCCAATGCTAAGTATTTCATTTAGCATATCTCCTTTTTTCTAGAGCAAACTCCTAATGCCTGATTCCAACCTTTCAATAAAAATAAGATAGGTTTGTTATTACATAAATACTAAATTTACTGAAATTCACAATATATGATTATCACCAATACAACAAACTTCCAATAAAGGATACTTTTCCAAACCAAATTGGAAACATGCTTTATCATTAGAAAGCTACTGCAATTAAACAAAAAGCACAATATAAACCTTGGATATCTCAAGGCTTGAAGATATGGTTTGAAGAACAATTAGTTTGTAAGCTTAGGCCCACACAAAATATGGAGGAACATTTATTATTAGTGAAATGCAAAGTTCATGACAATGGTGAAGAGAGTATTTCACGAGATAATTGCTTAAAATCAAAAGACATAATGAATTTGGCTCGAAAGTGGTACAAAAGATTGTATCAAAAACACATTTCAGACGATATAGGTATTAAACTGTGGGATATTAAAAATCCAAATTCCATTTTCTTCTACCAAGAGGATATGGGTACATGTGATCAACTTTATGTTCTAGATATTCAATTAACTTGGCAACAATTAAAATGTGTGATTTTTAACATGATAGCATTAGTGCTTGCGATGCTACGTTTGGCACTAACAAATATAAAGCGGTAATCTAAACTTTAGAGTTATGAAATTACTTATAAGCATGCAATTTATAAATTTTTGTGGGCTTTTATTTACAAAAGTCATTGTTGGAATTTGTGCAATATCATCTATTTACAATTATGGTTTTTGATTTGTTTTCAAATGGCATTCTAATTGCATAGATCATAACAAGCAGTGCTAAGGCAATAGACATGGTAATTTGGTTGAAAGCGGCAAATGCAATAACACAAGAACATGACTCTTCATAGAAACCTAATGCATTTATAGTTGATAATGCTGATGCAAAGATTAAAGCTATTTGGTGAGTTATTATTATTTCTGAGACATGTTTTTTTTCTAAAATTTTATAATTTGCATATGTTTTATATATAGTATAAAATAGAGCCTATACTTTCATAAATTTGTAATAGTAATGTAGGTTGTTAATGTAAAAATCAAGTAATCATAACAACTTTACATGTTTATAAAAGACTTGACACTCAAACCATTTTTGTGTATATTTTTACAAGATGGTATAGAGGGACTCTATTGCCATAATTCTTTGTTTATGACATGTTTGAAGGTATTGGTTGAATCATCTTCTTAAAAAATATCAAGCAAAGAATTTGACAAGATATTATGCAAAGACTTGGTGCAATAATATACATGGATACATTTGGAAAATTGGTTATTCAAACAATAGCAGAAGCAAGTGCTAAATTGAATTAAATATTTTTAGATTATGTACAAAAAGTTGATTTTTGTAATTACTTCAAAACAATTTGGATGAGAAAACTTGGTAAGTGACTCTTACCTCTTCTTTCCTGATTTTGTCTTCTTTTTGCTTGCATACAATTAAACTTTAAACAATTTACGTACATATTCTTTTTTGGTATGTGGATAAAAGCTACACATTAGTTTTTCCATGCAAGCCAAGATACTAATGCAATAATAGAATCATATCATAACTTTATGAAAACAAGACAAGTACTGAGCAAATAAACTCTATTGCTAAAAAAATTGGATTGATTGGTATGGACGCTTACAGAAGATTTCACACAACATTATTGGTACATGGACCTATTAAAAAGACATGGTCATATTTCAAATATTCATTGAGATGATCTAATCAAAAACATGCTGCTGAAAAGCAAAGCTATAAATCAAGAACATATTATATTTCCATCTTCAAAGATGGACCTTATTATTGTTTTCAATCACAGTCATGGTCCAAATGTGTAGTATCATGTTTATCATCTAGATACAAAATGGGCTTTTTGTACATGGGCTTGGGTTTGTCAAAGAAATTTGTATAAACATATAATATGAGTTCTACACTTCTTAACAAAAATTGAAGATGAACAGCTCATTAAAGTATGTAATTGATTTTATGGTTCTTTAGAAGATGGAACATGGATAATTCCTACTACATTAGATCATGGAGAAGACCTTCTTGCTTTTTTGCCTATAGAGGATATTATTATGGAAAATGATGAAAACAATTCCACATCATGTTTACAAAAAATTCATCATCCTCAAACCTGGCAAAGTTAAGCAAGAAGACACTACATGATGAGATTTTAAGACTTCAAGAAATAGATTTGGCCAACCCTGCCCTTCAAGATCATGCTACTACAATCATTGTCAATTCTCAATGCTATTTATTACAATTACCAAAGCCATTGAAAGATACACATTTACATCTTTTGGATCCATTAACAATAGTTATTGATGATTGGAGTACTTCTATGCAAAGAAAAAAACCAATGATGGAACGCGTTTTGAAAAATAGGAGAAATTAAAGTTTTGATAAGTGCTAATACCAAAAATATAATGTGTATTCTAATCTTTTCCTAACAATGTAAGATGCTTTGTACTTATTGTGATTAATGCGGTACATAATTTCTCCTTCATTCTCACCCTAATTTCATATTTGTGTGGAAGTGCATTGTGAGAAGCAAATGTTCTTTTAAGCAATACAATTTTTTCATCCAATCTTTGTAGGTCAGCTTCACTTGTGATTAGTTGATCACAATTTCATGCTTTTGTGCTCATGCAGATTTGTATCACTTGGCGGCTGTCTTCATCAGTGATTTTAGCATTGTTGAAATTTGTTTGCTCAATACCTTGCAAGTTTGTTTCTTGTAGGCTTAAATATTGTCTACCAATTTCAGTGTCTTTCCAACTAATACGTCCCTTGGATGATCAATATTTACATTGCTAGATTTTTTTGTAGAACGGAGATTGTAATCATGGAGAAATTTGATATGTGCAATCCACAACTAGCAAGATATCTTGTTTGGCATTTTAGAACCGGCTCTTATGCTGCACTCTCATAGTGTTGTTGTAGCTGGGATTTTTTTTGGTTTTCTATCTAGTGCATGGGGGGGCATTTTTTGAGAATGGTTTGTAGTCTAGTAGGCTTCATCTTATTATTTGTTGGATTGAAGGTGGCCCCTATGCATGAATTTTTGTAGATTTTTGTAGTACCATGGGTTTTTTTCATAAGCAAAAAATAAGCTCTAGCTGTTTTTTGAAAATGCCCAACAACTATTGCCTTCATCTAAGTACTGCATTGAATTGGATTAAGCAACACCTCAAAAAAAAATTCTCAAATAGTTCAAAAATGATGGCATCAATTCTCAATTTGACAAGAAATTGTGCAACAATGTAACTAGATGGAAACATTAAGCATTTTCTATGCTACACATTGAAAAGTATCAAATAGGTGTGTAGCATTTTGTTGAGAATCTTTCATCATGGATTCATATTTTGTCATCAGTTAAAAATCCATTCTTTTTCTTTATAAGATTCTCTAAAACTCTTCTCAATATTTTTGATGTGGTCTCAATTGACATCAACGTGACTTTCAAGATGATATAACCAAGCAATAGCATTACCAGTATCAATGCCAAAAGATGACTATAGTATTAAGCAGCAAAGATGAAGAAGCTAGGAGTACATCTTCTATCCCATGACTTCCATTGGGCTTATCCAGTCCTGTTTCTCCAAATGGTGAACTTGCAAAAGTCCATGCTATTGACGTTTTTGTTTTTGTAGCTCCTATTCTCACTCTCACTAAGTTTGAAAATTATTGTCTTTGTGTTCTTGCGCTTTTTAAGTTTCAATAGTAGATTTTTTGATGATTGTTTGTGTTTGGTGATTTTACAAGAATAGAACACCACAACAACTAGTGATACTCACTTTAGCAAGAGCAAGCCTTATGTTGTGATTTGTGTAGTAAGAAAATAGCAACTAAAGCGCTTGATGGTCTCTCACAATACTCAAAGTACTTGCACTGCTGGCTCATTTATGTGTTTCATGAAAATACTGACCTGCCTAGACTTTGGAAGCAAACTCCACACAAGGACTTGAAAACTAAGGTAAAAAAACTTATCTTTTCATCAATAGTTTTTCACATTGTTGTTAGATTTAAGAGATCTGTTGGTTTAGAGGCTACAAGTAAATTTGATAATATGTCCTTATTTCTAGCCAAGGACTCTACTGTCATTTCATCTTTATTGGTATTTTGATTTGAAATCAGATTATGTCTATGAACAAGAAGCATTTTTCAATATTAAAAAGGGGACATACCTATCTTGCTCTTATGGATATACTTGTTGGTGTATAGCGCCTGTAATGAGAATTTGATCACTGCTACTTCTTTGTTGTTGCTGTTATGAAGTCTAGGTCATGGTGGCGGCTACATTTAAATCATAAAATTCAAGGGTTATGGTTCTCAGTGAGTGACTTCTATCATTATATGGTTTTCAAAGATTGGAGTGAATAAGCACAATTTGTTTATCTTTTATTTTTTTTTAGGAATTGTCATTTGTGTGCTGCTAATGAAGTTAAAATTTTTATTGCAACTAGATACGGGTACCTAACTAGATGGAGGTAACATGGAAGTTTTTGATACACATATTCCACATTGGGCATGCCCAATATGCTTGGCTATTGCCAAGGTACATTCATGACTTCAACCACTTGTTTTGTTTGTGTATGATAAGGCATTGTTGAACATGTCCAAGACCTAGGTTTTTTTCAGTTTAGGTTGTAGCCAATGTGAAACTTCTTGTTACAACAAAGTTCATGTCATATTGCATTAAAGATGAACAAATACTCTTGTGTGTACCATGTAGACAGGTGAATGCACCGGGTCCATATTTTATCAAGCAACAGTCATGTTATTAAAAACATTCTAGTTTTCAATGTGGCAGACTCTCTTCCATGGCCTTTTATGTGTAGATTGAAGGCATTCATGGAGCAACTTTGCTATTGTCTAGAGCTAATTTGGTTGATGGCACAATACCTGGCACTTGATAGTATATACCTACTAGTGTTTTGAGAACTCTATCAAGAATATTTGAATACTTGGGAATGCAGAATCTCCAATTAAATTTATGTGCAATTTGCAGATTAGGTGCTTGGATGAAATATTGTATGCTGTTTTGCTATTGCTTTGGTACTGATGGTGAATATAGTGGCATTAGTATGTATTTGGCAGCTACTCTTGGACAAATAGTTGTACTTGCCTTATTGGGACGCCATGTCCAATACAATTGTGCCTTCTTGGATGCAAGTATATCTTTTCTCTGGTGGTTCCCTTGATAGTTCTTATAAATGTGTGATTTCTAAGCGGCTATACCATATCAGATGCTAACTTGATGAAGACTTGCAAGTCTATAACAAATGATGCGAGCCGGAGAAGATGATGATGTTATTGCAATGGCATCAATCAAGTTAACAAAGAGCTTCTCACAAGATCTTTCAAAATGTTGGGATACAATGGTGAGTTTCCTGTGGGTTTAGTCTTTCAAGTAATGCATAAATCTAGCACAATGATAAGAACACTACTTCTCATCTTCACATGATTAAACAATAAGTTATACAAAAGTTATTGAGATAGTGAATTTGCTAGTGCTATATATTACGCTTATGTAACATAGTGATGTGATTTATTTGTGCTTGATCTATAGGGCAAACTGTCATTGTACTCAAGCTTGAGATAATTTTAGGCACTTCTCAAGCAAATTTTGTCTCATGGCATGCCCTTGTTCAACCAACAACAAAAGCCTCATAATTCCACTTTCAATGCCTTGAATGAACATTTTTTGAATGCTCTGAAGGATGAGAGGTTTGACCCATTGCAAAATGCCACAAACATTGCCAAAACATTTGATCTAACAAACGTCATCTCTGACATTGATCCCTCTTTTTTGTCCATCCACTTTGTTGAATTGAGCACGTATGACCATAGAATTGAGGGAGGCAACAAGATAGTGTATCATTTCGTGTTGGAGGGTTCAAATGTTTCTTATACTTTGCTTGAACATGGCAAAGTAGTAGTTGAAGGAGCTGCACTTACAAAAGCCCTTAAGCCTGTTGCTTCTTGTGACTTCGACCCTTGGAATTAAAGGCATGTGTTTTTCAATAATGCCTAGTTTTAGTTTGGAAAAATCCTCAAAGAGCAATTTTATGGTTTTTCTTTTTAGGGCTATAATTTTTATTATGTCAAGATGACTTGAGGTGAAGAGCGCTTGTTTTATGGGGATTAGTGGCTTACTTCACCTAAATTTGCAATGAAAGTTTATTTTCAATGATCTATTCCCAGCTTAACCCTTAAACGTCTGAGTGTGCCGCTACAACTAGCACAGTATGAAACATGTTTCTTTGTATTAGTAATGAATCCACACTTTTACTATAGTCAATATCAACAAAGAATTTTACTACATTTAAGATCAACTAACACTCACAACATTTAAGATTAACAAAGAAGTTGGAATACATATCAATATAGTTCTAGTGAGCTATTTGAGATCCCAAAGTAAAACTTGTCACTTCTATAAAATGTCTACTACGCCTAATATGGGGCATTTAAGGATTAACTAGATAGTGCAAGTTGGAAAGTCATGTAGGTCATGCCTTGAAAGCCAAGATACACAATTCCTTCATATCTTCACTAAGGTGGTAAGGCAATGAAGCCTAAAGTATGCTATCTTAACCCCTAAATGCCAAAGGCACCACATCCTGCTGTTGCCTTCATTTTGAACATCCCTAAATCCTAACTAAATTTCTATTTTTAGTATTTTATATTCTTGAACTATTCCTTTTGAAGTCTAGTTTTAGCATCAAAAGTCTAATTTATAAAATCATGGATTATGTTTTTTCTGTTTGAAATTTTGTACAAGGATGTCCATTGTACTCTTGACTTCTTTAAATTGCATGGCAAGGTTCTTTTTTTTGACAAATTTTTGCCTAAATCTTACCTTGGATTACCTCTAGCAACCAATACACTAAGAAATTAGTGTAAAAAAGTGGATGAAATTGCCACCTCCTTGCTTATCCAAACTCCTTGCTTGCCAAAGTTTGGATGAAGGTAGCTTATATCAGTAAGCTTATTGGATGAACATGCACAAATTGTTACTTCATTCCAAATTTAGCCAACTTTTCCTTACATGCATGCATTTTGGGGTGCCAGTCGATATATCTTGACAAAAACAAAAAAAAAAACCTTGCTGCAGAGCACATGGGAAGGTGAAGAACCAGATTTAAAGCAGATTACCGGAAGCACAATAGATGAAGGGACCCAAACACAGGGGTTTAAAATTGAAAGCGGGGAGCCAATTCAGCTTGTGCAATTTTGGAAAGCCATGCTCGGTTCATGCATGCTTCAAGAGCACAATTTGCAAGTTTTGAAAGCAAAGTTCAAGCAAAAAGGCCAAGCACGATGTCAAGCTGCAAAGCAGCCGGTTCTAGCCAAAGTGGCATGCCATCTAGCCCTGGCCCTCCCCCCACTAGCATGTCAGCTGCACCCGGTTCTAACACACACCCATTCCTTGGCTGCCTACTTTTTTGCATTATTCTACCCTTGCAAGCTGCCCCCTTTGGGAGTCGACTCCCAAGTACCATACCCAGATAGATATTCCTGCCGCTCTTCTTTTGCACTCTTCTTCAATCACTAAATTCAGAGTCTAACAAAATATAACTGACATTTTATTAATTTGCATCAATTGTACTCTATTCATATTAGCAACCTCAATCTAGCATACCAAAATTTCAACTCCAAAAAACCAAAAATCAAATTATGGTGAATTGTTTTGTATAGTAACCATGGTTTTACAACAAAAGTGATTGAAAAATTGGTGATAAATTTTGGAGATTTGATTGCATGGATATGTAGGAAACATCCATATGCACACTTTCCATGGTAAAATAAAACCCCTTAAGTAACAAAATTTTGATTTAGAAAAACTTCAATGCAGCATGGAGTATGCCCAAGTTTTGTAATATAGACATTTCTTTAGAATAATCAAATTCTATTGTTTCACTCATACATTGTGACTATGTTTGTACTTTTGAACATGATATTGTAATCCCCTAATGAATAGCTAGTTGAAACATAAAAATATCTACTATACAAACCTTGAGCATATCATAAGTTGCATTGAACTTTTTCTAAATTAGAGTTTTGTTACTTAAGGAGTTATTTTTTACCATGGAAAGTGTGCATATGGATGTTTCCTACGTACCCATGCAATCAAATCTCCAAAATTCATCACCAATGTTTTTCAATCACTTTCCTTGTGAAACCATGGTTATTATACAAAACAATTCACCATAATTTGATTTTTGGTTTTTTGGAGTTGAAATTTTGGTATGCTAGATTGGGATTACTAATAAAAATAGAGTACAATTGATGCAAATAAATAAAATGTCAGTTATATTTTGTTAGACTTTGAATTTAGTAATTGAAGAAGAGTGCAAAAGAGGAGCGGCAAGAATATATGTCCGGGTATTGCACAAAGGAAAGTTGCTGCCCTTGTTGCCTATTCTCACGAGGTACTAAAATCTCTTACACAACTTTTTTTCAAGTATTGGAATGAAGTAAAACTTAGATCCCCTTGTAGGTTTTGAAATTCTCCACCTACAATGAAAGTTTCAAAAAATCACATCAAGTAGTTTAGCTATAGGTACATGTCCAAAATCCATTTGTCCTTCCAGGAGACAATTGAGCTATTTGGAGGTTAAATGGATGAAGAATAACCTTCTTACATCCAACAAATTGTCTTTTTGTCATCTAGATAAAAAAAACATTTGCATCTTTAAGGGTTAATAACACCCTACAAAATTACTACTCAAAGTTACACAAACATGCAAAGCTTTTGCAAGTGAATGTTCAAGTTGCATAGATTAGAGGATCTAACTTAAGAAAAACAATGTGCTTGGAAGATTTAGGCAAATGAACCATTTTAGGACAACATGTAGATAGACTATCTAGTCTATTAGTAGCAATAACAACAAAAAATAACTAAAAGGTTACAATTTGATTGATGTTTGGTCGTTTCAAGAGCATGATTGTCATGAATAAACTTGAATGTTCATATAACAAGCCAACAACATTTTGGATTCTTCAAAGGTTGAGGTATTTTGGTCATATCTAATATCTCCAAGTCGTATCACAAGAAATCAAGTCCAAATTGACATGTCCAAATTGACTAAATGTGTCTAAAATGACAAAAATTGTCCAAAGTGACAAAAACATGTTCAAATCAAGACAACCAAACGTACAATTACTATCCAACCTGATAGTGTTCCCTTGTAGTTAATTCAAAAATCCAATAAGCTGTATCTAATTTCTATAATAGAATGCAAATGCCGGTAGACTGTATTAGTTGGGTAGTTCACATATGATTATAAAATTTGTGATTGGCTGTAGGCCAAGGGGCAAAGTGATGAACATGGATGTTGGGTATGAAAGGACATCTTTGGTGGAACCCATTGAATCTTTTTCCAACTTGAATTTGAAATTGAAATAAAAGGGTAGGGGAGATGAAGAGGCAAATTGATTTGAATCTAAAATTGAATTTGAGTTTATATTATCCCATGGAATATTTTTTAATGTGAAGTGGAGACATGCCATGGGAGCCATGGAGGGCACTTCTTTCTATAATGATACTCTATGTGTTATCAAAAAATATGCAAATTGCATGTTAATTTTTTTTGCTCAATTGTTCATTTACAATTTGAGCTAAACAAAGCACACAAATTGCCCTTTGCTGGAATAGTGCGTGCACGGATCAACTATCTACTTGTCTATTCTTATAATAGTTTTACATCATTAGTTGGGTAGTCCAGTATCAAAATAATAAAATGTAAGGCGGTTGAAAAACTAATTAAAGACTAAATTTTCAACAATCAAATTTTCTACCTTACTTGCCGGCAATGGATGGAAGGCCATGGGCATGGGATGGGAGAATACAAATCAATACTAATTTTTTGCAACAGCCCCCTCCCTTGATGGCCCTCCTTTGGAACAGCGGGTACATGAGCCCATTGGTAGTATTAGATTTCAATAGAGAACATGCAATACAAGTTTAGCTTTATCTTGCTTCCATATTAAACAATATAATCACACAAAATTTGTGTTATTTATGAATCTCTCTATCAGTCAATTTACTATCTCAAATCAACTCATCTCTTTGCAGTAGTGTTCACAAATTTTGCTAAACTCAAAAAACTTCTGTCCATTTTATTAGAGCTATCAAAAAACATGACAAAAAATAAACCTTTTTTAGCCCTTTTTAGCCCAAGAAAATTGGTTTTTTTTTTTAAATTATTGCTTTGCAAAATTCCAAGGCCAATCTTAAGACAAAAGCCACCATGTCATTATTCAACCTACGGAGACAAGGATTCTTGTACAAGTAGACCTTCATGAGCCCTCCACAATAACACACAACCACATAGAGTCCTTATTGCATTCAATTCATCCTATTGGTTCTTGATGAAAAGCCACACATGAGGAAGTTTGAATAAGACCATACTTAAAAGAGCAAGCCAAAGATGCAATAGCTAATACATTGCCTTTGAAGTTCATGTCAAAAAAATTGTTTACTAATATGGAACAAACCATCAATGTAGAGAACCATTTGCATTGATGTCAAGAATCTTTTGTAGCAAGAATGCTCTAAATCATGGTACCATGGGGTTCATTTTTGAAGAAGAATACATTAATTCAAGGCACATGTGGGAAAGGGTATAGAGTAATTTGTGATGAAACTTTAATTGTTTGCACAAAACCCGAACAATTATTTTGGTGTACTTGGTTTGCTATGTTGATGTTACAAACATACCCTAAGCCTAATTGCACTGCACATGTGAAGAGATGGTGAAACCAATTTCAGCAAAACAAGATATTCATACAATAATTGCACAATTACAATTGTACCTGGTGTGTAAGTAGTGAGGAGAGGAGGTTGTGGTTGCCATTTGGAAGTGCCTTGGAGGCAACATGATGATCCAATTTTGGTGATATTTTTGCATTTTTTCTCAAAAAAATTTGAAAAGAACAAATTGCAAATGTTTCACAAATTTCATGATTCAATATAAACTTCCATGCTCACTTGGAGTCATAAAACTCATAAACAACAAACAAATTTGCAAAAGGACAAACATGTTTATAAGTTGTTTTTAGGTTTTCCAATTCCAAGGTCAGCATGGAAGTTTGCACTTATTGTTGAGGTGCTTTAGCTCATACAAATGTTGATGTATTATTCAAAATATGCTTATTCTAAATTTAGATTATCTTAGGTAACATTTCAAAGATATTTTTTTGCAAAAAAAATACTATCCACCTCCAATGTCTTACAATTTGCTCTTCAGCTTCTACATAAGCTATTTTGTAAATCATGGGAAACTCTCTATATACCTCCCTTTGGAAAATGAAGAGAATTTTCTACCATATGTGATGTTGCTTATCCTATGCCAAACACACTTTTATTAAAAATGTAAGCACATTTTAGAAACTTGGCTTTACAATTTCCAAAAAACATCCAAAATACTCAATCTCCAATACAAAGACCAACAAAATACACCTTTTTCTGAAATTAGCACTTGATGTATTTTCATGCAAATAACTCCAAGGCTCAAAAAGTATCAAATTGTAGGAGTTCAATCATGCAAACCCAAGAAGTAAACAGTTTTGACACCAAGTGCCAAATCTGCCTTTCCCATATGGTGTAAAATTTGGTAACTTTCAAAGAGCTTTACAAGCTACAAAAACTTCATCACATCCAAAACAAATAACAAACACTTTCTTTAAAACATCAAATTCATCGATTCTAAGAATTTTTTGAAATCCTTTAAATTAATTTAGGCAAATTGATAGAGTACTGTTGACAAGCTTGGTTCAAAGTTCAGACCTTTTATTAAAAAGGAAAATTTTGATGGATATCCGTGAAGTTTGCAATATTTGTACAGATGCCCTTGGTTTTCCAAAAATTGCACGAATATCCTTGGACCATAATTTTCAAGCGTGTGTTATGTTGTGGACAATCACTTATGCACGTTGCTTTTATCTTATTCTATTACACTCCCTCCTTCAATATTGATCATGAAAGAAGTGGTGTGCACAACAAAATCAATAACTGAAAATTATGATCCAAGGATATGTGTACACTTTCTGAAAAATTAGAGGCATCTATACAAACATTAGGAAATAGTCACACCTTCTCTGCCCATTCTTGATCTTTGGAGAATGCTGTCAAGGTAGCCCATCTGTGCTAATTCTTTGAAGATTGAGAAGTTTTTCTCTCCACCTTTGGAGGTGAAGAATGGGGTGGAAAAATCTTCACACACTAATTTTTTTACCCATTTTTGTCTTGTTTTCATCCTGCTTAGTTTTTGTTTACTCTTATTTTTTCATTTTTAGCAATAGCTTTTCTATTGTTGGAAGTTACTCCTTGTACCTACACTTTAGCTTTTCTTACTTTGGTCATTGTCCATTGTCCATTCTCTATTCTTTGTTCTACACTAAACACAAAAGGGGTATCCCACCTTCTTTCATGGAGAAGTGCTCCCATTTGCCCCTATTTGCCCTCCACCACGTCTCATTAGGGGTAGTCATGGCACTATCTTCTCTGCTTGCAGAGAATGAGAATGCCAGCATGTTGCGTTGCTCGTGGCTGCCAAAGCTTTTGGTATGCTTAGTGTGCTAAACTTCTCACCAGCCCATTCTTCTCCTCCAGAGGTGAAGAATGGAGTGGAAAATGAGTTAGGGTGTGAACTTCTTACCATGGTCTGTTTATTTTCTCCGCTCTTGAATCACTTTCCACCCTAGCTCTTTTTTCTCTTCTAACTGCTGGCCGTGCTGCTTTTCTCTAAGTAATCCATTCTCCATTCTTCGTTCTCCATCACAAACAAATGGGGTGTCACAACATCTTCATGAAAATGAAGCTCCTGTTGGCTCCTACTTTTATTCAGTTGATTTTCAATCTCCATTCTCTTTTCATTCTCCAAGAAGCTTTGACTACCCTTATTGTTCATTGAAGTTTCATTCTTGGAGTAGGTGTGACTGCCCCTATTGCAAACTGCAAAGGTGTCCATTGGGTTTTTTCTTTTAAAATTGTCATTTTTTTACTTTAATTCATTTACTTCTTTTCATTTCTTTTTGCAAATGGCGTGTTTGGTTGCAGAGTTCTACACCCATTGAACAATTGGAAGGCCGGGACTTCATATTGAAAATTGCCCTTGTGGGTTTTAGCATTGCCATCCTCATTTTTGTATGGAACTCCAAACAAGTTGTGAAAAGTATATTTTCAACTATAAATTACTAGCCCCATTTGGAACATGTAAAATTAGTTTTGAAAGTTATAGATTGTGTCATAATACAAGCGACCTTCTACAACTAGTCACCACCAACCATTGCATTTGGCCAAGTTCTTTGTCCATACAAACTTCTTGAAATACTTGTTTTGTTTTTATATCATGCTAGGCCAAATTTTCCTTGTAACTTTTTTGCTAATTAGGAATTAACTTTGTTCTCAAACAACTAATTTTGGGCAAATTAATAAAGTATAAATACAATAATGAATTAAAGAATAGGAAAACCTAGTTTTGCTTTATACCAGATGTTCAAAATGCACACTCTTAACTTTTTTCAATCTCTATCTATTTAAACATGGTTTTATCTTTTAAACATTAGTTGCAACAAACAAATGAAGTTAGGTAATGACAAACATGTTGCAATACCCATTTGTAAATACCCATCTCAAAACACCCATCTCTAGATATTCATCATTGCATACCTATTCCTGAAAACCCATCCTCGCATAGTCGTCTTTGAATACCCATCTCTGCATATCTATCCCTGAATACCCATCCTTGCATACCCATCTCTAAATACCCATCTGTGCATACCTATTCCTGAATACCCATCCTTGCTTACCTATAGCTGAATACCCATTTTTGCTTATCCACCCCTAAACACCCATCCTTGAATACCCGTCCTTGCATATCCATCTCTAAATACCCATCCCTGCATATCCATCCTTAACTCTTGCAATACCGTCATCTGATGTGTAAGGTAGACAGATTCATACCCGACCGTTTAAGGATTTGCAATACCTCAAGGTATTGTAAAATTCAAGAAAAAAATCGTTAGGGTTAGCCTGTCAACAAGCTTCAACAATTTCACATGGAAGGTGATTTTTGTAGAAAAAAGTATTGTAGAATATTTTATATTAAAGGGCAAAATTGCAGTTCATATGGTCCCTATTAACAACTCTAGTGTAAGGAAGTAAGCTCTAAGAGCACATGATACTAAATTATGGAATTGAATTTGATAAGGATCTAAGCATGTGTCTTCTAGTTTTAGTATGCTATGCCAAGGCTAAAGTTTGCATAATTGCAGTCTTGTGGCTAATTTTAGAAGGCACAAGAGCTACTCTAGTACTTCTTCTAATGCTTCCGCTTCCATGCATGGAAAGATAAGATTAGAAGAGGCAGATGATCAAGTAGTAATCAAAGGTTACCACTAAGATTAGATTCTTGAGCGCCAGGTCATCTCATTATGATCTTCTTTAGGTTGTGGCTGCACCGCGGCGAAAATATGGAGGGGGTTCACCTATTGCATCACAAAAGGAAGCTAATTAGGCTTCTCAACAATCATATGCTTCTCTATCTTGAAAGTTTTTAGCAAGCTCTCAAGGCAAGAGGGCATACGCGGCCCACTTGACCTCAAGAAACTTCATATGGCCACGTCCACGTTGATGCCATTTTTCCACAAGAATTTCTTCAACATGATACTTGTCTTGGCCATTGTTTTGAGTAGGCAACGGCTGCGCATTGTCTATCAGTTGGCTTTGCAGGGGGTTGATAGTAGCTAGGCAAAGCTGGTCAACATAGAAAACATTGTGTGGTCCAACGAGTGTGTTGAGGCGGACTAAATAATCATTAATGACTTTGGTGATTGTATATTTGGTCGCTTTCCCATCAAGTTTTTTATTTTTGCGTCTTGTTGAAAACTGCCACCCTAGCTGGAGCTAGACTTTATTACCTATCCAATAATGTGTAGCTTCTTGTCAATGGTAGTTAGCTTGCCTCACTTGCTCTTGTTGTGCTTTGGCTGTGGCCGCTTGCGCCAACTCAACTATCTTACAAAGCTTGTCCACTGTTGCTTCAGCTTTAGCTCGTTTGATTTTAATTTGACCGCTCACTTGGTTGTTTAGTCCATGGAGAATCTTGAGCTAAATAGGGTCAATGTGATAACCACGTTGTAAAAAGAACAAGCTAATTCTTATTGATGTCAAATCTTGTCCCCGCATTGCTATTTTTGCCATTGGGCACAAGGTTGACCAATCTTTTTGGCTCCAATCAATGTATGGCCGCAAGTAGGATTCAATTGTGCTATTCATTTTCTCCATTGATCTATCAGTCTGAGGATGGAACGCTGTGGATAGCCGTTGATTAATCTTTAAGATTTCACATGATTGTCCCCACATGGCGCTTAGGAATTGAGTACCTTGGTTGAAAACTATGGCATCAGGTATCCACTGATGTGCTACTACATGTGTGATAAGAGCCCAAGCAGCACTGCAAATGTCCATATTTGGTAAGGGAATCAGTGCATTGTCCTTGCTCAAACAATCGGTAACCACCAATAAATTAGTAATTCTGTTGTTTTCTAGGAGACCCTCAATAAAATCTATAGATGACTCTTTTCATATACGCTTTGGCACTACCATTGGTTTCAAAAACCCATGTAATCCATTATGCCAGGGTTTATTTTTTGGCAAGCATCTAATTTGTGCAAATAATTGTAAACATCTGATAACATCTTTGGCTAAAACTAATCTCTCATCAATAACTTATACTTTATGAGACGGCTTGGATGGCCAATTGCTAACAATGTGTGGATTTTATGTATGAGCTTGATTTGTAGAGGTTTAGCATTTGGGATTCATCTGCGGCTACAATAATGCAAGGTTCCATCAGTATCCAGCAAACATTTGGTGATAGAGGCTTTGATTTCTAAGTGATCTGAGAAGCGTTGATTGCCATTTCAAATGCTCTTGATTACCTTTTGCTATCCGTGATCTTGCAAGACAACATTTTCCATATAAGCTCAATTTTGTGCTTGGCTTTGCCAATGATTGTATTTGGGCTTTGATCTTGGTCATTGTCTGCTACTGCTCCCATCTTTTGAACTCCACTAGATATGACAATTGGTTAGGCTCTTCATATGGCAATAGTGATGATTGAAGATTCATTGCTGTCATCAGGTTTGGTGTTTTGTACCCTATTTGGCTTCAAGAGCTGCATGTATTGGTGGTAAAGGCGTGGGTCATTTTCACCTTCAGGCTTGATTTTGTTTTTGTTGTGATAATGTCTTTGCCTGTTTGTTGCACCTTTTAGGCCTATATAAAATCTCAAGATTGTAATGGTCTAACATCTGTGACCTCCAAACCTGTCTTTTATTCAACATATGAGGTTGCATAAGGTACTCCAAGTTTTTTATGATCACTCACAACAATAGACTTCTTCACTAATTGCAATTTTGCGTTCCATTCCTAAAGACAATGTATAGTTGCTAACAACTCTCTGTTGTGTATTTTGTACTTACAGTCATGAAGATTATTTTTCTTCAACAAATAAGCACATGGGCATAGAACACTTGTGTGGTTGTACTATGATGGTGTGTTGCCAATAGCATATCCAAATGAGTTTAATTCTAGCACTGTCTCTTTATCCAAGTTAAACTAGATCAACATAGTTACAATATTGAACATCTTTTTAAGTTGTTCAAAGGCCACCTATTCAATTTCAATTTTTCTCCAACTTATATTCCCCATTAGGTATGTTAAAGAGGCTGCAATGTTGGAAAAATGTTGTACAAATTGTCTATAATAGTTTGCAAATCCAAGGAAGCTCCAAACTCCTTACACTGCAGTAGGAGCTTGGCAATTTTCAATAACCTTGACCTTCTCAAGATCCATCTTTACTCCTTTGCAAGCTTAAAAAATAAACCCTAAACATTTTATAGAATAGACTTCAAATTCATAATTCTTGATATATCCAAATATAACTTAGCTTTTTGCAGCTTTCCTAGCACCTTATCCACCTTCATACAATGATCATGAAGAGACCCAAAGGAGTAAATAAGAACATTGTCAAGATAAGCAGAACAAAACTCATCTATTTATCATTGCAATGTCCAATTGATGCAATAATGAAAGGTAGTAGGAGAATTTGCCATGCCAAAAAGAATCATTAACCACTTATATAACGTAAAATAAGTGCAAAATGCTATTTTCCATTCAATTATCCTTGCAACCCAAATTTTGTTAAAAGCAATGGTGACATCAAGCTTTGTAAATCAACAAGCCTTGCTAATTTGTGTTAGTGTCTTGTGGATAGGTGATTTTACAATATTGATCCTTCTTTGTAATGTTGTTCAAGGCTCAATAGTTAACACAAAACTGCAATCCAATACAAAGTTTTTTGACAAATAAAACAAGCGCAGCAGCTAATGAATGACATGCATGTATAAATCCTTTGGCCAAAAATGACTTGAGCTCCCCTCTCCCAACAAAGCACCAACAATTCCCTTCTTAATGTTAGGGACTGGCTTAGAGCAAAAATGAAAGAGAGCAAACACAAAAACAAGACCAAGATGCAAGGATGTATAAGAAGAGAGATCCAAAAATATATTCCACAAAATAAAGGTATGAGATAGAAATATAGCAAAAAACCAAGGCTTGAAAGCCAAAAACTAAGGCGGCAAGATGAGTTGTTGAGACTAAGGAACCCTTTAGTCTTGACTCTATTTATACTCAAGGATTGAAACTTGGCCGTCAAGTTTGGAAACTTCTTGAAAAGCTTCTTCAAACTTAGAAAGTGCTCGAGGTTCTTCTACCAAGTAGACAGCTTTTTAAAAAGCTTCCAATATTCTAGAACCTTCTAAGAACTTTTACCTTTAAAACCCTTCAAGATATTTTAGTATATTTTAGATCTTAATTATGAGTAATCGGTTCATGTTTGTGATTTTACCTCCCCTTTTAGCTTTGAGATTCTATGAAGAGTTCATGTCATTATTGTTCTTGGTTTTGTTAGTTGCTGACAATGAAATTCTTGAATCTTAAATGGCACATTGGTGATGTTTGAAGCTAATTTCCATGTATGCTTGTTAATTAGATAGTTACGTCAATGAACAAAGTATTTGACTTGACCTTGCCAAATCCTTGAATCTAGAATTTTCTTAACTTCATACTCTTGGACGCTATTCATTACAACTGAAGGTAGTAAGGATTGAACTCTTTTAGGAAAAATGGATTTCTGATAAGGTTTTAAGAGCAAAATATAAAAGACTAAATATACCTTTATGGATGCTAGAAATTGTAGTTAATATACAACAGCATTGACTTGATTGTCAATGCTAAACAGTTTAATCTGACAGTAATTAAATTTCTTGCTTAAACAAGTCGTCTTGATATTTTATTGTAGCAGTCACATTTGATTGCTTATTCAAAACTTGGGTTGTTTTTTTGTTTTTACATTGGCAAAATCTCTATAACTTACTTTAGCTTCTTTTAAATGAGCCTCCATTGTTATATGCAAATTCTTTTAACCGCGTTGCTAAACCTTTTGCTGCAAGGCTTTCTCCTCTTCAAGCTGGAAGCATATCAATTCTTGGATGATGTTCATAATTGACATAAAATAGAATCTTTTGAGTCAATCCATGTTTGTTATTGTTATATACAAACTTTGCCAACAATAATAAAGATATCAAATTATCTTGTTGATAGTTTATGATGTACAGCAAATATTGCTCTAAGATTTAATTTATTTGTTATATTTATCCGTTAATTTGAAGATGAAATGCAGAAGAAAGCTTGGTTTTTACTTACAAAGCTTCAAATAACAATTAACAAAATTTAGAAATGAATTGCAGTCTTTATCCAATACAATATTTTTAGGTAACCCATGATATCTATAGATATTGTCTGTAAAAAAGTCAGTCGTTTTTTCTTTTATGATTGTTTTCTTGTATAGAAAAAATGTGTTACTTTTGAAAACCAATTGACTATTATGTAAATAGAGTCACATTTAGTTGAAACAGGTAAATTTGTAATGAATTTTATGAAAACAGATATTTATAGTTGCTTTGGAATTAGTAATGGTTGTAACAATCCATACAGTCAATGTCAAAGATTCTTTGAACGCAAATATGTATTGCAAGTCAATACAAACCTGTTAAATGGTCTTTAACACTTGAGGCCACCAAAAACCTCAAAAAATTAATTCCCAGTATTTTGTTGAAATCAAAATGTCTAACAACTAGAAAGTTGTGCCGTGTTTGCATGATTTGAAAGCATAGTGGTTCATTGTGAATGTATAAGCATTTTTTGAAGTAGAAAAGTTGATCTTTAATTTTGAACTTGCTTAAATTTTTTTGTGGCATTGCCAATATAGTGTTTGATACAAAACATCAAAGAATCTTTAACCGAGGCTATTTGGATTTTTTTTTAAATTCAAAAATTTGTTAAAAATGAAAATTGAGTCGTTCGTAAATGGAGGAGCTCTAATTTTAAAAATATTGTCTATTGTTGGTTATATGTTTTTTTTTTTTTCCTTAGCCATAAAGTTGGATCTTTTAGATAAGGCATTAGACAATTTTTGTTGTTTTCCAGGTCAATGTATGATGTCAAAATCAAATTTAAATAAAGACATATTTTAATGAGCTTGAAAATAATTCAAGATATAAATAGATTACAAAGATTCAAAGTTTTTGTAATCAATGTATACCGTCATCTAATGTGCGGCAATTTTGAATAAATGACACAATTCTTAAAAATAATCTACAATAGCAAGGTATTTTTTATTGTGAATATTGTAACTAATCTCTGTAGCATATCATTTTTTCAAATGTAAAGCAACTGAATAAAATTTCTTGTTTTTACTTTGTGGCAATATTATTGCATCCAAGGTAAAATCTGAAGCATACATCTTCAAAAAAAAAGCTTAGAAAAATCCATATGTAACAATATTAAAGCTTCAGTTAAGGTTTTTTTTCAATATTTGAAAAACCTTATCTACTTTTTTGCTTTAGTCTCATTTATTTTTGTTTGTAAGTTGTGTAGGTGAGGTGATAATTTTAGAGTAGTTCTTAATGAAAATTTGATAAAAGTTTGCAAACATAAAAAAACATTAGACATCTTATACTATGTTTGATGTTTTCTAATTTACTATTGCTTGAATCTTCTTTGAATGCATCAATATATCGTCACTTGGAATGATATAATTAAGGAATTCAACTTAAATAGTGTGGAAAGCACATTTTTCAAGCTTTGCATACAATCCAGCATTGCAAAACTTGTCAAATTCTAGCTTTATGTGTTTTTTATAATGTTTTATATCCTATGAGTATATCAGAATTTTGTCTAGGTAGCTAACAACAAAATTGTCAAAGAATTCTTAAAATATATCATTCATCAAATGTTAAAAGATAGCCAGTGCATTTGTAAGTCCAAAAGCATAACGGTATATTTGAAATGACCATACTTTGTTTAAAATGTCGTCTTTTTTTAGTATTAATTTTTTATTTGTATTAGATTGTACGCTTCTCTTAAATTAATCTTGATATAGATCTTTGCTTGTCTAATTTGATCAAGAAGTTTGCTGATTAGAAATAATAAATAATGTTTTTTGACCATTACTTTGTTAAAGTCTCAATAATCCACGTACAGTTGCAAAAATACGTCAATTTTCTTTATAAATAATATAGGTGCGCCTGCTAGAGACTTAGAATATTTAATAATGTTTTGCCAAATTTTTGTTGATGTATTCTTTGAATGCAGCAAGCTCATTTTGCAATACATTCTAAATAAATTCAAAAGGTGGTTGAGTATTTTGTTCAAAGTTGCTTGCACAATCATCCGATCAATGTTTGAATAATGCGTTTGTAGTTTTTTTTCAAAAACACCTTGGTGTTCTTTGTACTTTTCCAAAAACGTTATTTTCTTGGTGATTTGTTTAAACATTGGAATTGCAAAGGCCACAAATACATCACTTTCTTTAGCAGCTTATGTAAATGCTTGAGCTTCAATAAATAAAGGTGTTGAATTTTTTTAGTAAAAATGGTTTTCATGTGTAATTACTGATTTTTTTACCAAAGATTTTTCAAGAAAAAACGTAATACTACCATTTGTCTAATTGATTTGAAAATTATATTTTTCAAGCCAAAAAAGTCTTCAAATCACAAAACTCAACAAAGAACGGAGAATACAAACTATTTCACTATTATGGTTTTCAGTAGCCGTTTGCAAAAGAACTGTTTCATAAGTAACATTGCCAAAAGACAACGGTTGTCCATCAGTAATTTCAACGTGAATGGTCTATGATTTTTGGGCTAGGAAAATTTTATGAAGTTTTATAAATGATTCATTTAATATAATATGCTAAGGTCTCTAAATTTATTAACGTACAAGTTTTAATATTTTTGGATTTAAACATATTAATAATGTAAAACAAAGAATCGAATTTGCAAATAATACAGGATCTAAAGATGCTAACAGCATTATAGAATTCAGTCACATGGTTTTTATTGTAGTTGGACTTTGTTGTGTTTTTGTTGATTATTGGTATTTTGAAGCTATGATGTGCATTATTGTTTTTTAAAGCAATTGCTAATTTTGTGTCTTTCTTTTTCGCAAAAAGTACACCATTCATTTTTACACCGATGTTTTTTATTTTCTTTGATAAGAGGTTTAAAACAAATTGCATCAATTCAATGTCTTCAGCTTTAAACGGCTTGGCCCTGCTTGTAGTTGAAGAATTGACTGAGTAATCAACATATGATCATGGTGTCATCCATACTCGCTTATCTTATTATCGTTCAAATAACTAATTGTTGCATTTAACAGCTTGACTAATTGCTTTGTTTGTTGTAGTGGGATTTGGAAATGAAAGTAATAAATTTTTTATCTTGTTTATAAGTAAAAATAGAATTGGCTTATTAGAGCTTATTTGTCCCTATAAATATTAAATACTAATTGACAAAAGTGAGAAACATATACTAATGTTAAACGCCTACATTGGCGTAAGTTCCAAATTTTAGTTGTTGCAAAATGCATTTTGTCATGTTCTCCAAATGCTTCTCCAAAAGCATTTAAAAACACTTCAAAGTTATTAAGTATGGCAAAGTTATTTTCAAAAAGCGGTGCAAACTAAAAAAGTGCTTGTTTAGATAGCAAAGTTTCCACCAATTCAACACAAACTGCGTCTGTTAAGTACCATTATGGTTGAAGAAGTATGAAAAATTATACCTAATTGACAAAATCACAAAACTTGAAACAGGTGCCGATAAATTTTTCTAGAAGACTGATCTTAGCCTTTTTGTATTTTCTAAAATTTGAAGCTTGCAATATAGAACCAAAAAGATTGTTGGCTTGAGTAACTGGTACATGTATTGCAACATAATTTTGATCCATTGTATGTAGCAACCTCGTTACAAGGTCAAAGAATTTTGAGTTAAATTCTATATTTTGTTTGTATAACTACCTGTATACAATGTTCATGGCCAAAATGGCTGATATGATAGCGTCTAGCTTTAAATTATTCATAATGCTATTGTTTTCTCCTGCCATAGTGATAACTAGTAAAATACGTATATAAAATAATGTGATCACCAAGAATTGGAACAATGAAAGGAATAAGTTGCGCTAAGTGTTCCATAAATCTAGCTTTGCTAAATCAACATCTGATCAAATTTTTGAGCTCTTCTTTAGGTCTACTATTAATACAGATGTCAAAATTGAAATTGAACTCCGTATACAATGTTCATGGCCAAAATGGCTGATATGATAGCGTCTAGCTTTAAATTATTCATAATGCTATTGTTTTCTCCTGCCATAGTGATAACTAGTAAAATACGTATATAAAATAATGTGATCACCAAGAATTGGAACAATGAAAGGAATAAGTTGCGCTAAGTGTTCCATAAATCTAGCTTTGCTAAATCAACATCTGATCAAATTTTTGAGCTCTTCTTTAGGTCTACTATTAATACAGATGTCAAAATTGAAATTGAACTCCTAGGCAAGTAGTCTATTCAAATCCATAAATTTTAGTAATAGAAAAATCTAGAACAAAAATAAACAACACCATCAATTTAGAAGTGGGTAATCCGCAACCTCCAAAATACTTTGCAATTTTTAACTAAAGGGATAATCCATACTAAATTCAAAAGCAAAAGATTTTGATGATATTGAAGCAATCTCGACAAACTGTCAAGGATGGATTTAGAGCATGAATAATAAAGAAAAAACTCGGAAACAAGACCATGATGCAAAGATATATTAGAATAGAAATTTTAAAATGTATTTTACGGAGTAGCGATACAAGACAAGACAACAGAAAGCCAAGGTTTGAAGGCCAAAATTTAAGGCGGCAATATGTTGTCAAGATTGAGGAACTCTTCAATTTCAACTCTATTTATACTCAAAGACAGAAGCTTTGCCGTCAAATTTAGAAAGCTTCTTGAGAGGCTTCTTCAAGCTTGGAAGCTTCTTGAGAAGCTTTTTTGAGCTTGGAAGGTGCTTGAGGTTCTTCTACTAGGTAGTAAGCTTCTTGAGAAGCTTTCAATCTAGTATGTTCTAGGTTTTGGTCATAACTAGTCCACTCATGTCCATGAAACTTGACATGTTGTAAAGAAGGCTCCAAAGAAGGTTGACTTCTTTTTTGTCTTTTATCTTCACGCCAATTGTATGATCAATTTCTAGTCCTTGCAGCGATGGAAGCTCACTAGCTTTGGAAATGTCAAATAATGCTAGACAATGCCATTATTGCTTTGGGAGTCGCTTCTTAGGATTGAGTAGTTTTTTTAGAGCAAGTACCTTTTTATTATTGGCCATAAAGACTGTAACAACCTTCATTGATCCAACTTGGCTCTTTTGTAAATATCCAAAAAAGGCTTAGGTGTTTATTTCTTGTAACCAAAGACCCAATTTCTTGGTGTTGTTCCAAGCTGAGCAGCTACCAACAAGCAAGCTGCCTTCCTGGCTCTTCACCCTAATTCCAAAGTTGAGAATGTATAACAACTTCTTTGTTGGAGCAATTTGGACGTCGTTCCTATTCATCTTCCATTTCTCAAGAATTAAATCATAGCCCATGGTGTTCCCAAATACTATGCAAACTCAAATTCCTTATGCCAGCTAATATTGTACCAAAATTTTGTAACTTGTTGCACTAAAATATCTTTTCTATCAAGCTCTTAAATGAATTGCGGTAGAATATGAAGGCACTCAAGCTTAGCTCTCCTAGCAAAACAAAAATTCACAAGAAAATAGCATAAACATCCACTATCAATAAGTGCATCAGCAATGTTTGTTTGGATAATTATTGTATGTACCAAGACAAATGGTATAATCATAAATTCCCTTTCAAATCCTTCCCATTCTACTTCTTTAGTTAAGACATGATAATGCTTCTACTTGTGACTATGAGCAAAAGCTAATCAATTTTCTGACCCAAATCTTGACTGACTATCAACCTTTGGTGTGAATTTTGCTTGCATTGTTGCTAGTTTGGCTTGTGCTTGATTGACAAGAACGTGCTCATTAGAATGCCATTGGTTGGAAGTTGGCCATGCTAGTCGGTATAAACATGCATACATATAATGATTTGTTGCATCGCATCTAAGGCAACGCCTTTCCTTCTTTTATTTTTCAATCTTCCCAATTCACCCACTTTGCTCATTTGGTCTATCCTCTATGAGCTGTTGCCAAGCCTACCCATGTCGGCTTCTAATCCATCAGATTCCCACCAATGACAGCTACTAGAGCTATGAATGAGCTACTACGGCTTCTCCCTATTGTTTGCAAGCCGGGGCCGAAAGGTGCTTTGAAAATGCAGATATTTTCATTCACAAACCTCTCAAATGACAAATCCTGAGAAATGAAAACAATAGATTTTTGTAATTTGACATGCCAACCTTGGGGAAGTACTGCCTTTTTCATGGAGCTGCCCAATTTTGCTATTGCCAACAATAATTGCTTGTTGAAGTCCGCATAGAAGTTCTTCACTAAACTCTTTCCTTGCTTCATTTTTTATAGTTTGTCTAGAGCACTCTCATGTTGGTGAGAGTCTTCAAATTGATTGTTTAGGAACTCCCAAAATCTCTCAGCGTTTGCAGTTACCTCCATATCCAACCAAGGTTGTGTCACTAATGCAGCATTTTTTGTAAGGCGGGAAAATATGAATCCAACCATCAATCTTTCTATGATATACTAATTAGCGTCATACTCCATCTTGTCTGCAATCTGCTAGCAAAAGAGAGGATAAAATGCACATTTTCCTTCAAATCTCTCAAGATCAAGAAACTTGAGCCACCTGGCATTTTGATGTGCTAGTGGTGCGGGTACAGGTGCTACTATAGCTTGTTGCTGCTTCAACGCGACTAGTTTGCTCTTTAATTGTTCTAACTCCAACTTTTGTTGGAGTTGCTACATATTGGGCCAATTGCTTTGGGTACTTGGGTTGTGGATGGAGTCTTCCAATTCTTGGACAATACTCAAGCGCTCATCTTTTCATGTATTCACTAACTTAGTAGCTATTGCCTATAATACACTCATTGTTTCTTCATCCAATAGGCCTTGCCATTACAAGTGTCCTTGTAACTCCGCCTCTACAAATCCCTCAAAATTACCGCCAACCAATAGGTGATTGGCTCTTTGAGCCAAATTTATTGCAAATTGCTATTGCTTATGCATAACATCAATGCTGAACAATTTGTGAGTAAAGATGATTAGGTTCAAATGTAAAGAAGTAAGCTTTGAAAACACATGATACTAAATTACAAATATAAATTTGATGAAGAGCTAAGCATGTGTGTTTTGGTTTTAGTATGCTACGCCAAGGCTAAAGTTTGTATAATTGCAGTCTTGCGGTTGATTTTAGGAGGCATTGGAGCTACTCTAGTACTTCCTCTAGTACTTCCACTTCTATGCAAGGATAAATTAGAAAAGGTAGATGATCAAGTAGTAATCAAAGGTCACCACCAAGATTAGACTCTCGAGCGCTAGCTCATTACATCTAGACTAATCTTGAAATTGCTTGGGTGTGTTGCTATAAGGTAGCCATGCCCATCCTCATGAGTGTCTCCATAACCATCACCTCTACAATCTTTGAAAATTTGTGGAAGTAAATAGATGTAATTATAAGGATGTATAATATGTGAACATGAAACTTTAGTGTCGATTATGGACGTAATGGTAGTTTGCTCTTTAAAGAATTCACAACTTATTCTCACAATACCTAAATAACACATTCAAAAGTGCAAACTCATTATTTGTATGTTGCTACAAGGATCTTGTAATTTGCTATATGTTTATCAATAGTCATCATGTTCAAAACCCTTAAACTCATGCTTATGGGTGCACCTACCTTAATGGCACTTGAAGGTCCCAATCTCAACCATCTCATAGTAACCTAGCATTTGACATGTGGCAAAATTTGCTTGTGCAAGAGGCATTCACTGCTCCACTGTGAGTTTAACAATGGGTGGAGTTGCCCTTAAAAGTAGGATGCGGAAATGGAGAGGGTCAAAGAAGGGTGTGTCTATTTTACAATTCAAGTCTTGAGGTCTCATGGCTGAGGTTAGATGGCATGCCGTTATGTAGGACCAGAGTAGAGAACTCCATTTGTTTCACTTATTAGAAAATGTGAATCTTTAGAGATTTATTCTCTAGAGAGTGAATTTGGGAAGTTTGAACTCAAATTCAAATTTAGAGACCCTAATTTTGATTTGGTCTAAATTAGAGGAGGATACCATTGATAATACCAAAGTATGGAGCAAATTATTATTCTTACCCTAATTTGTAAAAACCATGGGGTATTTGCCTCTCAAGTCTTGCCATATGGCATGTCATCTAACTCTAGCCGGCTCCTAGTTTCAAGTTATTGCATTTTCTCTTGCCAACACACAATACCAAGTGTCTTGATTGATATTTAAATCTTAAGTAAAACCCTTGAAAAGGAACAATATTTGAGAACTTTTTGAACTTCACTAACTAAAATCTGACATTTTTAATAATCAATCAATTTTTTTGCCAAATTATGCTAGATATTTACCTATATATTTACGTTGTAATATTTTATATTTGGAGTTGTTAGTAAAACTTAATTGTCTTCTTTGTCGACAATTTTAAAAAGTGCAATTGATTTTTTTCTCATTTCCAACAGCTGTATGTGAACTAGCCGCTGGTTTTTCTTGCACATTGAATAAGAACTAAACAAGATAGATGGATCTCATCCAATGTTGATAAATAGTAAACGTCCATTGGCGTTCCAGCGCCGTGGCAAAAATTCGAATTCAAGGGCTGGGAGCGGTAACGCCGCCATCGCTCGCCCTGAAAGCATTGGCTTTGCGTCCTGCATTCCCATCTGAGAATTCTCCACAATAACTTGCACCTTCACAGTCTTTATCACTCGCAAATCTGACACTCTTCCAATTCATCATTTTGCAGAAGAGCGTGCAGATCGCTCTCTTCAGTACAAAGTTCCACTGCCGGAGATCGATCAAGGTTCGTGATCTGCAACACCGATCGTAGTAATTCATACTCTACAACTTAGTTAAGGGTTCCCTTACCGATCTCTTGTTTTGATAGGGACAATCGTACTACCGAAGATGATTAAATTCGGCTTACCCGATTGGTAGGCTTTCCTCGGAGCTGCAATTACTGCTTGTGCTGGGAATGTCGCTGCGTGCTTAAGTCTTTGAATTTAGCATTTTGGTTGAGGCGCAAATGTTGCAATTATAATTTTTGGATTCTTTTGACACCTACAATGGACTTCCTGGAAGTTCACAGCAATTTTTTTGTTGAAATCTGGCTATATGTTCGCGTTTTCTTCCTTTACTTTCCTGTAAACCTTGCAGCTATTTTGCAAAGTCTGGCGATGTTCAGCCCGGGAAAGAAAGAAAGGCTGCATTTCTGATTTCATGGAGCATTAATATTCCCTTGTTTTGATTGTGATCCTCGTGTAGTTTTGTGAAGCTGTTGAAATCGATTTCCTGTGGTTTCGATCAGCGAAGACACGGTCGGCGACCTCCCTTACAATGAATTGTTGCAAATCCCTCCCTCGTAAGGAAAAGGGAATAATGTGGAAGAACCTCCTCGTGTGTGTGTTTTTGAACTTTTGAAGAACGTAGGTCGGAATCTGGTATAATCTGTGGGCGTTCTTCAGGGCGGAGAACCGATGGGTGAAACGGCGGTTTCGTCGAGGAGCGTGCAGAAGGTTACCCAGGCTTGTCGAGGAGCAGGTCAAGGATCCTGCGGAGGTAGTAAATGCCGAGGATGAAACGAAAGAAGCGGCGGAGAGGAGGACATGGAAGAGAGGCCAGAGTGTGACGAGTAGTAAGCGTAAAGGAAAGCAGGCTGAGGAAGAAGTAGTGACGAGGGAGTTGATGGGCAGCAATGTGGTGGACGCCGTGTCGCTTGAACTCGGATCGCTTGAGTTGAACGATGACTGCAACGGGAATTCACGTTCTTCAGGAATTGTCTTGAACGCAGTGCCGCAGGAGTTTGTGGCAAACATGGAGAGGTCTCTCGCGCGAGGTGATAATGCCGCCAGTGCAAGCAATAGGTGTGCTCTTGTCCTCTTAAAATTATGCTACACTTCACTTGGAACTTCAACCAGCAAGCTCCAGATGAAGACTCGTGTGCTTTTTGAAGTTTTCACATCCGATTGATCATAGTGAATCCATGAATTCCTTGGTTACACGTTTTGAGAGAACCACGGAAGGTAGCATCTGGTGCAAGTGCATTGTTTTCTCATTGCGTGGAGTATCGGTGTTTGCTCAGCGGCAAGGGAGACAAAGATGACAGCGTGATGGACCTTGAAAGCGCAGTAGAGCAAGGAATTACAAGCAATGCTCTCAGTCGAAAGGATCCAGCATTTTTGGCTGAATTTTTGCAAAAAATTCAAGGTGTGTGTGTTTGGTTTTGTGTTTTCTAATTTCTATACAAAAGTCTTCGTTGAATGTTTGCTTGTAACAAAGACTCATAGAACAATTGTCTTTGCAGAAGGCGGTGATTGGACAGAGCTCAGAAAACGTCATATGCAGGCATACTTGCGCCACCATGGGCTTCGCATATGCGGTGTGAAGCGTGTTCTTGTGGATCGTATTGAACAGCACTTGAAGTAAGGTTTTTTCTTGCTTATCGTATCAGCCAAACTTTCTCAATTTATATTGCACCATTGTAGCTAAGTGAGAACCCTTTCATTTGTGGTCTGCGTATTTTAGAATAAAAGAGGGGCAAGCACAAGACATTCACCCAATATCGTCTTTTACCATCAATTGCAAAGGTAAAAAAACTCCAGCTAAAACGGCTCATGTTTTTCTGAAGCGTACAGCCCATCTTTCCATTTCAGTTCTGCCCATGCAAATGTTGTGTAGACTAAAAGAAGACATGGGATTCTATTTTTCGACATGGGTGCTGTTTTTTACTCTAAGTGGTGATGTTTCCTTGCAGGTGACGCATGTCGCGGAGACGCATGTCGCGGAGACGCATGTCGCGGAGACGCATGTCGCGGAGACGCATGTCGCGGAGACGCATGTCGGGGAGACACTGTTCTATTCTCGCAAACCGTTTATGATTCGTGAGTCGTTTTCCTTTTTGGTTGGATTTTTGACTTGTTTTGCTTGAAGAGGTTGACATTTGGCAAATTGTTTGATATAGCTTTGAGTTCTTTTGTTGTTGAGGCATTCCACTTTTACGGATGAGACTGCATGTAGTGGATACTATTTTTATTAAGTACTTGTTTCAGAAGCTCAACCTCAAACTGGCATTATAATTTGATCTTGATATTGGGGTGGGTATGATATCGTTAAATAAAGTGCCAGTCATCCACACTTGGGAGAGCGTCGGGTTGCTGGTAAGGTTGTGCACGAGAGCTATGGCGCTGAATTACAACAACACACATATACTGTGAGTAAAAGTTCAAAGTTTCCTTCTATCCATTCATTGGATTGCAGTGTTTTGACATCCTAAGTACTCTACTGTTGCCCACAAATAATTGTATATTAGAACTATTATTGGGGTAAATCTTTATGGTATTTTGTAATGTGCTAGATTGAGGTCTTGTGGAGCACGGGTATGAAGCCCCTTCGCTTCATGAAACAACTTCAAATCAAAGCTCGCAAATTGTATAAGATTGACACTTGCAGAAAGGTGTGAATTCCAACCTCTCTTCATTTTTTTGCCAATACAAACATTTTTGCTTTTGAAAACTAACATTACTTTTTGACAAGTCATGTACTTACAAGGGATGCCATGATGTGTATTCTGTGACCACCACTAGAGCAGCCCTGGATTGACGAAGAGGCTAGAAAAGAGGAGCTGGCCAAGAAGCATAAGCGGGCTGAAGATGCTCGTAATAGAAGGATACAAAACCGACGTCATAGAGGTCCGTATCTGCAAAGTGCTTTCTTCTACCTACTCAGTGTAGTTATGTCACTCAAATTTTAGCTACTCACTGTAGTTATGTCACTCAAATTTTAGCTATGTCATTTCTCTTTCGTATTTGCTCGTCTCTCTCCTCCATACTAGAGTTTCCTTCTTGGAGAGTCCTTCCAGGATGATCATAATCAAGACTTTTTTTTATATTCAACTTTGCTTTTGCCAGTCATTTTGTTTTACAAAATTTCCTCTCTTACAAAATTTTCATCATAGTATTGATATTTCATATTTAACTAAGTACAAATTAATTTATGTATGTATTTTCTTTCTACACTCTTGAGCATTTTAAATTTCTCAATATTTTGCCTAAATTTTTTCCAAAGTTTTAGCATGTCCCTATGGGCATGTGTCTCAATATTTTATAACCAACTTCTAATGTCTTGCAAGTACTTCCTAATGTTTTGCAAACCAAACTTTTTAGACTATTTGTTATGGACTTCAAGACTTTGGGTAGTCCATATCATACTCATAAAATCACAATGACCTTTTAAATATTACATCTTCAGTCTTTGTGATATAATTATAATTATAGAAAACAAGATAGATGTTGAGGTTGAGGTGATATTAGAGAGGGTGCACATAGTAATATTAAGCAAATCACAAATTTTTTGCTTCTCTTTGCTTCACTTCATTGCTTTTTAGAATTTTGTGATTTTTGGGAAAGCATTGTACTTTAATGGATTCACTTCTCTATTGCTATTACCAAATGATTTGAAACATTTTGGTACATTGAAATGTTTTTGGATTTCACAACAATTCAAGTTATCAATACATGAAAATTCTAATAAAATTCCAATAGTGAATATCGCTAGTCTAGTTTAAAATCTTACTAGTAATATGTCTCCTTATTATTGTTGTTGGTTTTCTACAGAGGATCAAGGGTTATGAATATCTAGGCCAACTTCAAAAGTGCCTTCAAAAACTGAACACCACACAAACTCATCTTGCAATATGCCAATGCAAAGTTCCATTCAACAAGATTTTCAACAGAAGGTTTACTTGGGCAATAACAATGTTGTAGCATCCTCTTGTTTATCGTATCTTTTGTAAAAGTTTGTGCAACAACAAAGAGGAGAAGCTCTTGTGCAACACCATTGTGGTGGTGAGGTTTTTCACTCATCTTTGCTTCCCATCTGTCATGTTGCATGCTCCAATAGCAAATGCAAGAACGTCGGTGCCAAGCATTGTGTCTGGCAAATGTGTGGGATGTCTTGTTATAAGAACAAGTCTTTTTGAGATAGTTGCCCAAGACATTAGTAGCATTTTTCATGCTTAGGGGTTATGACAATGCTTGAGCAAACATGAATAACTCACTCCCTAGATGGCAATGTACAAACAAAAATAAAAAATACTAAGCAGTTTTGACATATTTTGAAGGAACACTTAGTGGTGCTTCTGTGAGTGGTTTTGTCTTTTCTTTGGCTTACCTTTTGTGTTTTTGAGGGTGATAGATACTTGGAAAACCATTTGGAAAAGGGTGATATTGCTTTGGCAATGCTTCTAGAAAATGTAAGCATTTTTGAGCTTCAAGAAAGATGGTCTCAGGCTTACAAGGGTTTGTTTTAAGAGATTTTTATTTTATTTTTTGACTTTTTGATTATTTGCAATTGTTGTTATCCTAAATGTGCCACATTTAATAGCACTCCTAGAGCGTGCCCTCCCTCCAAAAGCATGGTGTGGAATATTCCACACCATCTTTAGCTATAGGGATACTTGGCAAAATTTGTCAAAGAGTTTATGAAAGGGATGCTTAGTTCAATGCACATACGTGAATGTGTGGCTCACACATGTTAGGAGAAATAAAATCTTTTTTTGGAATATTCTAAAATTTCAGGCACCCACTTAGTTCTTAAAGTTGTTCACAAAGCATCATCACAAGGCTCTTAAACAAGAATCTAAAATGAGTCAAATTACTAGATTTCTCCTTAGCTTATATAATGTAACCACTGTAAGTCCTAATTTAAATAGCTAGAGTATTTTCAAACTTTATGTTGTTGCAGCAAGATGGCATTTCAAAGCAACATTAGCAAGGATGAATCCTTACTCCTAGATATATTAGATAGAATCCGCATTCTCCATGCAGTTTAGAAGTAAAAAGCAAAGACCCATCAAATATTTTGGATCAAGTGTGACACGATAAGAATTATAGAGGGAAGACGTTAGAAACTTGAAATTGGCAATTTTCTCTAAGAGGATATATGCCTCACATTTGCCCATCCCAAACAACCAATCAAACCAATGTTAGTTGACAAAGGTTGCACTAGGTGTTAGCAACCCTCCAAGAATTAGTAAAATATTGAACCTAAGTTGTAGTGGATTGAAAAGCAGCCATGATGTGAAAAGCACAGTACTTGCTTAAGCCTGCGTATGGTACATTCTTATCGCCAACATATAAGAAAATAGCCTCATACTCCTAGGAACTTTGTGTATTATAAGGAGCCATAGAATAGCGTGTTGTGTATTAGTGTATAGACACGCTTAGAGCACAGACGAGCCAGAGTACTAGCCCAATCAACAAGTAAACTCTATACACAAAGGCTATGCACAGCGTGTGAGCAGAGGAACAAAAGAGACAGAGTTGAAGATTAGCAAAAGAGGCTAAGATTAGCAAAAAGTTGCAAAGATTAGCTCCCGCGTGAGTAAGCTTTTGCCGGGTAAAATTCAAAATTGACCTGGTCATGTGTAAAAACCCCAGGTGATTAAAGCAACATACATAACTCTAACCACAGCCAGGCTTATACACCTTGAGGTTTTAAAAAAAAGATTTGTGCAAATATATGACAGATTAGTAAAAAAGCAAAAGTAGACAAAATTACTACTAGCCAAAAAATAACTTTACTTTTGCAGTGAGGCCGTAAGGTCATGTGTCTTGCTCATGGAGCAAAAACTATAAACTCTTGCCCTAGTTTGAAATTTGTCACTCATCAATTATTATGCAAGATGAACTATGTCATTACTCAAGTATATTACCTTCTCTATGCTACAAGTTCATAGAGCAAGTATAGATACACAAGAAGAACCATTACTAGTTCTATGTTTTGGCATGGCATTAAAGCTGTGTTCAAGTTATACAAAGAGGTAGTATATCATCTCTATCTATGAGAACATACATACTTTTAAAAATGGCAATAAGAAGCTTTCACTAGTATTCAACCACTGAATTTGTCTATAGACTATCTCCATTACTAGCAGTTGCCAGAAGTTTGCAGACTAACATTTGTATTGAAATCATGAAAAAGAAATAAATAAAAAATAAATAACTTTTTTTTTTTTTTCCAAGATGAAGTTTATGGATGATACCTAAAGAGAGGGAAAAACAACCTCTCTTCAAGCTATTGAATGTTATGCTAGACTCTTCTTAATTGTTCAACTCATAAAAGAGTCTAAGAAAATGGCAAAATATATTATGGCTAGAGAATAGATTATAGGTAGAAAATCCTCATTTTTGCAAGCTTTTGTTATTTTGTCCATCCCTACATGAATAATTTTTGTACATGAACTAGTTCAAAGTCTTGCACAAATTTGATGAAGCACCCAATGATCAAGCTAGTCACATAATAGACAATAATTATAAATTGCTTTCTAATCACAAGTTGATGTATTTCATCTGTTGTAATTTCATCTGTTGCAAACCTGGTTTTACACCAAGGGGGCAGCATCCAATGTGGCACATGACATAGCTGATAGATTATATCTTAAGCTTTTCCATGAGAATACTATGATCTTCAAAGTACTTGAATGTTGGAATACAAGGGAATTTTGGTGGGATCTTCATGTTCCATGGAGATTATATATCTCTATTTTGTGTGAAGGAGCTCAATTGTTATATCCACAAAGTTATGTTTTATACCTCCATTTGATGTGAAAGAACACCCTTGCGTGATTGTACCATTATAAGTAATCCTTGAGTAATCATTACCCCTTGTTGTGGTTAAACTTCTTCTTTCATTATGCTTGCCTTCATCTTATTTTTCAATATGATGTATTTTGTGCTAGTATTAAATGTTTTGAATATAGTTCATTGATTGCTTTATATTCTAGCATTTGCATTATATTGTGTCAATCAAATACTTCTCTTGTGGGTGCACCCCTATGTACCTACACATACTCAATGTTCTTCAATTTTCTTATTATTACAAGCACAAACATGTTCCGGTCTTTAAAGAAGTTTGTCTTTTAAATAGCACTTACATAATTGTCATTATTAAAAGATATTGAGTGCTTTCTTTTATTGAATTAAAAGAAGCCTTCACTATATTTTGTTTGAAGTCAAGTCCATTATCAAACTCTATTGTGATAAAAAGTTCCATCGAGCTATGCACAAGCCTATAGAGCTAACCTTTGAGTGTTTGAACTAGAAACAATAAGTTAATTTTGAAGCAAAAACAGCAGTAAGAACACAAGTAATATAAATCGGAATTTGATTTTGTTTTTCACCATACATATCTCATTACTTATATTGTAATTTTGTATAATCTTTTTGAACTTTTCTGGATACAAATGCCATCTATTTTATTGTTTGATTTTATTTCTATATATTTTCCAACTTCTATCCATTCCTTTACCCTAATAGCTTAAATAAATCTAATCAATCCT
Source organism: Ulota crispa (assembly GCA_963920765.1). Classification (NCBI taxonomy): domain Eukaryota; kingdom Viridiplantae; phylum Streptophyta; class Bryopsida; order Orthotrichales; family Orthotrichaceae; genus Ulota; species Ulota crispa. The sequence continues at coordinate 18,969,146 of OY987250.1, forward strand.
AAATAAAGGCACTTCATAATTGCAAAAGAAGAGCAATATTTTGGCTAGCATAATATAATGGTAATTCAAGTTTATAAAGAATTTGCAATTACTCAAATTGCTAACAATTCAAGAACAAAGTTTGTGTGTTTGAAAAAGTTCTTGTTCAAGAATAGTCAAGTATGAAAAAAATAAGTGATTCTTTTATGATGAAGACTTTTACATTTGTAGAATGCACATGGTCTAACATATTCCAAAATATGTCCATAATTTTTTTGATAATTGAATTAAACCAATTTTTACCTAGAAATAATTTTCAAAAATGCTAACATGAGGTGGAACATTTAGGACTTCTATTTTTAGTCAAGTTATTTGCCAAACTATTAAAACCTTAATAATGATAATAAAAACATGCTTGAGAATTAGAAAAATCATAAAAATGAAGGAACAAGTATCTTTTCTTGTTTATTTATTTATTATCTTTTGAAATTATGTTTACTTACATTTTGATTTTAAAAAATGTTTCAATATCAATATTTGATCAAATCCAACACCTAACTCAAGAGATTTTCATCACATAAAAACCTCTTCTTGGCTTCTTAAGGAGTGTGAGATTTTCTAGATTTCCAACTTGAGTTTATTATCGTGAGTTACAAAGTCCTATTAGGAATAACAATTAAATGATAATTGCTAAAGAAACAATTTAGACTATAATCCAAGCATCTCTACAATCCACTCACTATGATCTTCCATTGCATGTACCAACATTTATCAATTGGGTTTGACACCAAAACTAACTTCAAATCTTTGAAATTGATTATGAATACAAAAACAAAAGTTTTCAATAGAATTCATGCATGTTTTTAATATTTTGTAAAATATTGTTCTAGTTATTTTAGCTTTTCTAAAATGATATTTAATATTTTTGTACTCTAAGTAGAACAAGTACAATTTACCTCAAGAATAAACATTTTTAGTTCAATATTTGGTTTTGAACAATGACTACATCAAACAAGCAAGGTTTTGATTTCATTTTCAAAAATCCAAACAACAAGAAGTAGTCAATTTTGTTCTTTTTTGCAACCTAGTTTTACAATAGTTGCACCAATGCTTCAATACAAAAGCAAACAATTGGGTGTGATTACATTGCACACAATTTTGCCATGTTGTCATTTCAAAAAAAATACTAAGCAAATATGAACCAAATATGCATTTTATATTAGAAAATCAAAGTAGAAGCGCCAAAATGAAAAAGAGGCATAGCAAAACTTATAGGATAACAATTGGTTCACAATGGCTACCATAAATGGAAACATAAAAATAGATAAAAAGCACTTAGTACTTTTGTAGGCTCTTTTAAGTATTTTTCAAACTCCTCTCTAGTAATATTTGTCCTTTTATAAGAATGCACTCGATTTTGTTTTAGCTATCACCAATTTCATCCACTCAATACCAAAATCTTTTGCCTACTAGATCATTACCTTAGGTCAAGAGTCTTCTCATGACATGAAATTATTGGTGCTAGAACCTAAAACACTCATTTTCATACCACCTCTAGCAAACATTAAACACAATGTGGGCCTAAAATCCTTCCAATTAACTTCATTTTGCTATTAAACAAACCATGCATTGGGTAGACCATTGTGTGTCACTTCCTCTACTATAAAAAGAACACAAATAAACCTAGCTAAATTGTTTTTGCTAGCAAGTTAAATATTCTTTCATCTCATTTGTGAGTGAGTCAAAGTTGATTATAAAAAAAGTTTGTACAACACCAAATAAAAACCAATTTAGAATTTAGGTTCTCAACTAGTTTCTATGTAAGATCCAATATTGCTTGTTTAGCTCTATAGTATATATGCCTTAAGAAAGTTGCTATGATAATCTACAAACCATATTAAACATTACGAAAAGTCACTAAAAGAGGAGTAGCCTAGAATGCACCAATTAAAAGTTAGAATAATCACTATTTTTGTTGGGTTTAGAGTTTGATGTCTGTACCTTGCAATACTTTCTCCATCCAAATATCCCTTGGGGAAGTCACCATTGAATTTTTAGAAAACTAGGTGAGATTAAAAATAGGGTCAATTTCATTTGTTAGAGGTAAATTTCATATTTTTGTTAGATCTACCATAGTATTGAAAACATGTTTCTTACTTCATTATATGTAAAATAGGGTAGTGAATGATACTTTCATTTTAATAGTTTGTAGAAAAGTATATAGTAGGAAAAATAAGATGTCCCTAACAATGCTTAGTATGATGAGTTTAACTATAATGATATTGTCAAAATTAGATGAAAAAAAGTACAATCTGTCCATCTTTTGGATGTAATGGATGAAAATGGGATAGTGTTTACCTTTAATTAAACATGGATGCAGGTGAAGGACGGGTTTGTAAATAGTGTAAGGCTCTAAAATAAGGTTTTGCTATAGGTTGTTGTTGCTACTTGCGTTGCTAAGAAGCTAGCACTTTGGATTCTATGTAGTTGTTGCCAAAGTCTATGTGTTAGGGTTAGGGATTAGTTTTCTAGTCTAAGTTGCTCTATGTTTGAATTTGAGTCTTATTTGTTGCAATTTCAATTCATAATTGTATTCTTGCACTTTTAATGCTTTTAGATTTCAATGTCTTTTAATCATGGAACTTTGCAATTTGTAGAATAAATAAAGTGCCAAAAATTTGTTCTCCAAACCATTTAGAAATAAATGTAAGGTGCTGTGAAATAAATCATAGTAGCTTTTTTTATCTAAAGATAGGAAAAAAGAAATTACCTTAAAAAAGATAAATACCCCCTTAAAACACCCTATTTATGGCACATGGTTACCAAGCACAACAAGGTGTGATCTCCCCAAGAAATATCCTTTATTTAAATACCCAAATTCTTTATTTTCCCATTTTCAAAGAATCACTTCTATCACTCCCTATGTCCCCTTCAACTTGTCCATGACCAAGGATAACTTGGATTGATGTCACTTTTGACAAGTTAACTAGTTGTATAATACAAAGTCAATTTTGACACTTGATGTGATCCAACTTGAGTTCCAACTTCAATTTATACACATGTAACAATCTAGCTTCAATATAATCTTTAAAGGATAGGCTTGTGACTGCAATTTGGTTGCGTTGCAAGTGATTGTAGCATACAAAAATCATCCACCTCGTCTTTTAAGGATTAAATAAAAAATTGATCCAACTTCAATTGATACAAGCCATACAATGCAACTCTAATCTTAGCACCAAGAGTGCTATTTGATGTTGAAATCACAAAGCACAACATGTGTTGTTGTTTGTTGTTGTTATTTGCTATTGTTTAGTAGTATTTGATTACTAATGCATATCCTCAAAAAAATTGCCATTTCTTGAAAACAAAGCCAATGCTTTTGAATAATTCATCCAAACTACACTAAGATACTGCATTTAGGTTGCTTCAACAATTAGGTTGCCTTACCTTGACAAATTTACCTCATGACTCACCTTTGGCCACTTGAAGGGGCATGCAACTCTCTTTATGCTATAGTAATTCCTAATTATGTGTAAAATTCTAACTTCCCTACTCGGTGACTTTGATGCTTCTTATTGTGCCCAACCTTTGCTTGCTTCCTCCATTGTAGTGATTATTGACAAAAGTTACTATAGTATTGATAAATATTTAAATAGTATGAAATGTCAAAAATTAGTATGGGGCAATCTAAATGCAATATTTGGTGTACATAAAACTTTGTTTTGGTCAACTAGGACAAATTGCACAAAGAGGGTTTTCTTCCAACCTCATCTAATCTTTTTAGGGCCCGGCCCATTCCACCAATAAACTTACAAGCGCCAAAAATTTCCAAACCTAGTGTTTCAAAGCAAATCCCTTCCACCTCGCAAAGCTTGCAACTTGCACTGCACAAGAATTTGAATTGCCCCAACCCCACTATGCTTATTGCCCCACTACACCTGCCCCTCTTGCACCATTTTTTTAGAGCCTGTGCTAGCTGGGGTGGTGGAATCACTGCCTGCTGTGCAAACTCAAGTGTGGGTCTTGCTCTAAAAATGGAGATCATCAAAATAGGTTTGTATAGTTACTTACATTACTACCAAGCTTACGTTTTTCTTGCCATCTTGGTTTCTTCGCTACTCCATTTTGCTCTCAAAAATGCTAACTCTCTTGCTTAGTTTTTAGAGTTTTACCATTTTTGCAAAATTTGGTTTGGTTTGAGTGATTTAGCCACCATACCTGCTTAGTTTTAGTCCACCCAATTCTTTCCTAAATTGGCATACAATGCAATCTTGGTCTTGGAATTTGCGGTTTAAGTTTTTTAATTCTTTTGAAAAAATGCAACAACATTCATAAAAGTTTTGTTAGTCTTCTACAAAGTGTTTTGAGAAATTTTTGTAGCTAAGTTTCTTGTGCTGTGATTTAGTTAGTTTCTCTTTCTAGTGTAATTGACCTTGCACCCTCCTCTACATTGTTTTCATTGAGCTATGTGTAATTCATTTTTGATGAAATGCTTTGTTTTTTTTTGGGTCATAGGGTTAATTGAAGCTAGCTTGAAATTCATGCACGTGTATAATTGGAGAGTATATACATTTCACTTTTTCTTAGGGCAAAACCTCCATGTTTGTCTAGAATTGATAAACACAAATTTTGCGTTTTTGCATTTTTCAATTCCGGGGTTAGATGGAAGTTCACTCTTCAAATCAAGATGTGTTTGAAATGGTCAAGCTTGTAATATAGCAGAACCTTTCTAATTCAATACCTTGCATAGGTCATAGAATCTCTTGGTCCCAACTTCATAATCCATAATCAAAATCAAACTCCTAATTCTAGTTGTATGCAATTAGAGAGGTTCTACTATACTATCTTACTACAATTGATAGCAGCATTGTGTGTAATGTTCCTCTAAATATGATCCTCTAGATTTACAGCCAAACGCATTATTTCTTTGTTTCTTAAATTTCTTCTATAATACCATGCTGATATGGTGCATGACAATTGACCAGCAACTCCTAGATTTGAATGGTCAATTTATCGCTTGGTCAAAAGGAAAGTTATCAAAAATTTGAAATCTCTAGGATCAAATTTATATTTTGCTTTATTTACTAGTAGATTTGCTTTTAAGTTACGGGTAGATGTGTATATTTCTTGTTGGTTAATAATTGTTGGGTATAAGTGTTATACACTATACTTTATTTCAATTTTACACATGTCTGTTGTTACCTAGATTTTGAAATTGTGGTTGTTTTCAAAAGGTAGATGGCAAGTGGAGGTGCAGAAAGGAATTCAAATGCTTGAGGATATTGAATTGATTTTAATGCGTATGTTTTCAAATGGTTTATTAGAGCAAAGATTACATTTATATGCAACATCTATGGCAGTGCACTTGGATTTGCATGATTCTTGTCCTTCAATTGCAAAGGAAAAACACGTGCATGGGGTGCATGTTGTCCTCTACTTCAATTAAATCCCCTCTTTAATCTTTTTTTTTTTGTTTTCTTTTGTTGGAGCTTGATCATTTGCTGACCGTGTGAAAACATTAGTGAAAGCATTAGTGCACTGCTTTCTTTTGTTATTCCTTGCATTATGTAGTAAGCCTATGCTATACTCAAAAAATCTACACTAAATATTGCAATTAGGTTGCCTAAACTATTAAGTTGCATTCTTTTAGAAAGTTACCTAATGACTCATTACTTGGCCACTTGGAGGCGCATGCAAGTGATGTAGTTCTCTAAATATGAGGATTTCAAATGATTACATAGCTAGTTTTTTTTTGCAACTTTATTATTGTTGCTGAGCCTTTTAAAATTGGTTATGACAAAACTTAATAAAAAAAATCATTGTGATAATAATCAATATTTATATAGTGCAAAATATCAAAAATTAGTGTACAGCTACCTAAATGCAATATTCAATGTGGATCCATCATTTTGATTCTCTCAAATCCAACTTAACCATTAAACATCTAATAAAGCCTTTTGCAGTCAGTACAATACAAGGTATTTTTGTGTGTGTTTGGAATGGATCCACCTTTTCACTATATTTGAGATCAACAAAGAATTTGGAATATAACTCAATGCGGTTTTAATGAGTTATTTGAGATTCCAAAACAAAACTCTTGTTGGTAGTAAATGTCAATTATGCAGCAACATATCCATTATCCCTTTGGAATGTTTAAGGATTAATAAAGAAAAGGTTTAACCTCTTCTTTCCATCTCAAATTTTCTTCGTTTGTTGTAAAAATTATGCCACTAATTGGTTGTTTCAACCCCAACCATGAACACATCCTCACACCTTCCTTGCATAAGCTCAAGTTTTGCAATCTTTTCTCTTGTTTATTTTAGCTAATAAATCATATGCTGACTTGTTGTATAATACATAGGAAATAAGCAAAGGAGATCTATATGGGAATAAAAAAATGGTTAAATAAAAGTCAAGTTTAGAAAGCTAGTGATCATTCTAAGGTAGGACCACCCATTTCCAAGCAGAGATCCAAATCCAACCTGTAGGGTGTGTTGTTTCCAACCAGCCTATTTCCAAGCCTTGGAATGGGAATTTCTTCCTTTTCAATGTTAAGATAAATGAAGTCATGACATGTGTCCCAAAAGAAATTAGGAAGTAGTAGTTTGGCTATGATTGGAATTAGAAGAGTCTAGGAATTATTTGTGGGTCCAAAACACTTTATGCACTCCAAAATTTGTGTACAACTCAATTTTGCATGAAAAACTTTGAAGAAAATTGTGTCGCAATATTTCACATAAAGCCATCAAAGAAATATTTGCACTGCATTGTTGCTCTAATGTGTTGTCCTTGAAGAACTTAATTGATCTAGAATGGGTGGTCCTACTTTATATGCTAAAAGTATAAAGCAAGGTTTTTTTTCTGTTTTTTAAAAAGTGCCAAAGTGGGGATTTCAAATATTATAGTGGTGCTTTAAATTCAACATTCATCCACATATTGGATAGAAATTGTCACATTATTGGTAGCACATATTACATGTCTATATTCTAATTTTCATCCACAATTTGGCAATTTCATCCAAGATTTTTTTAATTTGAAGCATTTTTGGCAATTTCATCCAAGTTTTTAGCATTTTTTTGACATTTTTTAGCCAAACTATTTTTTTTGGGTGCAATTTGGCACTAGAAAGCTAAAAAAAGTCTTGGTAACAAGGTGCACGCTTACAAGAGTGGAAAGGTTCATGTATATTTGTGGTAAGAATGGGTTTGTTTTTTTATTTTGTTCTAATGTTGGTTGTTTTGCTCTGTTTGGCATCAGTGGTTGTTTAGGAGGGTATGTGCAACCACTACCTACTGCCACGTTGCTAGAGCAGGTAGATAGACCATCCAAGAGAAGGTCCAACCAAGGGCTTTGGAATCAGCCTGCTCATAGTCTCAATTCTCGCGGGCTTTGGAGTTTTTTAATGTCCCTCTAGAAAATCGGCTCATCTAGTCTTAACAATGACAATTTCCCTTTTGAAAACCATGGTAATTGACTCTTCACCTTTGGTAAGGTGGAAGCACCCATTGCCAACAATGCCTCACACCCAACATGTAGGGTGTGCTATTTCTACCATGAGCAAGAGTAGGTGCTTTGGAATGCATTCTTTTGTCCTTTGCAAAGTTGGGACTACTTAAGTCATGCCATGTGTCCCAAAGTGAAGTAACAAGTAATGAGCTGAAAATGGTTTGGCTATTGGTAGAATTGCATGCATCTAGACATTGGCCATGAGTCTGGAACACTTTTTGACTCCCATAATTTACAATAATTTCAGGTTTGCACATAAAATTATGAAAGTTTTGCAATCTCAACATTTCTTATCTTCCTACATGGAAAAAATATTTGTCACCTCAAACTCTTTGCAAGTTGTTGCATAACCTCTTTAGTTATTGGGTATGGGTGCTTCCACCTTATCTTTGCTAATTTTGCAAAAGTCTATTCATCTAGAAACGTGAAAATTTGAGAAACACAAAAAACTCATGAAAAATGGGAGTCAACAAAATTTGGTTTAAAAAATAAAGTGCAATTCTTTTTTTGCAAATATAATATCTTCTTACTTTTGTAGAGTGTCTATGATGAATATAGAATACAACATTTACATAATGTGGACTTGATTTTCTTTAACATCAAAATTTCAAATTTCATTTTTCATGAAAAGTCATTACATAGTCATACTCATTATCTTGGGAAAAATACTTTCCCAAAATGGATTTTGGGATACTAACTTTTGCATTTGTGAGAATATTTTGGTGACATGAAGTGAGTTTCTTTGATAATTCTTTCAAGCTATTTTGTTACTGTTGTAAAGTCTTGATGAAATCATCATAAAATTAACTCAAAATCACCTAAAAACTCTTAAAAATGAAAAATTCAAATGTCCCCAAAATTGGGGTTCTTCTTCAAATTTACTAATAGTGCACTTCAACTTATAAATTGAAATTCATGTTCAAGAGCATTTTCAAATCCAAGGATGCTTGGATAATGTCACCCTTTGTAAGAGAAACATTTGGATAGTGTCAAGGTCCCAATTTCTTTTTTGTGTTCTAGACCTAATTAAATGGAGTGTGTGCTCATGGTCAATGCTTGGATATGGTCAACATTATTTTCGAGCATGATGCATTGATCTCATCCAAGCCTCAATTTATTAGTGCCTGCTTTCCTGTTTCTTCATGTTTGTTTGCTAAAACGTGCATGGAGTTGGTGGTAAATGCTTGGATTATAACAACATTAGTCCATTGGCACAAACAAAGACAAGAATGGACTAGCCTTCAATAGCCTCAACCTCAACAATTGTGAGAACCCATTTTGAGGTACCTGATTTTTTTTGCCCACATGCCTAAAAAAGCCTCACAATTTCTTAATAATATTATTACCAAAATTAGTATATCCATGTGTCCTATGGACACATTTGGGGAAATGGGTTTTTGTATTTGTCATCCACATAAAATCTTATACAAAGCTTAGGATGCTTACCTCAAGTGGTATACTCAAATTTAATGTTAGATTCAAATCAATTTGACTCTTAATCTCCCTCTCCACCCCTTTTGTAGTTGGAAAAAGATTCATTGGGTTCCACCAAAAATGTCCTTTCACACCCAACACCCATGTTCATCACTTTGCCCTTTGGCCCTTGGCTAATCACAAATTTTTCAATTTGCCCCTTGGTCCTTGGCTAATCACAAATTTTTCAATTTGCCCCTTGAACACCATATTCACTAAAATAGGAGATTGGTAACCTCTCAAAATAATACCATGTATCTTTGCACCCTTAAAACAATAAACCAATTTAAAGATTTTCAAGCTTATATTTTAATGTCATTGACCATTACTTGCAATTTTCATTGAAATGAGAGTTAAAAAAAGTTTGAATGCTTATACAAGCTATTGGCTAATGTAACAATATTGAATTTTATGTAAATGAATATTTTATGTATTGTTGGTCGCCAAGTTATGAGTTTGGTAGCTAGTTAGAAGAAGTTGTTTATGTCATTTTGGTGGTTGAGGTTCAATTCCCGTTGAACTTGTATGAACGTCTATGTAATATACATAACTTGGTGCTGTTCAATGAGCTATGCAAGCAAAAAAGTTGTAACAATCAACCAGCCCTATTCCCAAAATTGTGACAAGTGCTTTTTGCACTAACAAAATAAAATGTGGTCTTATCCACTACAAGTTTTTATTTCTATGTGATCAATTCAAAAGTCCCATTTGTATGATCAATGAAGTTAAAAGTAACGTAAATAGTTGTAATAAATAAATAAAAGATATAAAAAACATATGTATTATTAGCATACGTCAAACCATTTGCTTTTCAAAGCAAATGTACATTGGATTGGTATTTTCTTTTATAAATCTATAAAACCAAATCATGGCACACAATCTATGTCATTTATAATATGACGCGCTATACAAAATTACTTGAACCTTTGCTAAAACATTTCTATAAAAAACACATAGAATACAAACTATATAGAGAAACTTCTAACATTCCAAGGAAACCTCTTTGATCCTTGCATCTCAATCACAATTATATGAAGCCAAGCTATCATTTGTAACATCAATTTGTGCAAATGGAATGTTGAGGAAACATTCAATAGTGCCTCTATTAACTTTAGAGTTCCACATAGTCATGAGAGTGCTTGTTTCTTCCCAAATTGGTTCTAGAGTCCAATCACTCTCCTATGCAATCCTTTGACAAAGTCCCATCCAATACAACACTCTTGAATATTGACATCTTGTGTGGTTGGATGAAAGTACTGAATGAACACAAAACTAGGGTGCTCTGAGTAACTGAAAGGATTTGACAGAGCTTGGGCAATCCAAACGGGTTTTCTATCACCCTCCGCCGGGCAAATTGCAAGAAAGTAGCCTTCATAAACAGCATGTGCCACTTGAAATGATTGCTGTGGGCAATTACACAGTGTACCCACAAAGGTTTCAACTTCAACAACCTCTTTACAAATCTCACCCTCTTCAACAAAGTGGTCTTCAAGTGACCCTTCTAGTCGAGTAGAGGGCCAGAATCCATCACTTGACAAAGTAAACACTTCAATTAGCTCTTGCAAGGTAGCTTTTACTGCATGCCAATAAAACAATAGATGCTCATGCCAGCGCCAATACTCCTTGCTACTGTCTTCATTGCACAATGCTTTCCAGTAATTGATGAACCCCAACAACCTTTTCAAAATTTCTTCCACGCTACACATTTGAAGGTGGGCAACGGGCACTAGCACACTGCTTGACCATAGGCTTTGTCTTTTAGATTCCCCTTGCCACAATTTTATTCCTATTCTTTCTTGTGGTAGCCAATGTTTGTCAATGCAATACTTCTTGTATTTCATGACTAGACATCTTGAGTAAACTAAGAAAAATATGAATTGTTGAGCCTTGATATGGCCTACAAGTGCATTGTCCCCTCCCAATAGATGACCATCAATGAATGTTTTGAAATCTAATACTTCTTCAATGAGATGCAGAATTGTTGGCATAGAATTGTCATCCATGAATGACTTCATGAGAGATGGGATAGTTAAGAAATTGTCATTTTTTAATTGCATGCTCCATTTCCCAAATAAAGCATCCATGTCGCCATGTGTGTGAACAACCAACATAAAATTGACATATATTTCTCAAAAGATTCTCTTAGCAACATGAAAGGACCAAATTACAAACACAAATCTATTTATGTTGTCAGCGGTAACATTGTCCATTTGGACATTTGAAACTAGAGGTAAGGGTGTGGCAAAAACTAGAGTTGCTGGAGCTAGGCATAGTGAAGTTTTGCACATGTCATTGCCTTCTAATACAACTTGGAATAGAGTAGCAGAGCTAGATCCTACAAGCAACTTCCTTGAAGAATACTTTGGAGCCATTTCAAGATCTTGCAAAAGTTTTGCAAACAATTCCACAGTGTAATTTGAATTGTGAGTGAAGATGTCAAGACCGTTATGTGCATAGCACATATTGCCATGTCCGTGCGCAATCATACTTGCCACAGATATTGGCAACTTAAGGGGCCCATCAAGCTGCTTATTCTTGTGGAAGAATACTAGAGAAGCTGTTTTTGCATAATCCATTTTATCATGCATGGTTGTCAACACCTCGTGTGGAAAAACAATAGACCAGTATCTATTTGAATAATATTAGTCACAATATGATTGGGCTATAGCCAAATGTGTCTCTAATGCCCTTGTCCATTTTGGTTTGTGTGGAGCACTGGCGGTCCTTTGAAGAGATTGCAAATTATTGCACTTTGAGCACCAAGAAAAATTATCCCCTACTTTCTTTGCACTAAGTTTTGGGAAGTGTTTCTTCTTAATCTTGCTGATATTAGAAGCAAAAACTTTTTCCAATCCAAACACGGTGTTCACTGTGTGAATCTCAATGATGGTCTCATTCCATCTGAATATTGACGGCACGACCTTCAATACCAGTTTGTCACCAGAAAGTAGTGTACAAGTTTTATGTGGCATATGGTCTGCGGACTTGTTGAGCATGCACTTCAGTGGTGCAATGGCTTGCAAGATATGCTTCCTAATCTTGTGCAATCCCGTATTGCCATGTGGCTGAGGAAATTTCCATTCTTGGCATATGCTTGGAACTAATGAAATGTTGACTCTGGGACCCATAAAATGAACCTCCCTGTTGATAGGCAATCATCAATGCCTTGAACAGGAACCACCCTCTTTCCTTGAGAATTGTGGTAGACCTAGCGGTGCACATCTAACTTCATGAAATATCAAAACTTGAAACTTGTCTTGGTTGACATTTGCTCTTAAAATGCCCTGATCTTCTCTCTTGGAAATGATTGAATACAATTGTTGGAGCAACAAACTTTGCTGGAAACAAGATTGATTGATTTTGAGGAGAGTAGTATTGTGGCTTTCATAGAGAACGGTGCAGCCAAAATTGTCCTCGTCATGTCACGTCCAGATGTCAAGATGTCCAACCAAATGTCAAGATTCACACCCGGTATCCGTCACGATGAAATTCGTCGACAAAATTGGCAACGATGGATGAAAACAACCATTGAAAGGATGAAAACAGCCACCAGAAGGATGAATGGATCGACAAAAATGTCGACAGCGCATGGAAATATCCCTGGACAAACGTTGTGTTGCCGCAATGGATGTTTTTGGTTGATGAAATACCTAGATGGACAAACGGGTCAATAGTCCTTGACTCCATGTTGACGGTTGGGATGGATGACCAGATGGATGGATAGGTTAGATGGCTTGATCGGATGGCACAATAAAAGCCTTGGTCGGACAACCTAGTTGGGCGACCAGATGAACAACTTGGTCAAACAGTCTGATGGACGACTTTGTTGGATAGTTTGATGGACGGCCTAGTTGACGGTTTGACGGACGGCCTGATTGACGACTTGATGGACGGCCTGGTTGGATGACCACATTGACAATTTGGTTGGATGGCCAGATGGAAGGTTTTGTAGGGTTTAGGATTGGTTCAACAACCTAAAAGGTTCATGCATAACTTCTTTGAATGAAGTAAGAATTAGATGCCCACACAGATCTTTGAATTCTCTCATTTTCCATGAAAGTGTAAAATAACTAGACAAAATAGTTTAGTTGTAAGTACATGTCCAAAACCCCATATGTCCATTCCAATTTCTGAATGGGTCAATGGTCTTATGGTCATTTAGAGCATCTGTGCAACACATAAAAATAGCCTTGCGCTCCCTAGTTGTAACTGCTTTGCTCATTTCCAATCCCCAACAGCATTTGACACGTTTGTATGTAGGTCGCGGGGCCTTCAGATTGAGCTGCATACCTGTTAGATTTGAGATTTCTCCAAGGCCCTTGCATAATCCTTGGCAAGCATTGTTTAAACACTATTCATGCATGACCCCACTCCACAGCCAAGTGTAGCTGTGCGATTTGTTGTACCGCATGTGTGGGCCTTGAAGGTTTTAGGGCTGCAAGAGAACTTCAAGCCTAGCCGTGAAAGTTTGCCTTGTTCACCTAATGAAACTTCATTTTTCTAGGGCTTGGAAAGCGTGTTGCAAAAGATGCCCTTAGGGGTTACAAGTTGCTTTGCACTTGAGGCCGTGATAGCCAAGAAAATGTAAAAGAAAACGAATCGTGGCTGTGTTGGCTGGTGTTGATGTGTGGGCTTTGGCAGCTGAAATCAATGGATGGTTTTAGGGTTAATGGCAAGATTGCGCCAACATATGTAGAATGCAAGTATTTGTTGTTGTATTGCTGATACGAGTGACTTGCGTATGTTGGTGCAATCTTGCCCACAATTGTGATTGTTTGTTGCTTGGCAGCTGGAGTTGTCAGAACTCACATCACAACCTCCTTCAGGTCGCAAGGAATTGCAAGGGCTGGGAATTGAATCCAAAACCTCATGAGTACAACCCCATGGGCCTTTAGCAACACACCACGTGTTGGGCTAGATGTCCAAAAGATAATTATTATTGTACTTGTATTTAATTCATAGTTCTATCATGTTTTGCAAAGTTGGAGGCTACTTCAGCATACTGAAGTTCTTGTTCTAAGGAAACAATCAACCACAAAAGGTTGGCTGCTGTAAATAAGATTCCCCTCCAACTATTTTTTTCATGTTATAACTCATTATTTAGAAGTTGTGAGCAAAAGTCATAGAAGGTTTTCATAAAATCCAAGGAAAAATACAAAAAACTAACTTTGATTTATGTATACAAATTTTTATCTAAATATACAAATCATATAAGAATTGTTGGAACTAAAGTTTAGCTTCATTTGTAGAGTACTTTTAGTTCTCACTTCTTCTTCTTTGAAACTCTTATTAGGATTTAGTAGCCTTCTTCCTTGCTACCTATAAAAAATATAAAAATGTGGACATTTATTCAAACAAAGTCTTGTTAGCAAAAAAAATACTAATATGTTTTATCTATTCTAAATGGTTTAGTTGTTTAGGGAGTTTATGAATAGTGCCTATTGTGATTAGTATTGAAAGCATTTCCATGCACCAAGACATTTTATTTGGATATTATGTTATAGGTGTTCAATCCTTCAAGTTTGAAGTGCTATGTAATTTGCAATTTAATTTTGAATGTCTAGGTTTTCTCATTTGGGCTAAATAAACTATGGTATTTGCACATGTATGTCAATATGAAACTAAAATTTCAAAATTTTGGCCTATATTTTATAAATCAAATTATCATATGATGAGTTTGTGGGAAAGTAGAAAAAATGTGACTTTCACCATATTGTATTAGTTGCCTTTGCAAATAAATAGTAAAAGAATTGTGGTTCACCATGCCACATTCTGTTGGGTTTGGAAGAAAGTAGTAAAAACGGGTTACTTACCATGTTGGTAAAATACATCAAATACATGTAGTAATTCCAAATCACTTCATGTGGTTGTTTTACAAGGTGCTAATTTCCATTCTTCTACTACATTGATATGTTGTAAAGTGAAATAATCTCCTTGTTTTATACAAGCAACAAGAATATAAATGTACAATAAATTATGTGGAGAAGATATAGAAAAATGTAAATATTTCATTTCATTTAAAAAAATACAAGTGCTACAAAATCCGATAGGCCTTCTTGATTCCTTGTTTTGTACTAATTGCAATATTTAATTACATGCATCTACAGTGTTGAATTACCTGCACACATTTCCAACAAAAACTATTTACTCATCTTGTGGTATTACAATGCCTTGTGCTATAGTATTTCTCAAAAACATTCCAAAAATAAACAAAATCTAGATACCTCCTAGATCTACGATGTCATGTACTATTTCTATGCCTTTTCTTAAAAACCTTTGCAATTTTTTGTTTGATTGCAAACTAGTCAACAGTGCAACTATTTGTTCTTTGTATTGATTGTAGACATAGGTATATGCAGTTTGTACTAATTGAGCCTTGTGGAATGTACTTGCTTCAATGAGGGCTAGTGCTTCTTCAAAACTCAAGTCACCAGCATATTCCATACAATTACCCTGCACTAGTAGAAAATTTAGTACAAAATCAACAGAATTTCAACCAAAAATTATTGAATTTTTCTATGGATTTGGTCAAGTTGATTTGGGTACTTTTCAACAAGAGTATGTTGATTTTATGTTGATTATTTACTGTTTTATGTTAATTTGTTTGTTGATTTTCTGTTAATTTTCACATATTTTATGTTATTCAATTCTTTTTTTTTTTAATTTAATTTTTTTGTTTTCATAGAATTTTTTTTTTAATAAAAAAGTTAAATTTTTTTAGTAGTCAAGCAATTGCCCGGAATGCCAGGCAGCTGCCTGCATCACCGGGCAGCTGCCTATAGCGCCGGGCAAGGCTACCAATAGTGGGGTTTGAACACTCCACTTCCGGGTTCACAAACCACAAGATTATCACATCATTTACAACCACTAGCACACATGCACTCACACATGTGCTTGATAGAATCATGATTGTATTTGTACATTAAATGTTCATGTTTTTAGTAAGCCTGTAGACTTTGGAGGCTACTTTGGCCCATTAAGGGACATTTCTTCAAAAAATTTAGAACTAAGAAAAGTTGGTAAATGTATTTTACTTTCACCTCCAACAATTTTTTTTGGATTTCAATCTTCTTATCAAAAGTTATGAGCTAAAATCAGAGAAGGTGTTTAGAAATTTTTTAAAACCACACCCTTTGAACTATTGTACCACACCCTTGAGGTAAATCTTAGATTTCCACCGTCAAAAATTTGAGTTTGAGAATTTTGACTTCAAATTTGGACTTAGAGACCATGATATTGTCTAGGACCATAAAAAAAGTTGCAATTCAACAACACCCAATGAAAAAGCTTATCATTTTTTACAAACAAAAGTAAAATTAACAATTTTCTCCCTAACTAAATTTTTTCATTGGATGTTGTTGAACTGCAACTTTTTTTATGGTTCTAGATAATACCATGGTCACTAAGTCCAAATCTAAATTCAAAATTTTCAAATTCAGCTTTTTGATGGTAGAAATCTAAAACTTACCCCGTGGTGTAGTATAGTAATTGGAAGGGTGTGGTACACATATCAATTCCCATCTTTTAAAGCTTATAAAAATATTTTATAAGATTGTTTTTTTTAAATTCATTTGGTTAGTAATAGAAGGAAGAATACTAAAAATACCCTTTAAGTCTTTCAAAATATCAAGTTTACGCCAAAAATATTTGAAACATAAAAAGAATTCCTTATTTTTTGTAGGAATATCAATTATACTCCTATTATTTTGGAAAAATAATAAAAAAGCTCTTCTATTTTGAAATGTTAAATATACCCTTGTGTTATTTGAAATGTAAAAATCACCTTTGGTTTTTTGTAAAAATTTGCATTAAACTATACACTTGGTTATCATATAATACAAAGATATAAATAATTTAAAATAGTTGAGGAGCATTTTTAATATTTTCCCAATATATTAGAAGCATTGCTGATATTTACACAAAAAAGAAAGATATTTTGGGTACTTTTAATCTTTGAGGGACATATATGATTTTTCATAGAATTGAGGAGCATCTTTTATATTTGTTTGTAAAAAAATTGTGGTATTTAAAACAACAAAATGTTGTACTTTTTATATAAAATTTTGTTGAATTAGTGAAGTTATATCCAAAAGTGTCCAGATCAACAAAAAAATGTTGATTTTCTTGTTATTATGGTCATGATTTTACTTGATTGTAAAGGCTGCTAATTTTAAATCTAACCAAAATGTGAAAAGTAAAGAAAATAAAACCAATCAATGTACATTCAAATTTCTAAAAGATTCTTTTTTTTTTTGAAAACTTCTTTCATTTTTTAAAACCTCAAAACATTTTAATGAGGTCCAAAATGATTCTAGAAAGATTTCAAAAACAAACTTGAATTATTGTGATAGTTTTTTTATTAAAAATATTTAAAGTATTTTGATGAATAATAAAAAGATTCCTAAAGGACTCTAATTCAGTCTAAGAGATTCTATTTCTATAAATATTTTGAAGTATCTTAACAAATTTCATAAAGATTTTAAAAAGATTCTCAAAGATTCCAAAAAAGGTTTTTGAAAATTCTCAAAGATTCTCAAAGATTTTCAAAATTTCCAAAAAGATTCTCAGAAGATTACAGAAGATTCTCAAAGCTACTCAAAGCTTCCAAAAAGATTCCAAGAAGATTCTTAAAGATTTTCAAAAATTCTCAAAAAAAATCAAAATTCCTAGAACATTTCCAAAGATTCTCAAATATTCCAAACTATTTTCAAAGATTCTCAAGAATTCTCAAATATTCTTAAAAGATTCTCAAAGATTTCAAGAAGATTCTCAAAGATTCCAAAAAATTTCTCAAAGATTTCCAAACATTCTCAAACATTCTCAAAGATTCCAAAAAAACTTGAAAAGATTTCCAAAGATTTCCAAAGGTTCTCAAAGATTCCTAAAAGATTCTTAAAGATTCTAAAATCTTGAAAAGATTCTTAAATATCCTTAAAAATCTTGAAAAGATTTTCAATGATTCCAAAAAGATTCTTGAAGATTCTTAAAGATTCACAAAAAATTTCCAAAAGATTTCCAAAAGATTCTTAAAAGATTCCAAATTTTTTGTTGATTTAGATAATGGTGTCTAAATCAACAAAACATATATAGTTTTTTATAAAACTATGTTAAATTAGTCAATTAGCATGGGCAAGTGCCTAAATCAACAAAAAACTGTTGGTTTTTTGTTGGTTTGGACGATATTTTCTACTAGTGTTGGTTGTCAAATAGTAGGCCAGTTGGGTGGTGTTTGTGTGAAAAAACCTTTTGATGTGTGTCCCAATGTCCACCTGGAAGTTGACCTGCATATAATTGACTTTGACAATCGCCATCTATGATCACCCCCTTGATGATGTCCGTGACGTTGGCCTCACTTTGCCATTGGAAAGTAGCCTCCACGGTTTGTGCTGGTAGATGTCGGAGGTCCAAGGACCACTTCCAAAGCCATGTCAAGTCTTTCCCCCAATATCATGCACTTGAGGCCCCCAGTAAATTATCTTTGTCATGCTCGTACTGAAATGGCATGTGGCCTTTGAGGCCAAACATTTTGTATAGCCGTTGATGAAAAGGGGCTTTGCAACTCACGCATCCTTTTTCTTCACCATGTGAGGAATGAAACACCCAAGATGGTACATATGCAAATACGTTTCGAGGCTCCATCCACCCTTGGGGCCAAAAGGTTCTTGATACATAATGCATATTGTACCATCTTTTACAAAGTCTTAGATGTCAAGCCACAATAATAAAGGTTCACCTATTTGGCCTGCACGCAAGTACCTACAACATGCAGTGTCATGTTGGAACTCCAAAGTTGGGTATGAAGTCTAATGAATGCTTTGATTGGTGCGGTTTGTTGGCAATGTATTGAGGAACATCTCTTCAAGCTGAGGCCATGATGTCAAGCCAAAATAATGATGACCACCATCGTTGAATTTTGCAGCTACTTTTCTCACGTCTTGCTGCATTTGCGTGGCTTTGTTCTCTGCTATGTTGCAAGCCAACTTCATCTTCCACATGGAGAGCAGCATTCCCTTCCTTTCAGGACTTTGGAGCAATCTTGCATTAAGGGTTTTTAATTGGTCCAATCTCCATTGCAGCTCTATATTTGATGCAGTTTTAACCTCCACCTTTTCCTCAGCTGCTTTGGAACAGAGTTCTAGAGCACACATGGAGATTGTTAATTGCTCCCTGATTGCCTTTGTACTTGCAACCCTTGCCATTGCATGCTCACATGTGCATGCATGGCATCAAACGTGGGCCCCCCAAGTCTCGCACACCTTGGATTGCATTCTCTTGTGCTGCACTAGAACTTTCACCTTGGAAAATTGGAGGCGGGAAGGGTCGTCTAGGCCGCACCACAACTTTAGTAGTATTACTAGTGCCTATTTTTCTGTCATCCGTAGCATACATTGCACTTGCCACAATGTCATTGAGTGATGGAACGTCTTCATTGCTCAATTGCCCTCCACAAGATACAAGGTTGGCATTGAGGGCAGCAAGTTTGTCATTGTCTTCCATGATGATCCTTACTCTTGCTCTCTGCACTTCTGAATGTGCTGCATGTGCCCTCAATGCTTCCTCCTTCTCCAATTGCAGCATTAACACTAGTTCATGCAATGACTAGAGTTCCCTATCAATAGATCCTTGATAACCAATCGTGTTCAAAGCCACATCTAGTTGCTGCGGCTGAACAATTGCATGCAAATTCACATGGAGTGCTGTTGGAACCACAAATTCATTTCCTACGTTGATTCCTTCAACCACACGTTCTTCAAGTGGTTCCACATCTGCATCTAGACCTTCCGGTTGATGTAGATTTTCTACATCCTGGACCCCTACATTTGCCACAATCTCTTGCACCATTGGCTAGATTCTTCCATGTCATGCGCCACCTCCTCCAATATCACGTCGGGATTTGAAGGATTGTGGCAATATTTGTTTGGAAACTGGTTCTTCTGTTTCTTTGCTTGGTAGGTTCTCCAATCCACATCTTTCCCTAGAAAAACCATTGCATAGACCATTTGACATTGTGAGAGCATTGCATCCTTTTTTGTGACCTCCTCCCAAAGTATCAATGTCACTTCAGTCAACCTCTTCTTCAATGCAAGGTGCTGGCAAAATTTGATGTTTGCCATGCCTGATTTCACATGCATTTTGTACCTAGTAAAATCCTAATGGCAATTAATGTAGGCCCAATCAATGTAAATTTGACTTGTCATTTTGCTCCAAGATTGCACTTCTTGTTCCCAACCAGGTTTTGCCAAAACCTAGACAATCCAAAATGTGTCCCAATCCACCTCCAACTTGTTCCCCCCCTTCTTCCTAATTGGGGGTTCACCTTTGTGTTTTGAACTTACTAAAGAGTTTGCAATTGCCATTCTTTTACTTGCACAGTACAAAGCATAGTGTGTAGGAGGATACAATTGGTAATTTGCTTTACCTTCTATTGCGTGATGGCAATTGAAATGTGGCAAGACAAGTGCCCAACGTATAACACTTCCTTCCAAATGGCAACTCAAAGTTTTTTCAAGCAAAGACAAAGCAACTCAAAAGAGGAAGCACAATAATGAATAAAGTTACTTAGTTTATACGCCCTATTTATCCAACATAATTTGGTTGGTAATTAAGGTGTAATTGTGCTACAAATCCCAAATTTGGACCGTTGCTGTGGGCGGTTGCCTCCTCCATTGACGGTTAGGGCATTAACGGGGAGTCAATGTAAGTTTGGCACTCCATCCATAGGTTCAAGGCGCCATCTCCACCCTCATTTGATCATCATGGAAAATCACACGCCGTCCCTAGTAGTCAACGGCTTTGATGGACGGTACCAGCAATCAACTTCAATGGTTGAGATTGCATGTGGACGGCTTCAAAGGCCTTGACGGTCTTGACGGCCCCTGTGCTTTTGAACAGCCTGAGCGGACGAGCAATCCATCCATTTAGAGGGTTGTCATTGCCCATGGACGAACTCATTGGACAGCTTCAACGGACCTTGTTGCTCCTCGATGTTTTGAATGGACGGGCGGTCCGTCAATTTCAAGGGCTGTAATTTGGAATAGACTAACTCACCAAACGGCCATGAGACCCCGTGCCGCTACTTGACTACCTCAGCGGCCACAATGGCCCCAGCCGCTCCTTGATGTCCTCAATAGATGGATGGTCTGTCCACTTGGACAATTGTCATTGCTTCTAGACAAAAAGTTTTCAACATTTGCATAGATACGTCTATTTTTTTACCAATAACCTTAAGGCAAATTGCACAAGGGTGGATTAACGGGGATTCTATTCAAAACACCTAGCAAAAACATGGGGAATGAGCTGAAATTTGGACCACAAGTGCCAATGAGGGTGGCGGATGTGTGGAATTATTTGTGGAATTAATTGCACGAACTTCCATGGGACCCCTTACTGGGGTCCTAAATTACAAATGTGGCCAAATGGGTGGACAATTATGTTTCTATAGCATACCGGCTTGGATGGGGCTTAAATTTGCACTAGGAATATGTGCAAGGATAAAGTCCCTTCTACTAATTTTTAAGAGGAACTGGAGTCATTATGAGTGGTGACCCCTTTGGAATCACTTTTTGGCAAACGTGAGTTAGGAAGGATGAAGGGGGTTCAATCAAATTCATTAGCAAAAGCACTATAATTGGGTTGAATTTTGTAGCACTAGATCTACGAAGGGTGAGGGTTACGTAGTCTTTTTTGGAGCTGTCATTGATCCCATGTCAGTGGCTATACCATTTGGAGTCAGTGTTGCTGCTAGTGCAATGTTTTTATGGAGTCAATCGGCGTTGCAAGGTGGAAGGATTTTCCTAGGATACACTATCAACTAGCCGGTCCAATTGTCCGCGCAAGGTATCCTGATGGACGGCCTTCTCATTCATTGGATGGCTTCCACAACCTTTTGCTACAAAGGCAAACATTCCCCTCAATGGATATCCCGACAACCGCTGGACATACTAACTATCCCGACTAAAATTGCTTGTGCAACCTGCAAATCCATCTCTTAATTCTTGTTGACATACTTGCTATCACTTAAACTGACGGACTGTTGTTTAGACAAATTGGCCATCCTCTCCACGGACTGGCTGTTGCCTTGTTGGATTGCCCATTCCCAAGTTGTAGTGGCTGTCACCTCGACGGATTGGCCGTCCGCTTGACGGTTGGTCGTCGCCTTGACGCACTACCCGTCGCCTCTGCGTACTGCCCGTCCCCTAGATGGACCGACTATTGCCTTTGCATATTGCCCGTCCTCTTGACGGATTGGCTGTTGTCTGGACAGATCGCCCGTCGCCTCGACAGACTGGGCGTCAATGGCAACCACATACATATGGCTTGGTGATGTTCTATTTTCCATGAGTCTTGCCTGCTTTGATGGTGCTTCCTTGTCCTAGATTGATTCTAGTCCTTGCTTGGAAGCGAGGGTGCTTGGGTAGGGGCTCAAGTGAAGGAGAGGTGCAGGGGAGAAGTTTTGCACGTTGTGCAACCCTAAACCCTAATTCCTCTCTTGTAACGCCTGATTTTTATTACTTTGGAGGGGTGTGATTTCTCAAAAGCAAAGGTTGATGCGTGGATGACGGGCATTGGAGATCTAATAGTGCAAGAGTCTCCAAAATCTACAAATTGTGTATTCGAGGCCGTGGCTCTAGGACCTGAAGGGGTCAATGCTATGGGTGTTGGAGAATCTTTGAAGGACAAAAAATGAAAGCAACAGAAGAGGTGCAAAGCTATAAATTTGGAGAAGTGGCCAAGGAAGATTGCAACAAAGACGTTGCATGAAGAGGCATTGAATTTTTATGACCAATATTTGATCTCATAGTTGGACAAGACATACATTTCACATGGAACACAAGGAATGGAGACCATTAAGAGGAAATTCCACCACATGTTCCATACAACAATGAACAAGGACAAGTGGTTGGAAGACTGTACAAAAGAAAGGTTTGATTGTTGGCTTGACAAATAAGTGACGACATGTGTTTTCAACCTTGTCCAAGTCGCCAAGACCGTAAAAAACTTCAAATGGCTTGTATTCTCACCTCAGCGAGCGTTGTTCTCACTGCACAAGGTGTATTGGTGGCATGATGTTGTGCGTGGATTCTCTTCATACAATATTCATAATACTCCATGGCTTCAACAGAGTCAAAATCTGGCCATAGGTCAAGGGGTAGCTACAAGAGTGGAGGTGGTTGCCTTATCTGCCCACAGCTTAAAAGAAGGGCATGAAAAGGTGCGTAAAATTAGGCTCCAAAATTCAAAGCATATTCTTGAGACAATGGAATTGGTGGCAAAGATATCCTTGCACGTTGGAGACTTGAAGAAGTCTAGGAAGAAATTGTCCATTGAGGCCTTGGCATGCCCATGCAATCATAGGAGTCATTAAATTCTTTGTTGTAAATATTGCTACTATGGAGTGTTATTCTCAATGGTGGAATGGAGGTACTGTGGGTGCCATGTTTCATTTGGATCATGAAAACAAAGATCATGAAGAAATCGGAGACCTTGCTTATTACGCAACACCACAAGGGATGGAAGAAGCAAAACAAATTATGGCATATAGATGCAACCGCACCAAACTTGCAAGGTCGTTGATTTCCATCGTGGATGTTGTGCAGCAATCTTCAGTACTCTACAACAACATCACTCTTGGAAACATCATGCTGCACTTTCCTAATGATGATGGGAGAACTCTGGGTATTGGGCTATGTGATTGGGGAATGGATAGTCGCCTTAATGAATAAACACCTTCTTTGTACCATTTCCAAAGTCCTAGACTTTTGCAAGAGACAAGAGATAAACATTGGTGGGTGGCAGCAGAGTTGATGTACTTGACTGAGGAGGCAAGGCCTTCAATATCTCCCACTTGCGTGGTGAAGCCACCATATGTTGGTATACACACTAACAAATATGGCATAGGGAATATTGCGACAAAGGTATGGAAAGAAGACCGCGGAAATGTAGAGATGATTCTTGATAATACGGCATTTTCTATATTCTAGGCATCATTGGGTGAATTGATCAAGGAGGATCCACAGCAACAACGGTTGGTGACACATGTCGTACAACATCTTAGTGGTGCTCCAACATTTTAGACAGCACCTATAAGTTGCTACCGCGAGGCCCGCTAAGAACAAGAACTGAAGGACAAACAAGCTAGGAAGGAAGACTAGATACTTGTGTATCACAATTATAGTGCAAACTTAGAGATGTACTCCGTAGCACTTGCATGTATTATAGTAATGGAAAAGAACATGTGTAGCAATGATTGTATTTTGTCTT
This sequence comes from Ulota crispa, assembly GCA_963920765.1. Lineage (NCBI taxonomy): Eukaryota > Viridiplantae > Streptophyta > Bryopsida > Orthotrichales > Orthotrichaceae > Ulota > Ulota crispa. The sequence goes on from OY987250.1 coordinate 18,993,365, forward strand.
CAATGTATGGTTCACTAATTTCCTTTTCATATAAATACATATGAAATTTTTTGTTCCATTTTTGCCATTTTGTAATGAATAATTTTGTTGTATATTATTTTGGTTGTGAATTACAGCTCCAATTTTGTATCAAAATTTACAATGATGAACGGAAATACTAGAAGTACAATATGTGCTTTGAACTTTACAAATTGAAGCTTTAACCCCTTTGAGGAGAACTTGGACTTCAACCTAAACCCTATGGCTAAACCTTTTGGTGTGATCTTCCCATACTTTTATGAAAGGCATGGAATAGAAAGATGTATGTGGGCATCTTAATTTTCCATCATTTTGGAATTTGATGAAAAAGTTATGCATGAATTTATAAGAAGTAGAAGAGGACAGCTTGTCCAAGGCTCCGGAAGCCCTAGAACTTCTTTATAGTTAAATTTTCCTTGAAACAAATTCTAAAATGTAATCTTTGTGATTTTGTGTATGTGGGAAGCTTTGAATTAGTCCATTTCAATGAATGAGACAAAAGTTATGAGGACTATTGGATGCAAGCAATTTCAAATTTTGTACTGTAAAATTAAACATTGTGCTCTTTTATTTTACTCAATTTTCAATATTTCAATGAAAATACTAAACTATAGGAAATACATTGTTCATCATAGCACTATAAGTTTATAACCTTTGGGATTTGCTAGTTTGCTTTCAATAATAGATTTCTAAACAATCTGGTGATTCTACTCACTATATAGTTCATTTTTTTTTTTTCCACCATGTGTGGTACACTTCCAAGCATATTGAGATTTCTCACAAGCATACCTAACTTCATGTCCTACGTGGATAACATGAAGTGCAACTTCAGGTAGAGGAATTTTGTGGTTTTAAGAGTGGTCAGAGACTATTACCAAATGCTACAAAAATTATTAGACACCACAAAAAATCAATTGTTTTTCCTCTTCAAATGTACATATGTCACTCCTCTCCATCAATAATGAGCTGATTTTTTTCCCACAAATACCATGACTACTTTTGGTTCAGGCAAGATTATAGAATTGCTTTTCCTAACAACAACTCAAAAAATCCCTTTTACAATACCTCCTAGAAGTGGAAGTTACTAGTGATTTGCATAGGAAAAAGGGCTTGGTCCTTTAGAGGTTACACTTCCAAACCCTTATATTGACTACAGTTCAATAAACTCCAAACTTTTAAGACAGCCTAAAGCACTAGAAATTTGTGACTACCATGTACTTTGCAAGGAACAAAATAAGTCAGAAGTGATCTTTTATAAAATATTTAATAACTATTTGTGTATTTTAGTAGTATATAAAAAGATGGACATATTGTTCAAAATGGATAGTAATTGTACTTATGCAAGTTCTTAATCAATTCATGGAAGTGAAAAGGAGCAAGAGGGGTATTTCATATTAATGCCAAAAGTGGCATGGAATGTAGTGAGCCTAATAACTCATTACATAGTAGAATATGAAGAGATTGTTCTCTTTCACATGGATGCACTCAATGTTTTCCATGCCTGAGAGTGCGTACACAATTAATGGCATTAACATCTTTTATAGCTATGTCATTCTCGCCAACTCTTGCTGCTGGACCTTATTGCGGTGCTCTATAATCACTATCTCTTGGAACCTCACCGGATGCGCCTATACTACCACCAATGGATCCGTCATTGTTGTTGGATGTAGCACTACCACTTTGACTTGAGGAATTAGAATGGGGATTAGGGGCATGACTGTCAAGATGATGGCAAACAATAGAGGACACTGTCCGAATAGGTCTTTGCCCAATTGCATCCATAACACCATTTGTATTGGGCATCCCTACAATATCAAATGGTTGGAGTGCCCCTTGCTCTCTTCTCATCCTTTGGCATGTTCTTTTATTCAAGTATTCACTAGTAGTACCGTATTGATGTGGCCGTTTAGATTAAGTATTGGGACATAGAACTGGGCGTGACAAAGTCTGGTTTGCAGTCATATGCTTTGTCATACTCAAAGGTGGAAAGAGACTAGTCAACCATGTGCCTATTGATGAAGTTGGTCTACAAGGATGAACTTTGGAAGTAGAAGGCCTTGATGGTGGATTATCCAATAATGATACTTGATGTCGCACTCCAATTGAGTCTTGATGTGGAGGGGGCATGTCAATATCTAGGGTAAGATGGAGCCCTTTTGTATGAGTGGTTTGAACAGGCAATGATGGTGAAACAACTGCATCATGGTTGCGTCCTCTTTGAACATCAATGCCATTTGGATCTATTACAATGGCCACATGTTCATCAATAGGGCCTGGACTTGGCGGAGTTTGTGCCATCACGTCCTCTCCCATATGTACTGTGCTAAGACCAGCAGCCCATGTATTTGGCATCTATGGTGGAAACTCTTTGTGTCCCTTGTGGCCATTGCCATTATTATCCCCATCATTGAAGTCAAATACAGACTTGTCAATTAGATTATGCCTTTCATGCCTCCAATTACTTCTAGGAAATGGGTCACTGTCTTTAGCAGAGTCATCATTGTCAGAGTTAGAGAGAAGTGACCCAAGGTCCAAACCATCAGATTCTTCTATCATGGAGTTTTCTTATATCATGTTCTTGGTATACCACCGTATTGGATTTGTTGGGTCCCTTTTTTTGAGAGTCTTGAGATTGGTGTAAATGTAAACCAATTGCTTTGCGCACTCTAATATCAATCTATTGCAAGACTTGTTGTGAACAAACAAATACATGCTCCAGTTATGTTTACAAGATGATGCCGAACACACTTGTGCAAGGATTCTTTTTGCAATCAATGCAAGTATACAAGCAGGGGCCCCAAGAAGATCTCACCATTCATGGGGCTCCAAATTTAAAGCGTATACATGAGGGTATTCACTAAAAATCCCTCTTCCCTCTCAAAAAGCTTGGTACTCAAACAAAGCAGACGCAAATGTTTGGTCTCCAACCAATAGTTTGCGTAGTACTCTCAAGATGGCCACCTGTGCTTAGTCATTGTCCATTAGCGTAATTTCATCAAGTAAGAAGGGATTCAATAGAGCACTTGCGTAATGTAGATTTGTTCTCATCATATCCCACCATGTGTAAAACTCGTATTCAACCCAACCTGCATACTTTGTTGGTAATAAGAATGGTGGATCCTTAAAAGATAAAATGCTCTTCTCCACATTCTTCATCAAAAGCCATGCCTTCTCCATATATGGGCGTTTGCCATCAAACTCTTAAAGAGCAACCAAGACAGGCTCCACCATGCGCACAAAGTTCAAACAAGACTTCCAAAATGAATTCGATCGCACATGTCGTACACTTTTTGTTTTTTTTTTGCGTTTCATCTGTTGTCAATTTCTTTCAAGTACTCATTCCATTGTGGATCATGGATAGTCAATTCCACGGCTTCTCTTAATTCAACCAAACGCTTGATCATGAGAAATGTGGTTGCAAAGCGCATGTCATTTGGTTGTTTTAGCATATGATTGGGCGAATGTTGACGAAAGATTGAAAGTTGCATGTGATGCCTGCAAATGTATTTTACAATGACCTTTGTTTTCACCACAATTGTTGATATCCAATCTTGTTTTTTCCAATCTTCAGTAAAAGATCAAGCACATGCGCTGGACAACCTTGAAAGTAAATGTGTGGAAACCGACATATTATTTATGTTGCGGCTGCACGCATGCTCCCTACATTGTCTGTGCAAACCTGTACTACGTTTTGTCCCCCTACCTCTTCAATGAAAGCCAGCATACAATTAGCCACATAGGTAGCATCTTTGCTTTCACCTGTTGTATCTACAAATCCAAGAAAAACCTCTCCACTTGTACATGCCAACATGATATTGATCAATGGTCGGTGTGACACATTGTCCCATCCATTGGAGCATATTGTCACTCCATACTTGTGGATTGGTCCTTTTATCTTTTTTGTTACCAATTTGACCACTTCGTCTTTTGCAAAGTCCATAAGCTTTGTATGAACTGCATGGTAAACAAAAGGTTTGTACAATATCCTTGCATCCAATGTAGATCTCATTGCATCTATAAAAGCAGGATGCTTTGCTACATTGAATGGTATATTAGCTTCATAAAAAAACTTAGCCCATTTCTTGTCTAGCATTTGATACTTTGAAGAGTTCATTCCTTCTTGTAAAGATAATTGCCTCAAAGGTAGACTGGCGGGTAAACTAGGGCTAGATGCCTCCAACGATTATACTTGGGAGCATTATCCCTCATAGTTTTCTCCACCTTCATTTGCTGAGACTAGAGCATTAGATTGTTGCTCCCCATGTATAGCACTTGTTGGAGTTGTTGACGGCGATGTCACTTCCATATTATTTTCATTCTCACCCACTAGCACTGCAGGTACATGTCCTCCACAATTGAAAAACATTGTTTTCACACCTGCATTGGCTTTGTTGCATGATCTCACTCCAGGGAGGTTATTAGTTCCCTTGTACCCCAAATGGAAAAGCAGACGATCTTTTTGATAACTTAGGATAGTTCTACAATACTTGCATGCACCTTTTCCATCTGGTCGTTGCGTGTACCATGGGTTCTATTAGTCTTGCCCTTGCCCATTGTCATTGCTTGTTCTTCTTCTTGACCCTAAAAAAAAAATAACAAGATTAGTATTTTGTATGAAATGTGGTGTAGAAACAACACTTGCTGCTCTCACAACAAATGCTCCCCACACATAGTCTTCTTGGACTTCTCTCCAATGCAATGGTTGTACACCAACCAAGTCATAGGAGTAGAGATCAACAAGGAAATGTGACCTTGAATAGTCGAGAGTCCTTCTTATGGTCCTGAAATCCTAAAGCTTTTGTGAACGGCCAAACCTGCACAACAGACTGGAAACGTCAAGGAGCCGTCTAGTAGACAGACTGTGCATTTGGTGGACGCTGGTGGACAAATTTGCTGTCCGATTGACGGACTTGTTGTCTGGTTGATGAACTTGCTATCCAGTCCACGGACTCACCATCCAGTCAATGAATTAGACGACAAATTGATTGACATACATCATCCATGGCCTAGACGGTCCATCAGCATTTTGGACGGATCCTACTGCATCTTGACACGTCATGACATCTGAACTTAAAAAGCCAATGTCACATTGGTTTATTCAACCCTGCCTCCATCCAGTTGAGGTATTTGCACCTATTTGCAATAAAAAGTTATCTTCATTAGCAGCACACTATTAAGAATTTCCAAAAAACTATAAAAGGTAAACAAACTGTGCTTATTTACTCCAATCTTTGAAAACTATATAATGTTAGAAGTCTCTCATTGAAAACCATAATCCTTGAATATTATGATTTAAATTTAGCTGCTACCATGACCTAGACTTCAAAACTGCAAAAGCAAAGAAATAGCAGTGATCCCATTCTCATTACAAGCGCTATACACCAACAAGTATATCCACAAGAGCAAGATAGGTATGTTGTCTTCTTAATATTGAAAAATGCTTCTCTAAAGCTTTGTTTATAGACATAATCTGATTTCAAATCAAAATGCCGATAAAGATGAAATGACAATACAGTCCTTGGCTAGAAATAAGGACATATTCTCAAATCTACTTGTAGCCTCTAAATGAACAGATCTCTTGAATCTAAGAACAATAAGAAAAACTGTTGATAAGAAGATAAGTTTCTTTACCTTAGCTTTCAAGTCCTTGTGTGGAGTTTGCTTCCAAAGTCTAGGCAGGTCAGTATTTTCATGAAACACATAAATGAGCCAGCAGTGCAAGTACTTTGAGTATTGTGAGAGACCATCAAGCGCTTTAGTTGCTATTTTCTTACTACACAAATCACAACATAAGGCTTGCTCTTGCTAAAGTGAGTATCACTAGTTGTTGTGGTGTTCTATTCTTGTAAAATCACCAAACACAAACAATCATCAAAAAATCTACTATTGAAACTTAAAAGCGCAAGAACACAAAGACAACTATTTTTCAAACTCAGCAAGATTGACAATGGGAGCTACAAAAACAAAAACATCAATAACATGGACTTTTGCAAGTTCACCATTTGGAAAAATAAGACTGGATAAGCCCAATGGAAGTCATGGGATAGGAGATGTACTCCCAGCTTCTTCATCTTTGCTGCTTAATACTATAGTCATCCTTTGGCACTAATACTAGTAATGCTATTGCTTGGTTATATCATCTTGAAAGTCACGTTGATGTAAATTGAGACCACATCAAAAATAATTGAGAAGAGTTTCAGAGAATCTTATATAGAAAACGATTGGATTTTTGACTGAAGATAAATTGCTGTGAATGTATGATGAAAGATTCTCAACAAAATGCTACGCACCTATTTGATACTTTTCAATGTGTAGCATAGAGAATGCTTAATAGTTCCATCTAATATTATCATTGCACAATTTCTTGTCAAATTGATAATTGATGCCATCATTTTTGAACTATTTGAGCATTTTAACTTATTTTGAGGTATTGCCTAATCCAATTCAATGCAATACTTAGAAGAAGGCAATGGTTATTTGGGCATTTTCAAAAAATGGCTAGTAATTTTTATTTGCCTACAAAAAAAACCCATGATACTACAAAATTCTACAAAAATCCATGCATAGGGGCCACCTCCAATCCAACAAATTATAAGATGAAGCTTGCTAGACTACAAACCATTCTCAAAAAATGCCCCCCTACACCAAATAGAAAATCAAAATACAAATCCTTGCTACAACAACATTGTGAAAGTGCAGCATAAGAGCCGGTTCTAAAATGCCAAACAAGAAATTTTGCTAGTTGTGGATTGCACATATCAAATTTCTCCATGATTACAATCTCCAATCTACAAAAAAAATCTAGCAATGTAAATATTGATCATCCAGGGGATGTATCTCTTGGAAAGGCACTAAAACCAGGTTGATTGTAATTAAGCGTACAAGAAACAAACCTACAAGGTATTGAACAAACAAATTTCAACAATGCTAAAATCATTGATGAAGACAGCAATCAAGTGATGCAAATCTGCAAGAGCACAAAATCATGAAATTGTGGTAAACTAATCACAAGTGAAGCTAACCTACAAAGATTGGATGAAAAAATTGCATTGCTTAAAAGAACATTTTCTTCTCACGATGTACTTCCATACAAATATGAAATTAGGGTGAGAATGAAAGAAAATTATGTATCTCATTAAACACAATAAGTACAAAGCATCTTACATTATTAGGAAAAGATCAAAATACACATTGAATTTTTGGTATTAGCACTTACCAAAACTTCAATTTCTCCTCTTTTTCAAAATGAGTTCCATCATTGGTTTTTTTCTTTGAGTAGAAGTATCCCAATCATCTATAACTATTGTTAATGGATCCAAAGGATGTAAATGTGTATCTTTCAATGGCTTTGATAATTGTTATAAATAGTATTGAGCTTTGACAATGATTGCTGTAGCATGATCTTCAAGGGCAAGGTTGGTCAAAACTATTTTTTGAAGTTTTAAAATCTCATCATGTAGTGTCTTCTTGCTTAACTATGCCAAGTTTGAGGATGATGAATTCTCTCCCAAACATGATGTGGAATCATTATTTTCTTCATTTTCCGTACTAATATCCTCTATAGGAGGAAAAGCAAGAAGGTCTTTTCCATGATCTAATGTAGTAGGAATTATCCATGTTCCACCTTCTAAAGAATTGTAAAAACACTCACATACTTTAATGAGCTATTCATCATCAATTTCTATTAGGAAGAGTAGAACTCATAATACATGTTTACACATATTTCCTTGGCAAATCCAAGCACATGTACAAGAAGTCCATTTTGTATGTAGATAATAAAAAGGATACTACACATTTGGACCATGACTGTGATTAAGAACAATAATAAGGTCCGTCTTTGAAGATGGAAGTATAATATCTTCTTGATTTATAGCTTCACTTTTTAGCACCATGTCTCAGATTAGGTCATCTCTAGGGTTGTCTTCTTGGACATTGCAACAACTCAACAAACTTGACATCATAAACGGTAATGAGCCCTTTTGTCCATCTAGTAGGGTCAATTTTTACCCTTGACTTTTTCAAAACTACCCCTCCAATTTATTAGCCCAATTGGACGCCATGTGGCGTTTGCATGGCATAGTTAGAGGCGCATGTAGGTTTAGGGCAATTTTGGTATTGGGCAACTGTAGGAGGGGCGATTGGAGGTGTTGGGGCAACTTCACCTACAGGGCAACTGCGGGAGAGGTTGATTCCTACATCTAGGCTATTTCAAGTTGCAGCCGCCTGCCAACCCGCGGTTTAAGGGTGTAGGGTAGGCACACGCCCAGGCTTGTGGTTGCAAGATACAAACATGCACGCACCCTTTCTAAAGTGTGGTTGTCCCTTCGGGCCTGCTTGTGCCCTGCTAGACCTCCATGTGACCTGTCGGACCTGTATGTGCCCTCCGAACCTCGGCACCTACAGTTGTTACTTTGGACCCGTGGTTGCAACTTTGGACACGTAGTTGCCCCACCTCATCTGCATGCACGTAGGGGCAATCCCCCAGCTGCAATTGCTTCTTATAAGTCCATTGCCATGTCTAATTTGGTATCTTTCTTCCTCACTTAGGCTATACAACTTATAATCATTTGTAACTATATGCGATAGCCTTTAGTGATGAAAATTTTATATTATCTATGGTCTTTCTATCAAATTTTGGGGAATCTTTGTTGGACCTTTGCTGATGGCTAGCACATGGAACAATGGTGGATCTCTTCCTGTTCCAACACATGCACATATTGTTGAAGCTGCACAAAAGGCTCTTCTAGACAAGAATCAAAAGCATAGAGGAAATGTACAACAATAGCAATGGCATGTGCTGGATAGTTCCAATCACCTTGCATTCAAAAAGTGGGTTGAGGAGTCGGAGCCTTGGACAATACAAATTTGCAAAGAGTATATTGACTAGTGCCACATTGACAAGTTATTTCTAGCAACGCGCCACCATTTCAACCGGCATTCAAACAAAGCAAACTTGAAATATAGTGAAAGTCTAGCTTTCACTTAGAGATATATCAAGGTGGTGCAGGTTCTTTACAAAACCCCCTTTGTTGATAGAAACAGAGTCAACTTCTTTATTGCAAGAAGAGCATATGCTCAAGTGTCATTGAAAAAGGAGGTTGATTAGAGCACGATGAAGCCAACCAAGTATGTCATCCGCCCTAAGAATGGGCGGAATGCTATTTCGTGAGCCGAGAGCTAGGAGCCAAGAACAAGGAGCCAGAATTTTGATCTAGAAATTTGAAAAATCCTATTACCATGGGTTTGGGTACCTATAGCCGTGTCAATTTCCTATGATTGTGAAAAATCTAAAAAGAGAGATTTATGGAAAATCAAGACCAAGATAGAAAGAAAGGGCATATTTAAATAAGCAAGGTATAGGGATTAAAACATTAGAGGGTTTAGGAAAATTCAAAGATGTGAGCATCCTAAAGATGTACAAAGGTAACATTAAGACAAACAAAAAAAAAGAATGATCATGAACAAAATACTTGCAAATTTTCAAATAGCAATGAACATCAACATACTTGATAGTAACAATAAGAATAACATGTAGACATGACAATAAAAAGAAAGAAAGTTTAGTGAAGGAGTAGTAATGATAACATGACAATCAAATCCAAATATATAAAGTCATAAGCAACAAAACATCAATAAAATGTAGTGTTTAGAGTATAGAAACTCTAAAAAGCTAGAGACATCTATAATGCAACATCCGGTGTCTTTGCATTACTCTGTAAATGAGTCTATCAAAGAAATAGTAAAACCTAAAGATACTCCAAACTCATGATCAATCTCATACATAGATGATATGAGATTATCTCCATCTGACTCAACAACAAAGACTTACAAGAACTACTCCACCCTCTCATCTCTACAAAATAGCTGTGATTCCTAATATACAATATCAGCGATAGCATAAAGATTTGTCGTGTTCTTAGCATAAGAAGGCAAATAAAATGACAAATCATGATTGCCATGTACAAAAGAGTGGTGGTCAAGATAAACTATTGGTGGAGGACTTAGGCATGAGCTACATAGACAAATAGATGCATCATAAATAATGAACCATTGAAACCACCTAAAAATCACAAATTGAAGATAGAAAGTTAAATATAACTAAAGGTACAAAACACAAATGTATCGTATCTACTACAAACAATGAGAAGGAGTAAAGAAGAGATAGGCAATACTGCCTCTTCATCTTCCTCTGCTTCTGACTCAACAAGGACAACAATGCGTTGCTTCTTTGAAGTACTTGCTTTCTCTTCAGTGGTCAGCGGCAAAAGTACTTTTGTCAACAGCAACAGGTTGTCTTCTATAGTAAATAAGCTCCTTCCAGCAGCGCAGCATGCATGGATGGAAGCACTTGCACAAACTGCAACTAATTCTAAACAAAACACCAATTTTATAATTAAAAAAGAACAAAGCAAATGACAAATTTTCAAAATAATGAGAAAGAAAACTTACCAATGCTAACTATACAATCAACAACTATATTGCTCAATTGAGTCGTTGACTCAATCAACATGTAGAGCAGGCCATGGTCCTTCTCGCAAGAGCCTCGCAAAAGAAGACCATGTAGATGAAATTGGTTCTTGTGCAATATGCAATTTTGGACTATGTCATCCCTCTCCAAATAAATACCCACCTCTATAAGAGCTGGAACCTGAATGATCTTGAAATTGGACATCCACCTTTTTCGCAACGCCACAAACCAATAGTGTAATATAAAAAAGAAATATCTGCAAAACAAAAAGCAAGGTAATTGAATACAATAAACCAAATTCAAATAAAATGACATAATATAAAATGCAGTAAAAAGATTTGAGACTTACTGTACTAAAGGGATTGGTGGCACATGCAAGACGCATCCGGTTAGTGCAATTGTACTTCTTCTTCACAACAAGCTCATAGGCTATGAGAAATATAGTCAACAACTCATCAAATTTGGTTGATTTAGCATGGAACATGATAATTGCACCATTATCCTGCAAATGGATTTTTGTAGAATCAAAGAAGCAATCAAAAAATCCATGTTGATGGGCATTCCAATGTGGAATGGCACTTGGAGGACTTGAGATATTGGGAACAAGCAAGCCTTCAAGTATGTTGGCAAAAATGAAGTCCGCATTGCAAAATTGAACTCCAATCACACCTCTAAATAACCTAGGCCAATCACTTACATGTTGCACAACATAATGTGATGGTGGTGATGAAAGAGAATGCAAAAAATGTCAAAAATGTTACAAAAATATAACAAAATCAAAGAAAAAATAGAAATCATACCAATTTGATGAAAGTACGCACGTCGTTCTACTCTTTAGGAAAGCTACCATAGTCAAGGAAATATTGATCCATTGTAAGCAATGAACCGTGGAGTAGGTACTCCATATACAATGAGGACATTGACTCCAAATTTGCCAAAATAAGACAAATGCTTTTGGCTCAAGTGTTGATGATGTAAGCCTTGCATAAGATGCTCAACGCTTGGGCATGCCAATAGAAGGAGAGTTGCTAATAGAGACAAGAGGAGAAACAGGAATTGCAATAGTCAGTGCTATTGCACTTACATTCCTTGCAGATTGTCTTGAACTTTGCACGGAGGATTTTGTACCTTTCTCAGTAGCCTTCTCAGCTATCTTCTGTGTCTTAGCTTGAGCTGCAACCTCCTTTTTTAGAAGTAACTCAGCCTCCTTAGCCTCTCTTGCTTTTGCCTTCTCTACAATCTTGATTTACTATGCTAAAACCTTCTTCAACTCCTTAGCATCCAATTGCAACAGGTCTTCTTCCACTTCTGCATTCTCTTCTCCATTAACATTAGAAGGTTGCGTCCTATGAAGGTCCAAACCATGACAAACAGCCTTCATTGCCTTCTCCTCTTCATGGCAACCACCAGGAATGCAGTCAAGATACCACCCTCCATGCTTGAGGTGTGTAGCAAACCACTCATGCTGTTGAGCTGGAGTACAAATGCAATCTGCAGATGCTTTCTCCACTTAAGTGGTGAAGAAGAAAGGCAGATCTTTGGCTTTCAAAGCCCCTTTAGGAATAAGCTCTAAAGCAAAGTACTTAGAAAGCAAACATAGATGTAAGAGAAAATAGATTTAATGAAATGGACTTCACATAATTGAATAAGCATAAAAGTGAATGAAAAAATTCAAAGAACTAACCTATAAATGCTTCTCTTCACCACAAGATCCACCTTGCCGTATTTGTCAAAGTCCTTCTTTTTGAAATAAGCAGATTTGCCTCTAAAAAATGCCATGAAATCCAAATTCCATAAACGAGTTTGCCTAACCTCAACATACTCATGAATAGAAAGAGGCTTTGGATCCACAAACATATTCACTACCACCTTGTCCTCTCAAATAATCTTCAAATATGCTTCCAATGAAGCATCACTCAACTACAATATAAACACAAAATTTAATTAATAAAAAGCATCATAACATTACCATTAAATCATACAATATTAAACACATTATTAAGCAAAGATGTACAAAAAACTATGCAATAAAGTGAAGTAGACTAACTGTTACATAAAATGCGGCTTTGTTAAGCCAGCTTTCAAGATCCCTCTTTGATGCAGGTTTAGCAGGAAATCAAAGGGAACATCACCCAAGTTCACTTGCATTCCACCACCTTAGCCAAGTGGTCTTGTGCAGGGTAGAGACATGAGCAGTTGCAATTAATTGCAACTTTTCCAATGACATCTCCATATACAAATTGTCATTGTAATGTTTGGTAACCTAAAAACAAAATGAATAACTCATTGAAGAAAAAAATACAATATAATGGAACACCTATGATGAAAGACATCCAATCAATCCATGACCTTATATTCAAAACCACTCATGAGGTAAATTCTACATGACGCCTAATATGATAGCATTAGAACTAATAAATCATCATTGCAAATAGATCAACAACAGAAAGAGAAGATTGAACAGCAAACCTCCTAAAGAAAGTTGTCACCAAGCTCAAGATTGGTTATAGCCAAGTATTTCCCAAATGTGTTACGCATTGCTATAGTCTTGGTCTTGGCAGCACTTTGCATTGCTGCGGTGATGCCAATAGCTATCTTCTCTTTCACCAAGGTCTTGGCCAAATAAGTTTTTTTTCCTTCCTCAGATGCAGTAGAAATATCATGCTGTAAGATTGAAGTAGTTAGAGTTGAAATCAAATAAAATGAAAGAATAAATCAATTCAATGTTCAAATCAAAATCTTACCCAAAAGATGACGCTTACAAACACATTTGTGTTAAGAGAATACCACGTCTTCTCCCTTGCTTGGTGGCCCACACACTTGAGATATTAGGCTTTAGTTAGTGTGTTCTTAAAGACCTCCAAAGGTTGCAAACCAATAGTTTTTACATGATGAAGTGTGTGAACTAAAGTAGTCTTGACATGGGAAGTTTCTATCATACTAAACAAAAAAGCAAGTTAGTTTACAATCAGATAGACAATAAATAGAAGATATGAGATAAAATTATTAACACAAATGCAAAGATAAGAATAGAACTCACTTGTTGATGTCATGCATGGCATTCATTAGAATCCCCATCTTCCCACAAGTATCAAGGACAATGCAATCAATAGACATGTGCCACTCACAATCTTGAGAATGAATATGGTTGATGTACAAGGTCCAAGCCTTGTGTCGGTGATTACTGTCACAAATAAAGAACATACGACCTTTGTAAAGAATGAGTTCAGGCCGTGCACTTAGAAACCTTCTCAAAAGAGTTGTTTTCCTCCCTCCAAAAAGCACCCCACCCATCAGCATTGATGTCATTGTAATGATACAATGTCTTGGTTCTCATTGGTGAGAGAAACGTAGAAAAGAGCGGAGCCAAAGTTCTCACCATGTCCACAAGTAACCTCAAACTAATCAATGTCTTGTTGCAAGGTGGGCCAAACAATTGGCATACACACCATCCTACAAAGAGGTATGATGAACCCAGATGAGGTCCAAGGCATAATGCGTAGGTCTTCAATCAATTGTATGGTATTACTATTCTGTCGCATGCAAAGGTCTTCCTCCCTAAGATTGACATCCTCAATATTTTTTGTGTTTGCTACAGTGTAGGCCATTGTAGTGCCTACAATTTCAAGGTCATCATCTTCTTTGACAGACACAAATGAAGTAGCCATATTGCTCTTTAGGCTTTGCTCAATAATATTAGATCAAATTCAACATTCTCAAGCATTCATACTGTAACAATTAAACACACCTACTTCAACCCTAGAACAAAGTTTCTTGGTTGTAAATTTAAAAAATCAGAGTTAACAAAAGCAATGTGTTTGAGAATATGAAGCATACCATTGTAATGTTGTGGTGAAAAATTTATGTTGCTCTTTTTTTTGTCAACGCAAATAAGCTTGGCTTTTGCAAAATATTCACATTAAAAGCCAACCAATATGCTAAATCATAAAGACAAAATGTTAGGATTACATGGTTGAATACTCATATGAAGACTTTGAGAAGCCAAGAGTTGTGTACAGCAACTGCATTTTATTAGGTACCACTAATATCAACTCTTGTAAGTAGCACCATAAATATACCGTAACCAACATCAAGATAGTATCAAGTAGAGCTATTGTCCAAGCTGAAAGAAGCATATAGTACAAAATAATAGATTTGACTTAAAGCACCGCTTGACGCAAACAAGGTTATCTGTACCAAAAGGGAGTTTATAACACAGTAGAGCATCCGGATGATTATTGAAAATCTTGTAATTTAGAACTACTAATAATTCCATGAGCTTGAAAGTTATGTCCAGAGACCAGTCCAATGCGCATCATGATCTAAAACAACGCTCATTCTTTACAAGCATCTGCAAGCTTGCAGCTAAAAATTGCAAAAAGACTCAAATCTGTCCAATGCCCCACTATGATTAGTGCAGCTCGTCGGTGTCCAAGGCAAGCACCCTCCACAAGGGGGCATTGACAATGAAATATTGCAGCCGCAGCTTGAAGAAGTACTTAGTAGCTTATTTTAAGAATTTCTCGGACTTATGAGCCAGAAACAAGTAAGATTCTCTTTCCAAACATAGCATTCATTAGTTGATGTTCTACTTGCAAACACAAAATGAGCACAGAAGGAGCTGAGTCATTAGTGTCTTCTTTGAGCTCACAATGAGTTTCAATGAAAACCATCAAACTAGCCAATGCCTCGCTGCTGTAAAAGCAGCTCATCAGCGCCCAAGGCCTGCCCTTGATGGGGTGGGGCATTGAAGAAAATATATGAGAACTATAGCAAAAAGACTTTCCTAGCCATTTGCACGCAGAATTTTCCATCCCTTCTAGCTAGTCGCACACATGATTCCCTTTGCAATCATTGCTATAGCAATCAAAGCCCTACTTGTTGAACTCAAGACTCTCAACATGGACCTAATTGTAACCCAACTATGACCTTGAAATCTTAGACAAAATGCTTTTAAAGTAAAATTGCCAATGCCCTTGATGCTTGGCAGTACCTCGTCAGTGCCGCTAACCAATTTAGGAGGGCACAAGGTATAGCAAGAAATACACGCATGAATTAAATCAAAGACAACCTCAATTGCAACTTGTCCACTTGTACTTGCCTTTGCAGCGTGCGGCTCCACCTTGTGCACGATTTGAGAAAGTCAAAAACTTTAAGACAAAGCTTATCAACGGCATGCTCTCAATGCCATGCTTGTTAGAAAACTAATCATTGGCACTTGAGGGTTGCTCAAAACACAACGCGGTATTGATAAAATAATCATAATAAGAGATGGATGAGGCCTTTTTTAATATCCAAGACCTTGCCTTTGCAGTCTTTGCTGCTACAGTGCACTCTTGTCTGCAAATCTTTGTCATTCTTAGGCTTGGAGCAGATGAACAGGCTTGAAACTACAAATAATTCAATGCCTTGCCCACCTAAAAGCACATCGTTGGCGCCAATGGCTGCCATTGATTGGCCGGGGCATTGACAAAAGGGACAAGAAGGTGCAATCAACTAATCTAAGTGACCCATAACTTGATGTGCCCTAGACTTTTTGCTATAGCTGGAAACTACCTAAGTTGCTAAGTTGCATATATAGGTAGCAATAACACAGCTCCTGAGCAATACAAGTTGAATGCCTTGTCCTAGCTAACAAACATTGTCAATGCCTTTGAGCAAGACTTGTTGATGTAGGGCATTGACATGATTGTAGCAAGTAAAGAAATGTGACATCTTGTCCGACACTTGCTCACAATGTCATGCTCTACTTGCACCCTCTTGAAGCCCAATAACCCTTCCAACACACACATTTGTAACCAAAACTTGGAGATAACGCCCAATTATTGTCAATGCCTTGGCCCTAGTCAAACACCTCATTAGTGCCTCTGGCTCAAAATATTGCACCAAGGCATTGGGCAAAATTTCAACAAATTGCAAGCACAAAAGCATCATTTAAGATGCTCGTAATGTGATTTTCACGCAAATCCCAAGGTCCAGCAACTCACAAACAATCGACAATGGTCCAAATTACAACATTCAAATAGATCCAAAGATGATTAAAATTGTGCAGCATGAGCTAACATCCAAAGCCAACTCTCCAAGACTGCCATTCTTTAATAGCAGTGAAGTACTCAAGACAGAATCTTGAAAATGCCAAAATGGTCAATATCAACGCAAACCTTGTTGTAAGGTCAGAAAATTTCATTGCATCCATAGCAGAGATGGTCACTAATTATGTAGAAAGGACAAACAAAATTTGTGACAACACTAGAAAGAAGGTACATTGTTTAGCCAAGTTGCAGGGCTCCACTCTTAGCATTGCGCCCAAATTTAACCAAAACTTGTAGCCTCGGTTAAATCATGACAATGCCCCATTGATGAAAATCAAGCTTGTTGGCACTAGGTTGACCATCTAAACCACTCGAGCATTGCCAGAAACTCCAAATCTTTAATCAAATACATCAGCTTCCTCTACGTGGACACAAACCCTTGCTTCTAGAATTCCATCTACGCGCAGCCAATTGTAGTTCAATTACTTCTTAATCAAGCAAATAAGGAATTTTTTTCAATGCCCCGCTAGATTTTCCATCTCTTGTCAATGCCAAAGGCTTGCAAAATTCAAGCTTGGCATTGAACAAAACCTGAAGAAGAGAAAGAATAATTGACAAACTTTCTTGATGAGCGTGGTATTGTCAATGGAAAGCTTCTACAGATATGGCGCACCTCCACTTTGATCACACCGCTCCATGAAAATCCGCACTAACACTCAGAAACCAAATCAAGAATCATGCACTCCACAAAAATCCACACCAACACTTAGAAACTAGATCGAGAATCATGCACTCCACAATAATCCGCTTTAACACTCAAAAACCAAATTGAAAATCATGCGCTCCAAGAAAACCCTAAACCACTCAAAAACTAGATCCATGGACATGCCGCTCTTACAACTGGTTGACACTAGAAGAATTGTTACTGTAACCCAACCCAGGAAGCCAAACCATGATGATGCCTCTCAAGGGAGGAGAAATGAATCAAGGAGGTGAAATGAGGCAAGGAGTCCGTGAATTAGGAGTCACAAACCCTAGCCTTGTGGGATCTTATCATCGTGCGCTTTCAAGGGACAAAATTGTCCTAGTTCATTTTACTCAGATCTTCACTAAATAATTGCATCAATTTGAATAGTTAATGAAAGGAATTGCTGGTGTGTTTACAAATTTAGTACACAACTTTCATATCCACAAAAAAATATTGTATCATTTTTAGCATAAAGAGGAATTGTTTCTTTCCTATTAGCATAGAAATAACCAAAAATCTAAGGATTAGGGATAATGATAAAATATAGTTATCCTTGAATAATTTCCATACATTTGATGTAGGGTCTTCATCTAAACATTAAATGATCATCTCATGAACAATACAACATTTGCAACAATATTCACACGCAACTATATTAGAATGAAATGTCTATTTACTCAATCAAATATGAACCTAATCTAGAGGCAGCTATGTTGTTGATGCTACGTGGACAATATAATCATAATCAAAGTGAAACATTATACAAGATATGGAAACTTACAATTATTTCAACAAAGCCATCTTGTTTGTCCAAGTTGACCGCTTGAAATTGTTCTAGTGTTTGTAACTCTGCGTCACTTTTGCTCATGGTACTCAAGTACTTAAACTTAGTACACCTTTTATTATCAAGTTTTGGAGTGCTTGAATCTGCAAGAAAGTCCAAAGAGAAGTCCAAATTCCTCCCAACTACAAGCAAATCACTACATTCACCTCTCAATGCTTTCCTCTGCAAATGCGCCTATTTGAGAGAATTTGGACAACTAAACCTAAGTCTAGAACGCCTCCTAGTTCTCCTACTCACATTGCCGTCTTCTTGTTTTGTAAACCTCACAATTGAATCTAGTACTACCAATTTCTATCCGGTATTCCAAGCCTCTTGTAGGATGATTGTTATATGCTAACATTGCATCGATTTGTTCTGAGATTTTGGAGAAGCTTTCAATCAATGCACAAGCTTTTGGAGGTTGTCTTTATTTCTTATTGACAATAATTGTTGTAGGAGCAAAGGCTAGATTAACTAAATGGCGTCTACTTGTGATCATCTAACAGGTCTTCTATTTTTAAGCATAGTCATTTTTAGCTTGATTTGATTTGATTGATCTTAGATGCCTATATTACAATTGTAATCTAGCAAGCTATATTACTCTCCTTCATTTGGAGCGCCATCTGCTAGATTTATTAGACAATATGCATTAGGCCTTGTCATTGTCATTTTGAAATTCAACTTCCTTGGAAAGAAGATATAAGACGTGCGATATTCTTGTATTCATGTCTCCTTTGGTATCACATGGCTCATTGCTTGTAGCTTTTGGATTTTGTCTTACACTATCTTTCAATATTTGCATTTTTCTTGTTGATTGTTTTTGTAAGATGGAACGTCTGGTTGTTTGCAATCATTGTAGGTCCATGGCACTTGTTTATTGTGATGAATTGGATGTCTTGCTCTTTTTTCTAGTGGAGAATGGTTGTTATGTGATTGCTCCTACTTCTAGATTGGCTATAAGTTTCTCAATTAAGATAGAGTCAATGCACATTGATGAAGAATTGCGTGACCCTTTGACTAGAGTTGTTTTGTATTTTGTTGGTCATCTCCTTGACTAAAATGTGAGATTCCAACAATGGCCACTTCATCCAAGAAGATACAGAGTGAATGGAATTCCGTTTGCAAAACCAAAGACGCCTCTTGTTTGTGCTACTAATGTTGAGTTTAGTGTTTCAATTGGAGATACACATCTATTTTGTTCTATCAAAGTAGAACTAGGCAAAAAAGTGGTGCAGCTGCTAAGTGACAATTTTACTGGTAACTCTCCGTTACCTATCCAATCCCCATCTCAAAATATTGAGAAGTTTGTGCTAGAAGATTCTCAGATATCTATGGATCCAAGATGCTCTGCTGCATCTTTGGTTGTTCCTCACAAAACTTTAGGTGTTTTTGAGCTGTTGAAGCATTTTCCTTCTGCAAAAGGTATGCGCAGCCTGTTCAAGACTTTAGATTACAATTCCATTTGCTATTGTGCAGTGGAGTATCTTCTAGCCTCTTTCAATGGAGATGTTATTTTTGAGTTGCCTCCCCTCTCCTCTTCTCAGTTACAAATATAGTTTGATATGATGAGAGGAATGGATAAACTCTATGATGGTCATTTCTAGACCAAGACTATGACCAACAACATCAAGAACCCTACTAATTTGAAGTTCAAGTCATCTTTTTGTATGGGTCACTTATAGTGCAGTTATAGGAATTGTGCATACTTAGATAGTGTCCACCGTTTCTATCTTGTGAACAGAATTGAGTGGGAGGGTTCTTTTGCGCTTGCTTTCACAACATGTGAGTTTACTCCAATTGGGTCTAGTGTTGTTTGCAAGATCTGTAAGACAATTCCCACTTGTATTAGTGAGAGTCCAGCTAAGATTTATTATATTCTTGGAGACAAGCAGATGTCCCATGTTTATGCTCATTTTGGCACACATAGTCACCATGTGAAGCTTGGGAAAGACCATGATATGATAGATAGAACTTGCTCTTTGCTTGAAGAGCAAGTTCAGAGGACTCCATTGGCAACAATTTCTTCAATCATTATGGAGGCCAGTAAGGATCTTGTTAGTGAGTTGTTACTTGCATCAGAAGGCACTATACCTGAAGTTTTGAATGATCATGATCTTCATTCAATATTAGAGAAGTATTGTTCTATGTCATCACCAAATATCAAAAACAACATCATGTCATTTTGTTATTTTTGTAGATATGGTGTCATGGACGGCATTACTAGACTTAGAAGTTGCAACAAGTGGACGTTTGTGCAAGATAGCAAGTTCCTTGAACAAGGCATTGACAAAGATAAGGTTTTCTTGTTCAAGATGTTAGAGATGGAACCAGCTAGTGGCGTTGACCTTGTTCATCAAATGCAAAGTGGTGGTGATCTTCAAGATGCCTAGGTCATGTTTGACCACATCAAGCATATTAAACAATGGACAACCATGGCTTGCCACATTTATGACTCTATTTATTGCAAAATTCTAACAATTGCTATTTGTGACATGCAATCAAAAGATGCTTCTGCTCAAAGGCTATTTTGGGATAATTTGAACAAAGTCTGCAGCAAGCATGGCATGATGGCACCTACAGTTAAGGGTTTTATGGTTGACAATGCTCAAGCCAATTGGAATGCAATGCGGACTATATATGGCAATGGCAATGCTTCTCTTCCCATGCCAAACCGCAAACATACATGTCTTTTCCATTGGGTACAGTCTCTAGAGAAGCATACCAAAGCAGATATCCAACTAGACTTGCAAAACAAGCATCGCATGCTATGCAAGCAGTACAAGAATGCCAAGTCAATGGATGAAGATGAGACAAGGTATCTTGCAATTTGAGCATGGTGGCATTCCTTAGGAGCTGCAACTTCAACAAGTATTGAGCGCCTTGAGTTGTGGCTAGCCTTTTGGCATTTTTGCTATCATCAATGGGGTAATTTCATGCTTTTGGTAAGTCTTGTTTACTAATTGTATTATTCCTCTACATCTTAGTAAATTTGGTGCAGAACATTTTGCAAAATAGTTGTTCCTCTCATGTTTGGGATCTTTTATTTATGTTATTTTGATTAAAATTATTATATTTCTTTTAGGGCTTAAGTGATCCAAAGCGTGCAAAAATGCCCTCTTGCAACCTTGCAAAATCAGTGCATAACAAGTGAAAGTAGCAATCCACCAATCATGAGAATGATCTTTATGTTGCCACTGTGGATGATTTTGTTTGTGCATTTATGCAAGTGGTTCAATGCCATCGTTTCCTTCAAGGTGAAGTAGGAGGACATGGTCGAAGAAAAGAAGAGTTGCGCATTTGTGCAACACATTCTCTTGCTGTGCGCTTTGGTGATCCAACAAAGCTCACTGGAGCTGTATGTCAAATGCCTGGCGCTGATGATTATTGCACATGTCAACTCCACTTGGAAGGTGAAGAGGTCTTTGGCTCACTTAAGCGCAAAGCATCTATTCCTTTGGGATCAAAGATGGAGTCACATCGTCTAGATTAGGTGAATTTCTCCTGTCCACAAGTTGATATTGGCGGTTGTAGTTATCAAGTGCAAAGTGCAATCTTATCTCCAATTGATGAGGACTTATCATTTTGTGACAATTATGAAGAGAATGTTGGAATTGTCCAAGGGTTGACTTCTTCTCCTCCCATTAACCCTAATCTAGCTCATATTAATAGTGTACATGAGAGTGCTTACGATGAGACTATGTGGCACATTGCTAGACTCCCTAGCACCTTTGCAAAAGCTTGCTTTGCTCAACAAGCTGGCACCAAGAAAAAATGCACGGAAAGGATTGTACAAGGTGGTTGTACTACTCTTGCACCAATCTACACTAGTGGTGTGGAGGTGTACAAGAAGAATAGGGTTGACACTATTCACTTCTACTTCTGCAACAATGACATCAACCGCTATGTAAAAGACAACAAATGTAAATGGGTGGTATCAAGGCCTCTTGTTTTTGAGATCTAGCCTGTAAAGCTAGGGACAAATTTGAGCACAAAGGAAATCCTCCACCTTGAGCATGCGAGCTTTCAACTTCTTCAAAAGCAAGAAATTTCACCTTGCTGCTTGTTTGGTGAGTCATAAGGTGCAATCAACTTTAGTCAACATCCAACACCTACTTTTGCAAATGAGTATCCTAAGGTCAGAGCAAATAAGCCTATTGGATGAAACTTGAAGGGTCCAACAACAAAGCAATCCAATAATTGTGCTTCTGGATGCATGGTTCAAGGACAGGTGAAGAAAATTACCCTTATACCACATCCTAGTTTTGGTTGTCTTGTGTCCTTGGATTCAAACTCTAACTCCAAGGTTGAGAACTATCTAATATCCATTAGGTCCTCCTTGAGTGTACATGCCCATATTTTATGAGCATGGTTTCTCAAGCCCTTGGAAAACGTGGACAATTTGCTCACTATAAGCACCTGTACTTTCTACTCTTGATGATTTGATCTCTAGACCTTGATATTAGACATCTTCATCCATGCCCCTACAGTTAGCTTTTTAGAGGTTAAGTGAATGTTGCTTTGCCTAGGCCCTTTGTAGTTGTGCTTGGCATTACCTTTTTGCTAAGTGAACTAGTGCAATGTATATGCACTAGTACCATTTTGTAGCATTTGAAGTACAAGATCATTATAGATGCTTCAAATACAATTTTGTATGTATCTCAAATCCATAATTATATTTTTTACCATTTTTTGATGCAGATACATTATTGTGCCACCATACTTTTGCTTCAGCAATTGTTTGTCATTGCTTATAATTGACCACTTTCTATTTGATCTTCTTTACTATGTAATAATTGTATTTCAATTCTTTGGCACTCTCTAACTTAGTTAAGCATTATGGTTGATTGCATCTTCTTGTTTTTTTAATAATCTCTTCTTACTATTTCATTTTATCAAGCCACATACATGGATTGACTCATTACATAAATATTTTACAAGGGATGTAGTGATTGTCTTGAGTAATGATTCATCCTTTACTTGTAATCAAACACTGACATTTTTGTCTTGATAATTCTATTGGAAATAACAAAATTACATTTTATGTTAATAATTGTGATCTTTTGTCTTAATTGTGCTTTGTTCTTTAAGGAAATCATGGCTTATTCAAATCAAAAATATCTAGTACAAACATTATTTTGAATCTTAGTTCCACATAATTTTCATCCAATGGAAGGTGGTAATATAATTTTTCATTTCCATTGCATCATTGAACTTGGTGATAGGGTAGTCACTCTGCACGGTCTTGAATGATGACAATTTTTTTCTTCTTGAATTTGTATTTTTTAGTAGATTTTTGTATGCAAATTTTTTTACCTTATGTTTTAGCATTATTTTTTCCCAAACTCTTAAAAAAAAATCCTAAAATTAGCACTCCCCGCTTGCTGGTTGCCGCTCTACGCTTGCAAAATAGCGTTGTCTAAGAGAATTATTCCATACCGTTTGGTGTTTTGACTTTTCTGCACAATGGACTTGAAGTTGTTTGAGGTAATCAAAATATTCAAGAGCCGGCTATAAAGGATATTGATGAATCAGAAAAAGATGATGATTCTGATGGTTTGCGTATTCTTAGGACAAGACAAATTGTTCAAGCAACTTCTGGTCTTGATGTAATTCCTATTGTAGTTCCTGCTGCAGCTCCAAGTGTAGTTCTTGCTGCAGCTCCAAGTGTAGTTCTTGCTGCAGCTCCAACTGTAGTTCCTGCTGCATCTCCTAGTGGGAATAGTACATTGGGATCAACCTCGCAAGGATAGCAAAACCTCTCATTAGCGACAATGCAACATTCAATCAATTTTGATAAATTGAAATCAACTGCAATGGCATTGCATTTGTTAGTTCTACTCTTGCCAAATGCAAGCCGTGTTAATGATTTCAGCCATGACAAGGACATAACGGCAAAACCAACTATGCATGGACCTCCTCAACAATCCCAATTACATCCAACTAGAGACTAGATTATTATAGCAAAAACCCTAGATCTCTTGAAGACAGAGGATGCCATTATTGCCACTTTACAAAGTGACATGAGTAGATTGCAATTAGAGTGTGAACACAAGAATTTCCTCTTTTCACAATAGTTTACAGAGCTACAATGCCTCAAAGAGATAGAACACAATGTTGTTGGTTTGGCTAACATGGACGACGCATTCATTGAACACAATCCACTACATTTGGAGAAGATTGTAGGTGACTTGACTTGCCACATTGATCATTGTTCTCCACCTTCCAAGCATACCAGACATGCTCCACTAATTCCAAGCAATGCTAACTCAATTGTTGTGACACACTGCAAATGACCTAGGTGATCTACATGGCACATAAGACTCTCTCTCTTATCTAATAGTTGAGCATTTGCTACCGTCAGCCAAGGAAAAAGAACTTCTTGAGGATAATGGATTGGTGAGAAAGTGTTTGGAGGAGATCATGAGAACATTATGCCATTGGAAGGTTGCTTGCATTCTAACTATGGACCATTCTAATCAAATTGGAACAAAATTGGCTAATGTTGTGAGGAACTTTCAAGCCAAAAGTCCAAAACAAGAAAATGGGATAACTTCTTGGGTGTTCCCTGATGACATGGCCATGGTGGATCAAGAAAAATTAAATGTAATAGATTGGGCCCAAAATGGCTGGGATTGCAAAAACCAAATGTTGTGCTATGAAGACCCAAAGGACCAGAGATTACTTTGGACAAGTCTTGCTTCTTTTATCAAGGTTGCTGAGAAATGTGCCATTTGCCAATATCAATTTGGACCAGAAGGCAGTTGGGCGCTTGGAACATGTTCCCACGTCTACCACCCTCAGTGTCTTATTGCATAGTGCTTGATTAGACATGGTTGCATTCTTTGCTCAATTCCATTCCATGAGTATCTGTACGCCATGTTCAATCTCATGATGTACATGTCAATTTTTTGGGAACACAACCCAGACACAATGCCAAATGCAGCAATATGGGGTAACACTAGTAGAAAACTCCTTCCAAAACAACAGAAAACCAACAGTTTCTTGTTGATTTGGGCACTTGCCCACGCTAATTGACTAATTTAACAAAATTCTGTAAAAAACTAAATACGTTCTGTTGATTTGGACACCATTATCTAAATCAACAGAAATTTTGGAATCTTTCAAAGATCTTTTGGGAATTTTTTGTGAATCTTTAAGAATCTTCAAGAATCTTTTGGGAATCATTGAGAATCTTTTCAGGATTTTTAAGAATATTTAAGAATCTTTTTGAGATTTTAGAATCTTTGAAAATCTATTAGGAATCTTCATGAATCTTTGGAAATCTTTTGGAATCTTTTCAAGTTTTTTTGGAATCTTTGAGAATGTTTGAGAACAATTGAGAATCTTTGAGAATCTTTTAGGAATCTTTGAGAATCTTTGAGAATCTTTTAGGAATCTTTGAGAATCTTTGAGAATCTTTGAGAATCTTTTTAGAATCTTTTGAAATCTTTGAGAATCTTTTGGAATCTTTCAAAATCTTTTCAAGTTTTTTTGGAATCTTTGAGAATGTTTGAGAACAATTGAGAATCTTTGAGAATCTTTTAGGAATCTTTGAGAATCTTTGAGAATCTTCAAGAATCTTTTGGAATTTTTGGGAATCTTTTCAAGTTTTTTTGGAATCTTTGAGAATGTTTGAGAATGTTTGAGAATGTTTGAGAATCTTTTAGGAATCTTTGAGAATCTTTTGGAATCTTTGGAAATCTTTTCAAGTTTTTTTGGAATCTTTGAGAATGTTTGAGAACAATTGAGAATCTTTGAGAATCTTTGAGAATCTTTTTGGAATCTTTAAGAGTCTTTGGAAATCTTTGAGAATGTTTGAGAATCTTTTAAGAATCTTTGAGAATCATTTGGAATCTTTGGGAATCTTTTCAAGTATTTTAGAATCTTTTAGAATGTTTGAGAACAATTGAGAATCTTTGAGAATCTTTGGGAATCTTTTGAAAATCTTTTTTGAAATTCAAAAGATCTTTGAAATCTCTAAGAATTTTCAAGAACCTTTTTGGAATCTTTGAGAGTCTTTTTAAAATCTTTATGAAATTTGTTAAAGTACTTCAAAATACTTATAGAAATTGAATCTCTTAGACTGAATTAGAGTCGTTTACAAATCTTTTTGTAAATCATCAAAATACTTTCAAAAAAACTATCACAATAGTTTAGGTTTGTTTTTGAAATCTTTCTAGAACCTTTTTGGACCTCATTAAACTTTTTTGAAGTTTTCAAAAATAAAAGAAGTTTTCAAAAAAAAAGAATCTTTTAGAAGTTTGAGTGTACATTGACTGGTTTTTTTTTCTTTACTTTTCACAATTTGGTAAGATTTAAACTTAGCAGCCTTAAAAGTCAAGTAAAAACATGACCATAATAACAAAAAACTCAACAATTTTTTGTTGATTTAGATACTTTTGGACACAACTTCACTAATTCAACAAAATTTTATATAAAACGTACAACATTTTGTTGTTTTAAATACCAAAATTTTTTTACAAACAAATATAAATGATGCTCCTCGATTCTTTGAAGAAATCATAAATGTCCCTTAAGGATTAAAAGTACCAAAAATATCTTTTTGTTACATGATAACCAAGTATATAGTTTAATGCAAATTCTTACAAGAAACCAAAGGTGATTTTTACATTTCAAATAACACAAGGATATATTTAACATTTCAAAATAGAAGATTTTTTTTTTATTAATTTTCCAAAATAATAGGAGTATAATTGATATTCCTACAAAAAATAAGAACTATTTTTTATGTTTCACATATTTTCGGCGTAAACTTGATATTTTGAAAGACTTAAAGTGTATTTTTAGTATTTTTCCTTCTATTACTAACCAAATGAATTAAAAAAAACAATCTTATAAAATATTTTTATAAACTTTAAAAAATGGGAATTGATATGTGTACCATACTCTTCCAATTACTATACCACACCACGAGGTAAATTTTAGATTTCTACCATCAAAAAGCTGAATTTGAAAATTTTGAATTCAAATTTGAACTTAGAGACCATGGTATTGTTTAGAACCATAAAAAAAGTTGCAATTCAACAACACCCACTGAAAAAGTTTAGTTAGGGAGAAAATTGTTAATTTTACTTTCGTTTGTAAAAAAAGATAAGCTTTTTCATTGGGTGTTGTTGAATTGTAACTTTTTTTATGGTCCTAGACAATACCATGGTCTCTAAGTCCAAATTTGAATTCAAAATTCTCAAACTCAAATTTTTGATGGTAGAAATCTAAAATTTACCCCAAGAGTGTGGTACAATAGTTCAAAGGGTGTGGTTCACATATTAATGCCCTTACAGAATATCCAAAACTATTCAAAAGTCAATAGAATTTGGATTTTATAATTGCAAGGATTTAATTTCGTAACTTTTCACGACTTCATGTTATTTGAATCTATCAAACTATGGAGGCTATTTTAACAAAATAAGGTTCTTTTTACAAAAAAACTAACACTAAATAATATTTATTAATGAAGCCAACCTTTGTCTGCAACAATCCTTATGAGATTTGTGAATTCCAAAAAAAATTTATAAACAAAATCAAAAGGATGGAAACAAACAATTTATTTAAAATTTCTAAACACCTTCTCTGATTTTAGCTCATAACTTTTGATAAAAAGATTGAAATCCAAAAAAAATTGTTGGAGGTGAAAGTAAAATACATTTACCAACTTTTCTTAGTTCTAAGTTTTTTGAAAAAAAGTCTTTTAATGGGCGGAAATAGCCTCCAAAGTCTACTGGATTACTAAAGACATGAACATTTAATGTACAAATAGAATTAAGATACTAGTGCATGCATGTGCATTTGCACATTCTCTAGTGGTTTTGAGAATGTGTTAAGGTTGTGGAGTGTGAGAGGAGAGGTGGAGGGTTCAAACTCTGCTACCGGCAGCTGCCCGGGGGTTCGGGCAGCTGCCCAAAAATTTCGGGCAGCTGCCCATGCCCCTAAAAAGTTCACATTTTCTTAAAATAATAACAAATTCTATGAAAAAAAAATTTAAAAACGAAAAGAAATAGAATTGAACAACATAAAATAAGTAATAGAAATCAACAACAAATTAACAGAAAACTAT
Source organism: Ulota crispa (assembly GCA_963920765.1). NCBI lineage: Eukaryota > Viridiplantae > Streptophyta > Bryopsida > Orthotrichales > Orthotrichaceae > Ulota > Ulota crispa. The sequence goes on from OY987250.1 coordinate 19,021,529, forward strand.
AAATAATCAACAAAAAATCAATAGAAAAGTACCCAAATCAACTTGACCAAATTCACAGAAAAATTCAACAGTTTTTGGTTGAAATTCTGTTGATTTTGTGCTGAATTTTCTACTAGTGTAAAGACTTGATTTGGAGTTGGAGATTGGCCCAACATGACTTGGAGAAGGAAAGAGGTATCACGCAATTGAATTGGAAAACTGATCCTTCTAAAATTGTAGAAGTTGCACCAAGGCTTATGGAAAGAGGCTCTACGCACAAAGGGAAGAGGGCATTTTTCTATCAATGCCTTGGAGGATATTATGATAAGCATTCCTCAATCTTCAAGTTTGGTCCTTGTCCAAAAGGGCACCATTGGAATTTTGAAGGTAACAAGGTCGTTGACGTTGATGCAAATAACTACAATCTATCAATGTCTCAGGCGTATCTTGATACCATGCACGGACCAAGATATGTGAGTCAAGCACTTGACTATTTGTTCAAAGTACATTCTCCAGGAATAACAAGGACCCTTCAAGCTCTACAAGACTCCCATGTCATGGAATCCATTTTGAATGCTGATGGGCTAGCTTCTTGGACTCATGCAAAGAGGAGGCTTAGAATTGGAGACGCGTCCACATATGAATGTGGCAAAAGAAGCAGTAGTTGTACACATGAGGATCCTAATGTTATCAAGTAATGAATTTTGCACTGTGGCTGCATAAGTGACTCTTCTTGTAATAGTGACACTATAGATAGGCCAGCATCATGTGGTCATAAACTCATAGCATATCCACTCTTGGTATGTTTAGTCATTTTTGTGTTATCATGTTATTTTGCTAATTTTTAAGAAATAACTATTCCAAAATTGCAAATTGTACAAATGTATTGCCAATCTCCAATGATTATATTTTGATAATATACTACATTCCTTTTTGTACCTATATTCAAGTATTGAGCGTTGAGATTGTTATGTTTTGTCACTCACTACATACAAAAATCATTGTCCACATTGAGGACCATTATTACAGGTTTTAGGGTTTCTCTTCATTTCACTTTCCATGACTGTGTTTAATGGATCAAAAATTCTTGGTGTAGTCACAATAATCTAATAATGTGATCATTTATGGAACTTCATTTTACAAATCTTCAATGTCGAAATGCTTGCCATCTCAAAATTCTAACCAATAACATTAGGGTAAATAGTTGCCTACTTTTGGAAAGAACGGAAATATGAAACCATTGAGACTCATTTATATCTTCTACTATGTTTCAACTTCTATTGTATAGATCCCTTGTTCAAAACGGCTCTTTTATAACTTAAACAACTTATAAGCTACATAGTTTCCAGGGGATACTTTAACAAATGAACAATGAGAACAACAAATTCTATACATATACATCTAAAGATAAGAAACCTTTCTCAATACAATCTTTTCCAACTTATAATCATAGCATGTTACATGTACTTGACCTAAGCAGAATAGAAGGGTGTAGTAGTGAGTTTCAATTCTTTCAAAGCACACATTGCTAAATACTTAGGTTTATGTTGCATAGCATAAGGTCTTCAATGCTTCCTCTAGTTCATTTTCTTGGCTTCAATCATTTTATTATTAAGATTCTAACACTGATTACTTTCAGCCTTACATTTATTAATGAAATTTATTGTATAGGGTAACACAACTTTGGAAGACCACATGCACAATCTAGAAGACATTGTTTTGTACAACTACATTGAGATAGAATGAATAGTACCATATTCTCATATCATCTACATTGAAATGAAATGAAGTAATCCGTACCAAAGGATTGTTACGATTGTTAGTTATTACCTACCACTAAGTGAACCATGATTAAACTAGAAATTCTCAAAGACCTAATACTTGCATATTTTAAATAATTAAATAAATGCTACAAGGCATTCATGGAGAAAAAATGATGAAAATCCCTTATTCCTTTACCACAACAAAAAAATAACCCCATGATTAGTTGAAAACAAATCCAAAATTTGAATGAAAAGAATAAATTTTTTTGAAAAACACATAATACCACAATTGTTGGAGAAATACAAAAACCTCATGCATATCATGTGGAAAACAAGATGATGCATTTTAGACCCAAATATGACCTAGGTCCTTTGTAGTTCATAATAATAAATTGGCATTGCTTAACAAAACATTTATATCCCTCCAATCCTTATCAACTACCTTTTATTCATTACATGTATCTAAATATAATGACAATAGTTCTCCTTACACGGAAATCCATACAACCCTAATTGTACTTGTAAGAGATAGTGGTTCTTTTGGGGTTTCTTAGACTCTTAATTTTGCAAATTCTTTGTTACAAAAAGTGGAACTTATTTTTGTATTCTTTCAAGGATAGTCTTCACCATTCAAAACTCTAAAATCCAAAGGCCTATTGCAAAGAATTATAAATATTTCAAAATTGCAACTCTTATTCCATAAAAATTGTTGCATGTTTATTAGAAAATAATGGTATTCCAACTGTTATGTACTATGTACATAACAATTCTGTTTTTTGTGAGGGTTTTATATTGTTTATGAAAAAATAGTTAGAAATTACAACCTTTATTACATTTCTAATAACACATTCCTTCTTTCATTTGCTAGTTTCTCAAAACAATTCTTGTTTGACAACCACAAACCAAACTAAGAGGGGGATCCATATAGAGGTATTCCTAAAGCTTTGATTTGCTTTGTTTTCTCTCCAAACATGAACTTTGGTTAAATTGAAGGCATGAATGTGACTACATACCCCCCCTTTTAACTGCCCCTCATACAAATTGTTGCTTCACTTTTTTTGGTAGTTTTTTTTTTTTTTTTTCCATATTCCTTTACAAGTTCTAGTATACTAAGATTATTTGGTCTAGTGCAATTGGATTAAAGTGATAAAGGGGGAAAATTATTTTTTTCTTCCTAACCAAAATCAGAAGCCAAAATAGTTGTCCTAAATTAAGAATATAACGTTCTTGATAGCAAAACCAGTATTGGTGATAAACCAGAGTCAAGCCAAACATACCACCCACTAATAGAATCCTAAAACGTGAATAAAGTACGGGTTTAAATAAGCATGATTAAGTGCAACAACCCTTAATGATTGTAATTATGGGACTAGATAGGAGTCTAGAAAAGGGAGGGAAGTAAGCATACCACCACTATTCTCTTGTTTTTTGATCCTGCTCTTTTTTATGCATTTTATACATCTTTTGTGGGTGTGTGCTTGTGTTTTATTGCTTCTTAGCTAAGAGAGTTAGCTCGTCTATATTTCTGGTTTTTGATTGTATTAGAAACAATGGTGAGGACAAATCTAGCTTTTAGATCTACAATTTTGGGTACACCGACCAATCCCAAGGAAAAAAAATTCCTAGAGGAAGATTTGAAGAAGATGGGATGTCATGGTTTGATTTTAGTGCCCAAGAGTCTAAAGGACAAGGATATGGTGAGGGAATTGACGAGGAAACCCTCTAGCAAGTGGTAGTTGATAGTGCGGGCCAAATTAGATAGCTGGACAAAGGAGGCTTGGTGCAAGGTCTACAACCTTGACCAAACAGGTGAGGGATTAGCTTCTCAAGCAGTCTAATTTAGTGAGGGAAAGTTCATTGGGGCACCACACGCAAGGATTGGCTACATTGTAGCCTATTGTAAGAATTGTAGGAAAAGGAAAATGTTAGAATTTTTAGTTCCGATTTTACTTCCAGAATGACCTACCTACCTTACAATCTTCTTTGCAAACACTATCTTTGGTTTGCTATTAGATGAGGGTAAGGTGAATTGGAGAGGAATAGTGAGAGACCTTGTAACCAAGTTGTTCCGGGCATTAAAAAGCACAAAAGCCTCTAGGATTACCCCGTTCTTGTACCACCTCTATGATTCTTATGATCTGTAGAATGATGGAGAACAAATAGAGTACCAAAAAGCAGAGGTGATGCTGCAGCACGCAATTCTCCAAAATTGGAACCAAAACAAGAAATCAAGGACAAGGAATCCAAAGAGGAGTCACAAGAATTTGTTGGAGATGTAGAGATCCAGAAGAAGGGGAATGAGACAGCTGATAAAACTAAAGGATCAAAGAGACCAAAGAGGACTGAGCCTATTTGGGCAGACTGACAGGCAACCGACCCTATCACCAAAGTTATGATCAAGCTTGAGGAAATCTGAGAAATGAATCTCTGTAAAGAAGAACTCACGTGGAAACTTTGTGTGATGCTAGATGCTCTTGGACCTCCAGCAATGTTTGATCAATTGCACATTCTCCTTCAACTTAAGACCTTGAAGGAGAATGAGATTACCGCCTTGACCAAACAAGTGAAAGACCTTCATGCCCAATTAAGGCAAGATGCAGAGGAAGAAAGAATGGCTCGCAAGACTTTGAAGGAAGTCACCTAGCTCCGGAATTTTGTGGGAAATTTGGGTGATGTGTTAAACAAGGCCAAGCTGTTTGATGTCAAAATCCTGAAGGAAAGATCATACATGGGGCCCAAGTTGGTTAGCATTTTGGTGGAGTATTTGGCAACAATGGAGATGATGCTGCTAGAGATGAGGACCCTTTTGCAAGGCAATAATTTGATGCCGGAAGCAGGGGAAGGATCCGGTAGGAATCAGGAACTCACTCTTGCCTGGAAAACCCTTGCCTTTTGTTCACTAAATCTAAGCACACCAAAGGAGAAGGACGTGGTGAAGACTTTGGCTTCTGCACAAAAACCCAGCAAGATTGATGTGGGGGCTATTGAAGAGCCAACTCCCAGATTGCAAGACCGGAAACTAAATCCTACAACATTGGAAGACAAAGGTGCAACCAAGGTACCAAGCCCGGTGAAGAGGAAGACAATAGCAAAGAACCTGAGAGTCAACTTCTCTCATCAAGATCAATCTTCCGAATGACTCATCAATAGAACCGACCAAGAGTGATGAGGCATTAGCTTCTTCAGATGATTTAGAAGATTTGGCTTCATTAGACAATTAGGATCCAGAAGTAGTGGCACTAGTCCAAGGGAAATGGAAGAAGAAAGGACTGGCTTTAGCAAATGGGAATCCATGCCAAGGTACTCATAAGCTATTAGCTTGGAGGGAATTGGCTAAGATGGCAAGTACCTCTTTGAAGTAGAAGAAAAGTTCCTAGCTGCGTTATAGCTATAATAGTAGAAGTAAGTAACATAAAATAAAGTTACCTTATTTAGAAAGTTGCTGTAAAGTTGCTTCCTAATAGAAAGGAGCTTGGAGACATAGACCTAGAAATATAGGATTAGAGATGCGGTTTTAGCAGGACTTATTGCAATAGGAATGTAGTACAACCCTTTTTGGATCAGAGAATGAAACGTGTCATTTTCCAATTAGTAGTCCCTACTAATGTACCTTCTAGATTGTTGAAAGATTGTATTAGGGCCACTAATAAGACTAGAGTCTTGGGTATTTTCACGCTTTGATTTCCATAATGCAAGCAAGTTCCAGATTTTCACTTCAAAGCACTAAGTTGATTTTTGTGTGTGATGTTGGTATGCCGGCAATGCTAGAACCATATGGTTTGTGTGGTAAGCTGAGCTTTGTTGTGTGTTGGGAAGGAAGAGTAACCCCTGGATCTTATCCAATTTGGTTTTCAGAGTATTATTGAGTTGGTTGGAAGATTGTGTGTACTAGAGGGTAAAACATAATATCCGATCAATATGGAGAATGCGTCAATAAATGGAGTCTTAAAAAGTCTGAAAATCAACATTTCCATTAGAAAAAAAGCCTACTTTTAATGTTTTTAGCCTTGATTATTAGTTCAGGTTATCAAAAAACATTTCTAGAGTCAATTTGAATCTATAATATCCAACATCTACTACTACTACTGAACACAAGTTCTCACACCAATCTCAACTTAGAAATTTGTTTGGTGCAATTTCTCTTACATTCTATGCCTTTAATTCCATATAAAGCTTCTCTTTTTTGTTATGTTATTAAATCCTATGCTCTAAGGTAGTAGAATTTTGCTAGTGCCTTTTTTTATTGTAATCTTTTTAATTGATTTCAATTCCAATATCAATTAGTTCAAAACATTTGATGAGTTTTTTATGGGCACACCATCAAAGGCAACTTTTGAAATGAGTTTTTGATTTTGTATGATATTATTTGAATGTGATTCCCAATTGTACATTTTTTTAAAGCATTTCTTTTGTGATTTCCTCCACATATTAAATGAAGAAAAAAATTGTATTTCTTACTCATAATGATTTTACTTTGCAACACCCTAACTCTCAATCATTTACATTTGTACTAGTATACTATCCATTGTACCGACAGGATTATGCCCCCCACCCCTTATTCCCATGCCTTCTATCTCCATGCCCACCTATCCCTGTGCCCCCTATTCCTGTGCCCTCTTTTGGCCAAGAGAAAGTTATGGTACAACTACAAGTGACGTTGCAACTACCAGTGACCTGTTGTTGACATCTAGTGATGCCACAGGTGATTTTACTTTATCAATTTATATCTTTCCAATCCTATTCATGCTTGACCCTCTCCTAGTCATGCCTAACCTTGTCCTAGTTATGCCTAACTCTAATTGATTGATAACTGACTGAAGGATATTCAATTAATAATATTCAATTGCTCTAAAAAATAATCAAAATTTGGCATGCATGCATTTACACATCCAATAACCATAAGCAACCTTATCCAATAGTCACTTCAATTGTACTAGTGTGGCTCTATGCTGTTGGCCTGATTTTCAGCCCTCCAATGCCCCCCATGCCATCTCCTCATGCTACATGTGGTTGAACTTGTACTTTACTTCAATTAAACTTGTCTTCTACTTTATTTTCAAGTGGACATCCAAATTTCACTTTAGTTAAACTTATACTCTACTTTATTTTTACACAAAAATTGTCATTGGACAATCAATAATTTTCTAAAATTTTAATCCATAAAAATCTTTGAAATTCAATAACTTTCTTCCCTTAGGTCCAAATGCCACCAAACCAAGCCAGTGCACTCCTCCTTGCTAAGAGCTTTTTGACAGTACCAAGCATGCGACAAGAAGATACATGGTTTGAGAGATCTCAATGTGAAACATCCAAACATCCAAACATCCAAACAACCTAATTTAAGGTGTAGATAATTTTAATGCAATTGGATTAATTACAATTTGCAAGTACTTATACACTGCAAATGATTATTAGATGATAATTATTTGATATGATTTTTTTGTAAAAATCCTAACATAATTTCTACATTGACATTTGCTATTTGTAATATGACCTGAAATTTTATAATAATAACTTCATTGCAAAAAATTAATTAATTCATACTATGAAAAGAATTCAAAGACAAATTTATATTTACATTGTATTTGTATCAACATAAACTATAAATTCACTCTAATTGTATACTACTTGTTTGATTTTATTCAATTATATAAGTTACTATACTACAACTGCAAGATTAGTCATTTTTTGTAAGAAATACACTTTACATACACATTGCTATCTTGTGAAACAATGTTGCATCAAGTAAGCATGATTCCTATACTTGCATTGTTTACTTGCCTACAATATGACACTTGAGAGTAGTATTCACTGCTTTGTGTATGCATGGCGTACATATATTTATAAAATGATCAAATGTGTGAATATGTAAATAGTGCAACTTTAATGAGATGTCATATAGAATGTAGATTTTTTGTAATGCATCCTATTAGCCATACATAATTATACAATACTTATGCAAACATGAGTTGTATTACTTATCAAAGTATTCCAATTTCAATACTTTGTTGGACTTGTTTACTTCTAGAAGACTTGTATAATAAATTGTTGTTCAACTAGTTCCATCAGTTGAATGCTTCTTATTTGTAAAAACTTATATAATATGTGGTCACATCTTTGTTACAAAATCTTGTATGTAGCACAAGTAGAAGCCATGTGTGGCGTAAAATTTTGTAATAGCCATAATTATATTTTTAAGCATTAAAAACATGTCTTCACACATTTAATGTATCTAAAAGAGCATTGTATATGTTGCATTCTTTTAAGTGAAAATGTTTGTCCATGTGTGGGTTATGTGCATCTTTATGGTTTTTAGATTACTTATTAGAGTATACTTTCCATATAGCTAAGTATATAGAAATCTCAAACAATTACACATCTAAATACAACAATCTAATGTAATTCAAAACTTTATAATATAGCTTTTATGTATAAAAACAAAAACACATATGTATCATATATTACAAATGGTACACTATGTTTCAACTAGTTTAGTGAATAAAACTAAAAATCACAATTCATGCACTCTAATTGCATTCTCAAAGTCAAACAAAGTTAGTGGCAACTCCTTTGATTCTACAACCAATGCCACAACATCATTTTTGTTTGAGAATGACCTCTTTCCTTTGTTGTCAAAGGATACTTTAGTGTCTAGCCTCTATTTTGTATTGACCATGCTTGTGATATTTCTAAAGGTCTTTTGCATCTTTTGATGAAGGTTGGCTAGCATTGCCATTCATGAACTCCTCAAAGGGTGGAATATCTTTTGATGTTTTCTACTTCCTCTATGTGCCAACATCAATATAATTGTCCCTTGATGTTGCAATTTTGGCAATATTGCAAGTATTATTGTGAACATCTTTAATGGAACATTATGTCATAAATTTAGTCTTCAACAATTATAGGCACCCAAACCGAATATAGTAGTACCTTGAGCAATGCTAATATTGTGAAGAAAGCAAGATGCAAGTTCAAATTGCAAATTGTCATTCTATACTTTTGCAGTTTTGCTATATATTTTGCCAATTTTGTAAAAAATGTGATACAAAAATCCATACGTTTTAGCCATGTACAAGCCTCTAGCATTGGAATAGCCTTCCTTATAAGAGTGGCTAGACTAAGGTACTCTAGATACAATAGCTTTGGCTATTCCAAGAACTTAATCATATGCAAGCTTGTAAATCCTACTTCTTGCTTCAATTTAAACCACTTATGAGCACTAATAAAGATGTCTTTACCAACCATAAATACATCTCTTCTCTTCATAAAGATTGTTATGCTTGGCATAACGCTTGTCTTCAACTTGTTTTAGTAGTCCTATATGAAAAGCTCACCACCTTTGGCATCCACTTTCTAGTTCTTCCAAAAAAACCTTTGGCAAGCCAACTCTCCAATCCTCTTCTTCAATATTGTTTATGGCCTAACTTGTTAAGGTCTTTTGAGCACACTGCATGAGGTTGTTTTGGTCAATGTCAAACAAAATGAAAAAATGTTTGTGCTCAAAGCTTGCAAACTCTATTCAATTAAACTAACCAATACAACTTCTAAACGTATGCACATTTAATATTCCAAATATGTTAGATTTTGATACTCTACCAAGATGTAGTTGACTTCATAATGCAAAAATTCTCATTTTGATTAGCCACACAAACTTTGCCTTCGTGAAGAACCCCATAATCAATCTATATGGAGTTGCATGTTATGTATGGAGTGTATCTGGACCAATGGAATGTCTAGATACACTTTGTATATAACATGCAACTCCATATTGATTGGTTATGGAATTGAAGATGCTCTTGAACTTAACGCAAAATGTATCATAAAATAATGTTAATCATACTATAACAAAAAAGGGGCCACTTTATACACTCTCTAAACTTTACTATACATTGCACTTGTCATCTATGGAACATGCAACATGCCAAAAGATATGCAATATTCCCACAAAAATGAAAAGTCCACCATGTTAATGATACCAACAAACTATGTTAATAAAACATAATCTCTTTAATTTCATACAATTGGCTTGGATATAGCATATAGTTGCATGCGCTCCCTTCTTTTATAGCTAAAAATAAAATTCAATGAAATGAAATTTAAAAATTCTCCAAATCCATATCAATGGTCATACTTTGAAGATTATAATTGAAGATCAATACTTGGGATTTTCAAACATAACATTTCCATAAATTAATAGCCTAGCCTGCAAAAATCCACCAAGTCAAACCTAAAGTAGCAAATAACTGGCAAGCAACTTTGGCATGATTCATTTTGAATGTTCAATGACTAACTCCTTTGGTGTGGTTCACATGCAACTACAAGCTAGCATTGATCATCAGCAGCACAACAATCTGAGACTTGAAGTTGCCCTTTGTAGGAAAATCGTAGCACCGCTTTGCGGTATTAGTTTGGTGCAACCACCACCCTAACATCTTTTAGTTATTGTACCAAGCAGAACTTGCTACACTATAGCACAATGTTGCAAGAAGCAAGTTGGCTTTGCATTGCCGTTGCTTAGTAGAAGTTGAACCGTCTCTATTCTAGCAACAACCTTATTACTAGAATGTGAGCTAAGTTGTCAAATTCATGATATTGTATCTACAATGTTTGTCATTATAAATGCATGGACTAGTTGATGTTAAAATTAAACCACTTAGTGAGACACCCGCACATTGTTGTTGGAAACAAGTTACCTCTATGCTACCTCTATGACCACCAATTGCTTGACACAATCCAGCTTGTGACAACCAAGTATTTAATTGAAGTTGAACCACGCTTTGTTGCCTTCTCTCTTTGAAGTCCAAAAATTGGAACTTCCAAGTAGATGGCTTCCATCAAATGTTGGCTTAGCATATTGAGATCCACCAACCCAATTTTGGATAATATAATTGGCACGCAACTTCAACATGAATTTTTTTAATGTGCAATATTTACCTCCTTTAGTGTGGTATACTTGCAACTATAATTTAGCATTAGTCAACTAGAGCACAATACATTAGCACTTGAAGTTCCTTTGCAAAACATAGGGGCTCCACTTACGACACCAATTTGATGCAACTACCACTCCAATATTTCTAAACCATTGCAATAATTAGTACTGTTGCACAACATTGCTTGAGGCAAGTTAGCTCTGCATCGCAATCAAGACAACAGATGCTCTTTAGAATGATTTTTCCAACAACCACTTGGTTAGATGATTGTTTAACATTGCTTGAACCATATTATCTATGCATCTTTATTGTGGTGAACAACTACTTAAAGTTTCTATTGTGACGACTAATTGACTCCACTACCACACTAAGTGGCTTCAAGTAATTGCATGCCTTTGCATCACCGTTGTGATAATCAAACAATCAATAACAGGTTGTTGTGACAACCACTCCATGAAGCAGCCTCAAATTGTTGTTTGAGACGAACTATCTTTGTAATGTCCTTGTGACCACCTTTTGTCTACTTGAATCCCTTTAGTGACAACCAAGTGAACAGTTGAAGCTAAACCACACTTTATTGCCAATTATCTTTGTGATCTTAAACATGAAACTTTCATGCTTGCAACCGCAGAAATATACCTCTTTAGCCTCCCAAGCTAAATCTCAGACAAACTTGCATCTCAACCTTTGTTGTCAACATTGTCTAAAACACAACTAGTTAAGATCTTTGACGTGCACTTGTTCAATCATTTTTTGTCAATGCCACAAAGGGCCTCAAGCATTGGTACTCAACCATTGCCACTTCAATTGGCTTGTCCAAGAATCTAGCATGTTGTGGTAGTATGATCTTATGCTAGGGTTCAACATCCACCCCTTTCAATGCGCCGCAATGATTGCTACCAAACATTGTCTACACATGGATCAAAGACAAAATAGTACAAATCTTGCTCCACATGGTAGCTTCCTTTATCACATTCACATGGAACTCCGCAAACACATTCAACCTGGTTTGCACAAGGGCCTATCAAAACAAATGCTGGACGAATCTCTAAAACTCCCTCTCAATTTAACCATTGTATAAAACATTTCATCTCTAGTATAATAACAAGGGTGTCCATTGCAAGTAGAAGAGTTGTTCCACATTTTGGGAACAAGTTTCAAACTAGAATATGAAAAGGCCCATATCTCCTCCTAAACTTCTTAGACTTAAAGTCCTAGAGAGAAGTTGGTCTCCAAAATACCACTGCATTAAATTACAGGCAATTAAATAGATCAACAACAAAACAAAAACCACAAGCTACACAACCAAATTCCATGTTGACTCACTCTATGTGATGATTTGCATGAGAAAAATGTACTACATCAAATTCCAAGACTAACTCAAAGAACTAAAACTCCACTTCAAAACAAGATAATTGGGGTTTCCAATAGTACACAAACTTACCTCATCAACTCAAAGCAAGAACATTCAAATTCATTGGCCCAAACTCAAAAGACAAACTTGTACCCAAAATCCCCTTAGACCAACTCCTATCCAAAGAGATTCTAGAGACAACATTATCTCTAGACCTCCACGGTCCAACTCTGACCCTAGGGGATTCTAGAGACAAACTTGTCTCTAGAATTTCCACGGTCTCCTTTGTTGCCATTGTCATTAGTTTCAAATTATGAAAAGCCTTCATTGTGCTTTATTTAGGTAGCATGGAAATCTTAGAGTTTGCCATGGAAAGAATGCTCCCTTTGATTGAATCATGAAAGCAGTCTAGTCAAATGTTTTAGAGAATTTACAATGAAATTGTAGTTGCTTTTGTACAAGATCCATTGATATAACAAATTGTAGCATCTAAAGTTGTAATTTTCTTGAAGCTTATTAAAAAAATGATAGACAATGTCAAAAGAGTATTCTATGTAAAAAAAACAAGAAGATATTAAACACACCATGGCATAGATTTTAGGATCAAGTTAAGTGCCAATTGAACAAGTAGAGATCAATGGCTTCAAAAGATAATACACAAAAATATGGAAGGAAGCTTTTTTTCTCTAGACCTTTGATCTGGACTCTAATTTTTTAGTATGCTTCTTTGGTTTCTTTGTTTGATATCATTATGATGAATGAAATTGAAAGAGAGCATTATAATAAAAAGGTGCAAAGTGTAGTGTCATGACTTTGAAATCCAAGCCTCTCTAGCTAAACATCATAGTTGTAGGCATTTATAATGAATTAGAGTTGTTGATCAACAATAAATTCATTATTTCTAATTCATGAGACTTCCCAAACATTGGTTGATTTGCCACTTAAAACCAGTGAGCTTGATACGTTTATATCAATCTCATTGTTATGCATTGGATGCTTATGCATTGTGGAAAATCAATTGACTTTCTAAATCACAATTGCAAAGACTTTGCCAAAAGATAATTCTTTCACCGGGTTGACTCACACTACTCCAAGTCATTCAAAAGTACAGGAGAGTACTTGCAAGAACTTTGAGTTGCTCCAAAACCAAGCTTGCACTTGCTATAGCAGCAATTGAAACTTGCATGTGTCTTTCTTCTTCCAAGCTGTCTTCCCACTACAATTGTTTCCTCAACTTGCACACCTCTTGGGTTGCACAATCATTCTTCTTCCACAACCGTCCAAATGACCAGCTCCACTCCTCTAAAGCTAGTCAATGTTGCAATGACCAAGTGAAGGTCAACAAGATTTGAGTTGCCCGGCCATATTTTCTTGCCACTTCCCATCTATAGTTTTGCAACTCCAAGTCTGTAGCAACCAATGACAAAATAATTCAGCTATCCACAAGTCTAGGAGGTCATACATCTCAACTTCCTTATTCACAGCTCTATGCAAGCAAAATGATTTGACAATGGAGCCTTAGCCTTTGTGTTGATGCTGCATTGCCATGTAGAGCTCAAGATGAAAGAACACAAATGTGCATAGGCAACTCTCAACCACATCCTTGAGGCCATAGTTGGGTGGACTTGCTTCCTTTAGCATCCCAATTCTAGAGACCAACTTGTTGCTAGAATCTTAACGGTCATTCCACAGCAATGTTGTTGTAAGTCCAAAAAAAATATGCATGTGCATTTCTATACCAGGCGCACCATGGTCACTATTCCAAAGAAGGCATTTACATACAACAATTAAAGGCCCTTTGTCTATTACCTCCACTCTTCTAGTAGCACCTACCACACTCCAAGCACCATGACATTGCGTGATAGAGACAAACATGCTTTGCAATTTTCAAACCACATTACAAACAAAAGATGATCATTTGCATCTATCGTTGTTGTTTTCAAACAACTTCACAAACGCAAGGTCCTCATGTCTACCACTGCAAGTCTCTAAATCAATCCAAAAGCAAATGAACTTGCATTTAATTTTTTTGGAATCAACAAGGGTACCCTCTTGTATCCACTAGCCACAACATACTTAGGTGCAAAGGCACATATCCACTCAAGTTTGGAGATGCTACAATATTGAAATCTTGCTCACAACTCTAGCATGCAATTGTTGCCAGGAATCACCCCCACCTTATCAAGCTTGCTCCTACTCCCACTGCCTCCTCCAACTGCACTTTTGGTGGTTTGCAGGTTTATGGTTGTAGCATAACCATGTTTGTTGCCCAAGCATGTCAAATTACAAACTCACACTCTTTGCTCCCACCACAACCCACTCCTGCATGTGTCAACATCTATGGCAACAAATATGCAAGGCTTGATGCTAAAGTCTAAGTTTTCTAGTAGTTTTGTATATAAACTCTTTAGCAAGCTCAAAGTAGTAGCCGCTCTCATTTTACTATACTCTATCCAACCTTGACTTGCGCAAATGGATTGCCTTTCAATCTGCACCACCTAGAAGTGGAACAACTTTGACCTTATGCAGCATTAGAAGCTCATACAAGTCAACCTATTGATGCACAACTTGTTGCAACAACAAAGTCTCCACAATGTGGCCATAGTTTGCACTACCTCCAGAATCTCTTCTTGGTGCAACCTTGCCAAGTAGAGTGGAGTTGAAGATTGAAAGCCCACAGATGTGCATGGCCAACCCGCGACACCATCCTCAGTGCCACAGTCGAGCAGACTTGCCCCTCCACCATTTCAATTCTAGCAACAACATTGTCGCTAGAATTTGGAAGGTTAGTTGACCGCTGCCATTATAAATATTAAAATAATAATTGATTATGTTTTTTTTTCAATTTACAATACTAAAAATTGGATTTGTTCAAATACCACCCTACGTATTTCAATAATTCAAATGACAAGAGATACCTCTACAATTCCACGGTCTACAGTCACCATTGACAAAAGTAGGCCTCTACATTGATTATAAGCCTCATGCTCATCTGGAAGGGGCAGAGACACAAAAACTTGGCCTCAAAGTGCATCAACTGTGGCACCTGCCCTATTGAGGAGAGTATGAAACTAGGCAGCCAAGACACAGAAGCATTGCACTTTCAAATTTGGTTCAAAAGCAAAGGCACGTACCTCCTCAAGTTTGGAGATGCTCCAATGTTGAAGTTGCAATTGCAATTCTAGCAATTGTTGTGAAGAGTTGTTGTCACCGTTGTGAAGCTCGCTCCCTAAAACAACCTTCCCCTCCAAATACAAACAACCAAATTGCAGACTCTCCAATTGCAAATGTGCTTGGGTGCAAATATGCACTTTCACAATAAGCGTGCATGCTGCAAATTCACAATCCTACCACAAACTACTACTACAATTGTTGACTTGCCAAATTGCAAATTTGCACTCTTATAATAGGCGTATGGGGCTGAAAATTTACGCTTTCAACATGGACATGGCAGGCTATAGTGCTACGCCCCAACCACAAACTATTGCTTGGATGGCAGACAAGTCAAGCTGCAAATTCATTGATCAATTGCCAAACTTGGAAGCCTCCACTAAAAGCGTTCTACTCCTCTCAAAGTGAATGAAAGATGCATAAAAGAACCTTGAGCATATAACAAAAGCAAGGTCCCTTATGCCGTACTCTTTGCCCCTCGCAAAATGTGGCTATGATGCACCACCTCCTTTTGCCGAAACGCCCCGCCACCTCCTTTCATCAAAACGCCCAACAACCTGCCACCACTTGCCTTGCTCTTTCTAATGCTGCATGTGATGCTCTTCTTGCTCTAGTTGTATGCTTGTATGCAATACACCGCAGCAATGCAACACTATAGGAGGGCCTTCTCAAGATCCGGCGCTCACCGAGCTTGTCACAGCCACTCGTGACCCGCCTGCCAAAGTCATGCGCCTGCCAAAACCTTGTCATTGCCTCTCAATCTGCGATAACAAAGTTCAACCAAAACACTCGCTCGTTGAAGCCCCCAAGGCTATCTCCCGGGCTATCTCCAAGTTTGCAAAGTTGAAACTCAACCACAGAGAGCAGCCTTCACCCCACCCCCCTCCAAACTGCGAGCTGCCAATTCTGCCAAGTCTGACACAAATACCGGCGCGTCTTGAAGACCAGCCGCCTGTGGTTTAACCCTAAAGATGACTCAACTTCTAAGTGTGAAGTGTGAATGATTGAAATTCTGAGATTTCATTTTGTTCCCTCCTAGGAATTTAATCATTTTTTCAACAAGCTACATGTGTAAGACTACCTTTTGAAGGTCAAGGGCATGTTAAATTCTAATGAATGAGTGTGCAAATGTAGTGTTGTGTTTACCAATGTTTACGGGTAGAATTCTCGTGCCTAGAATTTGGACCATAATTAAAGCTTCATAATTGAGGTGTAGAATGCTCTTAGTGAGGGGAAAAAAAAAAAAAAAAAAAAAAAAAACCTATTACATACTTCATCTTTTCAATGGAGAATGTATTGCTATGAACAAACACAATTAAGAGGCTTTTGATCTTGATATTTATAAGTTAAAAGATAATCTAAATAAAGTATTTTATATTGAATCTCACCTAGGTGTTGCGTAGTCTAGAAATTGCATATGTAAAAGTTGAGGAAACTTGTCTACTCAGGAGTAGACAAAGGAGCAATGTCAATTTGGACATTTTTTGTCAATTAGGGCATCCTGAGTTGGACGCTTTTATGTCAATTTTGACATATTTTTGTCAAATTTTTGTCAATTTGGACATTTTTGTCAATTTGGACATTTTTGTCAATTTGGATGTGTCGCTATGGATAGTTTTTTTGTAGTGTCCTACCTCAAAAAAATTGCAAGATTAAGTTAGATGTGACTAATGTGATTAACACCTTTGGAAAGCATTAGTCACATTAATCACATTTTACCAAATCCTCCAAATCATTTACCTTTTGATTCACAAGCTGGTCCAAAACATCCCACAACTTGCATGAAGTCCAAAACAAGCATTCAAATTTATAGAAATGGACATGTCAATTCCATCTCTTCATTGATTGGGGGTTGGAAATTAAAAGAATTAATAAATTGTGAAAATTTCTAAAACTATTTTTTGTTCAAGCAAACTTGCACTTAGGTGTTTTGTGTAATCTACATACTATATATGTAAAATCTGAGAAAATTTACCCACCTCTATCCAAAAATTTGTGCATGCAAAATTGAGTTAGATGTGATTAATGTGACTAATGCCCTTGGAAAGCATTAGTCTCACAAGTCACATTTTACCAAATCTTCTATAAATCAAATTTAGCACTATTTGTTTTTTTGATTTTAATAGTGTATCATTTTTTGATTCTTTTATAGAGAACCTAGTGCAATGTTAGGCTTTTGTAAGGTTTCATAATAATAAGGTTTTTTTTTTCACGTTGTCTTAAATTTTTTGGATTATTCTCAATTTATGTTCTTTTTATTGACATAATAATAATAATCTTAATTAGTTTGCTAATTCTTTGTTCATTGCCTTATGTTTATATAGTTGGGCTGCTTTAGTTGGATAACTATCAGTTAATGAATGCTAATATGTGCTTGTGTTAATTAAGCATTGGATTATGTTCATTATTAAGAAAGGAATAATTTTCAATCAAGATTCATTCATCAATAAATGAATTGTGGACCACTAAATTTTTGCAAAGTGGTGTCCTTAAACTTCTTAATTGTTTAAAATAAACTTTATTTTTAAGTTTTGTTAATTACAGCATTGTTGGTTTAATTTGTACAGTTACTTTTAGAAAAATATAACATTTGCTTAATTTAATCATTGTGACTATTTTTTGGATCTATTGTATTCTAATATTTTTAAAATGGTACTAGCAAGTCAATCTTTTGGTTTGAGCTCACTACAACAAAATGGACATTTCATGACTCTAAATTATGATTGGTGTGAGTCATTTATAATTCTAAATGACTCATGACATTCGTAAGTCAAAGTCATGAAATGCCCATTTTGTTGTAGCGGCTGTCAGTTGATGCTCTACTTTAGTTTTCAACCATTTTTTGATTGTAAAAGTAATTTCTAGTATATAGTTTCTCATTGAATTATCTCTAGTGTCAAAGGAAAGAGCTCCATGGATATATACTTCACTTTTTATAAACAATCCTAGACCATTACTTGTTTGAAATTTGTAAAAATGTTGGTAAAAGGCTAGTTGTTCTTTTACAAGTTGTACAAATGTAATTCATATTATCATTAAAGATTCCATATCTAAAGAATGAGCACATTTCTTGCTAAAATATATTTGGCAAACATTTATTAGATTTTTGCCTAAACCAACATATATGTGATTTGTAGTGATTGATTATTAATAAAAGTGATGAATGAATTTTTCACCAAATGTTAACATTGCATTTTTTCATATATTAATTGCAATTTTGTTTCCAATGTTCTTGAAAGCTTATTTTTGATGAAGAGATATTTTAGGTGAGTGATGTGAAATAGTATTCCCCAAGGTATTAATTCTTGCATTTGAAAAACAACTAAGACTAATATTCTTATAATGAGCACGTTTTTAATTTTCAACTTTGTTTTTATTCTTTGTTATATAAAACGGAAACCTCTTTGTAATATAGATCTAAAAAAAATCTATTTTGAAATGGTATATGTTTTTATTTAATATATGTCAAATATAAATCAAAATAACATCCTCCAAATCCAAGTGCTTAGTAGTGAGAGTAATTTTAATACTGCCAAATATAACAATAGATGTTGAAATTGTAGGCACTAAATTATTTTCTTGATACATATTTTCCCATTTATTTTCTTCATTGTCATATTCACTCAATTCCCAATACGGATGGACAATGGTCATAGGATTATTTTGATTTGGTATGTTTGAATAAGTAGTTTTGCATGTCTATTTCTATAAGTAGATTTAATACATGACAAGTTGAATTATATAATGCACTAGATGATTTCACTTCATGTTATGTTATCAATTTCAATAAAAATACTGCTCTTTATTTTTGCAATGAAGTTTGAGCAACCTTCTATCAATGAATGAAAATCAATAAGGGTTTGAATGATAAAGCCTTTGCAAATCCACAAATTTAACAAAGGCTTATAATGTATTACACAATCAAAATATGTTTAATTAGGACATAATTTTCATTTTCTCCTATCAATTTTGACTATTTTAAGGCATTTTTTACAAATTTTGTGACATCATATATCATTTTACCTTTGGTTAGATCAACATGAAATCACCATCAAATAATTTTTTTAAAGTTTAATTTTTAATGTAAATTCACAATGGAGAATGTATAGTACATTATAGTATGACGTCCTTGCTTACTATATGGGAAAAAGTACAATAAACAAATCCAACTTTATTAAATGATAATTCATACAAATGCTCATTTTCTAGACAACTCCTTCATTCTACATTAGCATATTCACGTGGTTTGTAATTTCTTCCAATATTTGATGAAGAATCCATATTGCTTGGAACACCAAAAATCTAAAAAAAAAAGATTTGTATTTTGTACAAAAATAAAAGTGCAAGAAAAAAACCATATACAAAGAAAAATTGCTGAAATCATTATATATACAACTTGCAAAAGTGAAGGTAGAAGCAATACACAAGAACATATAATTAGACAAAACATATAAGCATTGGATAAAAGACAAAAAAAAATAAACAAAAAGTAAAGGCAGCACACTACAAATCACCAAGGGGAAATTATAAATAGGGGCACAAAAATGAAATAAAATTACAAATGTGCGCGCAATTTCAAAATAATTTGTAATTTTTCATAATTTTTTTGTTCGGTTATCACATTAAATGTTAGCTAACTTCCAAAGAACTTGTAGGTCTCTCCAAATCAAGCTTAAATAAGGAAATTTTAGTAAAGGGGACAACATTATAGTTTCCTTATTTAGGCTAATTTGGAGAGGCCTTTAAGTTTTTTGGAAGTTAGCTAATATTTGATGTGATGTCCAAACCAAATTTTTATGAAAAGTTACAAATTATTTTGAAATTGAGCCCCTATTTGTAGTTATTTTGAAATTGTGCCTTTATTTGTAATATTTTTCATTTTTGTGCCCCTATTTGTAATTTCTCCAATCACCAAAGACCATGTCAAAACACAAAACAAGTTTAACAACATTAAAAAATAAAGTAAAATAAAACACATTAATTGTATATGGGTGATTGAACAATTAACAACAATCTAAAAATAAATATGTGAGAATCATTTGTGGTTATAGAAGATATAGTACATTTAAGAATTAATGATATAGTTATAACTCATAAGTACATTAGATACACGTGCATTGTTTGAATGTTGGATCCTAACATTTTGTTGTTCCTCTAAACACATAGTTCATTTTATTTATTATTTACTTTTGAACAATCATGTCACATTTATTTCAAATTTTGATTATTTATGTAATTACGGATTTTTTTAAACTATAAATTAATTCTAAAACATGCAAAATATTTATAGATTTTCATTGTTTAGGCACATCATCAAAATATTTTTCAACATAGAGGCAAAACATTAGAGAAATGTAGATTTTTTACTATGTATCTCCAGTTAAAAAATTGATTACTTTTTTAGCTTTGACTATCTAGATGAAGCTAAGTTTGACATCCTTATAGCATTTCACAATGACCTTTATTTTTTTGCACAACATATAGACATAATTATTTGGAAACTATATGGAACTTTGCAAATGGATATCATTCCAAAATTGTAAAGAAAATAAAAGAAAATTGTCTAACCATTGATGTTTGGTACACAATTTTGTCAAAATGGAAGACCATCTTTGGTTTCAATAATCTTTAAAAATTATTGCATGCTAAAATTAAATGCGTCATAATCAAACTCAATCATGGATATATTTGATTTTTTATCTTTTGATTTAGATAAAAAACCATGTATAAAAAATGTTGTTTTTATCTCATTTTTAAGAACAAAATGTTCAATGACTTGTTCAAGTGGTAAACATGTTAAAATTTGAGGGTTTAAAATAATAAGCTTTTTATTGTTGATATTTAAAACTTCAAGAATTCCACTAAAACAAAATTTAGGGTAGAATGTACATCTATGATTCAAATCTGGATTTCCTTTCAAATTTTAAATCAAGCATAAGCTCTAAAATATCAAAAGTTTAAGTCTTGCAATTTATGTTGTACTCTTAACTATGCATGCTACAAAAGTCATAGTAACTCTATCAATGATATTATGCTAATGATTTTGAAGAAGTCAAAATACATAGCAAAAATATATATTCATATGGTAAATGTCTCAATCTTTTATTGGTAAATTGACTCAAGGCTATATTTAGCTCAATTGTAAAATTTCAAATAATACACTAAAATGTTGACACCATTCATAATTTTTTTTTACATAGGCCTCGTGGAGCACAAGAAGGAGAGCAACCTCCACCATTCATAATGGCTACTTGTACGTTTATTTATTTTTAAAACAATTGGATATTTAAGGTTATAAATATTAGTATGCCATTATTTGTTAGTAAGAAATCATAATAAGATAAAATAGTTCACATGTTTTCCAAGCAACCTAACTTTGTGATTAGTGGATAGGAAATATAATTTTACTCTTATATTATTAAAACAAACATTTGAAAATTACCTGTCATTCAAAATGCCCTCTTGCATTAATTAATTCCAAGTCCACAAATAGATAGCAAAATCCAAAAATCTAATCCCTACAATAATTTGAAAATTGCATCATAACAAAGAAAGTTAGAAACCTGTGACGACAAATTTTTTTTATAGTAAATGCGATATTTGTTAATTTGGTAAAAATAGTGGTACCATTTTGTACTCCATCTTAAACCCAAAAAGTCACCTTAAACCAAATTTGCAAGTATCAGATTCAATCTGAGCCACTAAGATTTTTCCCTTGCAAATTCCTCCTCTCAAGTGAGGACACGTGTATAAAAAAAAAAACGTTGAGTTTCGTTTTATGAGGGTACCTGAATGCCCAGATTGTAAACTTTTTACCAAATTATCAAATAACGCGTTAGTAGTTCTAAACAAAATGACCTACATTTTGTGATACTTTTCCATTAGCTTTAGTACAGCTACTTGTGAACAAGCATTATCTATTCAAAACCTAATGAAAATTAGGGTTAGGAATCAACTTACATTAAAAAAATTAGAAATGATAAGAATTGTTTTGGAAATGCTAGATGAAAATCTTCATAACATAATTTACAAAGCAGATCCTTTTTGAAAAAATGGTGTTAAGTTTAGATATCTCTACTATAGCCAAAGAGATATTTGTTCTCAAGTCCAAATGATAGTTGTAGAGGATATTTTGAAGAAGCATCATGTAATAAAATTTAATTCACATATCTTGTTGATGTACTAACTAGACTCCAAAAATGTGTGGACTTCCAATTTATAATTTAGATATTTTTTGAAAACTTATTCTTTGCTCCCAAGATGATGGAACTTGACTTTGTTGGAGTCCAGCCAAGAATGTTTAAGCAAGAGAAATCAACAATACATCCTTTTAAAGTATAAAAAAATTAGCATTGGCTAGGGTGACTTGATTATTAGGTAGTTGTTGCCTTAATCATAAATGCGTTTTGATATGCCCTGCATCTAGTAAGCAAAAGATGAATCTTTGAGCTGCATTTGTAAGAAAAAATAAATTTGATATAATACATCAAAATTTAGATTTTCAACTGCAATGATATCCAAAACTTAAGAAATCAACCAAGTGAAAGAAAAAGTACATGTTATTGACCAACCAAAAAATCCATATATCAAACATGATTGATAAGTATAAAACTAAACCAAGTGGACCACAAAAGAATTAGAAAAGTACCAAGTTTTATAAACAAACCTCTTCGGATTGTGTCAAGCACGAGTATGTTTTCTTGGCAATCAATTAGGATAAGGTCAACTCTAGTCCTCCAATTAGTCTTTCCATAATAAAATTGTTCCTTCTCACTCAAGAGTTGCCAAATTCCCACAAAAAAACATTAGAGTGAATGAAAACTCAATGACATTTTGATTGAACATGCATAAACAAACACAAATAAGTAGTCATGTAAAAAAAATCTAAATTAGAGATCAAAGAAAATAGTGTCAATCTATACCTTTTTCAAAAAATAAGTGACTTTAGAATAAAAATTGGTGCCATTTGTTTCCATGTTCTCAACCACTTTAAATATTGAGAGGTTGCAAACAAGCACCTCTTAGTTCACCGGCCTCATCATTGCCTATGAATATAACTTTAGCCCCTTGGAAAATGTTTTCTTTAGTTAATTGAGACAATGTGGCCTTCCTCTTCACACATTTCTATGAAAAACTCCAAACATGATATCCTTGGTCCATTGTAAGGTAGAAGGCTCAAAAACCGTCCAGGCTCTAAAATCGCTCACCCTCCAAAATGTTCTCACTCTATACATGTAAATTTTCATAGATTTCCAAAATGTACAAGTGGTGTACATTTGAAGAGGTGAGCTGTTATAGAGCCCTATGCCACTTCAGCTTCAAAATTTCATAACTAATTCTACAAAACTCCAAAAAAAATGAAACAACTTGGGTTAGATGTCCATTCTTCTTGTATTTCAAGGAAATTTTACTGAAAAATATTTCAAGAAGTTCTACCTCCCCAAAATTCAGTTTCAACCTTTAGATGGTCGATTTTTGAGCCTTCTACTTTAGAAGCTGTAGATACTGTATTAATCTACCACCATGAACTTCATTTTTCCCTTTTGCCGTAGCCTTCATGTCCTTTTGTTTTTTCTTTCTCTTTCTCCTTTATTGCCACCTAAACTAATCTCTTTGCTTCTTTGGCTCCCTTTCAAGCCCAAACTAAATATCTTTGACTTCTTTTTCCTGATCAACAACTGCCCTTCTTGCAAGGGCCTTTGTTTTTGATATCTCAGCCTAGTCAACAAACTCATCCACCTCCATGACATTAGCTTTAACCCTTGAGCGCCTGAGAGACATTATGAGACGTTATAATGTCTTTCCAAAAGCTAGGTCAACTCAACTTTGACCAATATAATCTCATTGCAAGTTTGGTAAAACCACTTTCAATCTAGTCCATCATGATGGAGACGCTTTCCACTAACAATTCATATGGTCCAATCTTGTGGATTGCATTTTTCAATCCACAAGGGCAGTTTGATTGCACACAAGTCAAGCTTTTTTCGTTTCAACTTTGGGCGCTCAGGGGTTAACTCCTAAACGTCAGTTATCCCTTCGGGGGACAAATGGGATTTCGAGTAGGTACCTACGGCCTCAATTTTTGTCTTGATTTTTTGAAACTAATTTTGAAGATAGAAAAATACATTGACTTTTGGGAAATATAAATTTTATTCCCATCTGTGCTCGGGAGTAAAAGTTATGCCCACATAAGCACAAATTTGAGGAGATTGGGCACCAATTATTTTTTAATAAAAATTTGAGAAAAAAGTTCATTTTTTTCATATATTATATATATTTCTACATTTGGAGCTTTGATTCATTCCATTTGGACTAGTTATGAGAAAATTATGGATAAACTTGTTCTTCGGGCAATCTAAGCATCATCTTGAAAAAATAACTTACAAACTTCATTTTTGAATGCATGTTTAACATTTTTTTTTTTTTAAAATTGGTAAGGGTGAAGTTTAGGGTCTAGAACAATCTCACAATTGGGATTATTGTGTTTCAAATCCATTGTAGGGTTATTAACAATTCAAGTCTATGTTCAATCTCATACCTTCTTCCACCTATTGTTTTTCTTAAGAATGAAAATTAAGTAACTTTGTTTTAATTTTTTTCCACATACCCTCAACTCAATTTTCCGCCATAAAATTTAAGCCTCCAAACTCTGTGGTGCAAAAATCTTAAGTCAAAAAAGCTCAAAATCAAATACTCTGATCATGGAAGGTGCAAAAAGGTTTTTATTTTACACTTTAAACCCTAAAGGATTGAGCTCTTTTATGCAAAAGTCATTGAAAACTATCACTTCTAGGGCAATGAATAGAAAGGTAGAAAAAATGTTTTAAAGAAAACAATATAACCATGGGACCCTGCCCTAGACTATGGGAGATACTTGTCGGAAATAAATCAGCTCATTCTAGATGTAGAGAAGTGAGATGTTGACATCAAAAGTGCAAAATAAAAAGTTTCATTCCATGCTGCCCAAAAAATTCAAAAGCCTTTGACCTCTCCTATATCAAAAATTATGCTTTACGCATAGTTGAGGTCTTATTTTCCATGTAGAAGACCAAGTTAGGTAAGTGTGGGAGAATTTTCAAATGAATTGGAGGTGTGGATCATACTTTGTAAAATCTTGCAATGCCATAAGGCTATGAAATTTGCAAGTATACTAGGCAAAATTGGAGGAATTATGTAAAATTTAGAAATCTGAATTAATGTGATTCAAATGGTGAAAACCTAGTCTAATACAACTTGGAAAAAAAGAGTCAAAAAACAAATACACAAACCACTCAAAAAAGTAAAGCACCAAATTTTACAATAGGCAAAAAGAATGGAGTTTGGGAGTCCCATATCTACCCACAAACTAAAACTTCTCATAAGTTTCATCTCATCAATCAAAATTGAATGATTCAAAGCTTCTTACATGTATATAAATCTAAAGAACCAATTTCAGATTTTTAATTTTAATAAATGCAATTTTTTTTGGGGTGCCCAATTCTCTCTTGTTTTTTAATTATTCATGCATAACTTCTTCAATAAATGTCATAATGAAGAAAAATTAGATGCTTGTGTAGGTCTTTATATTCACTACCTTCGATTAAAGTTTCAAAAAATCACACAAAGTAGTTTAGTTGTAAGTACATGCCCAAAATCCCACTTGGCCCTCGAGGGGCCACTTGGGCCTTTAGGGGTTAAATTACTATCAAAGACAACCTAATGGCAATCACTAGGGTAGATTCTTTCATCACAAGTCTATGATTTTTCAACTTTTTGGTTCCAACATAGATTGCATTTTGGCTTTTATTTCAATAATTGAACTTGGTTATTCTATTTTGCCTATCATTGTGTATGTATATCAAAGCCATTAGATTAAAAATGCATGGCATCATGAATGCACAAGAAAAGACCATCTTATTTTATAAAACTAACCAATAACATGATAATATTCATCCAAATCTAAATGAACATTATTACATTCAATGTGCAAGAAAATCCAAAAACCATAGAAAGTCAGCCAAGTGAAATGGCAAAATAACCAACTAAAAACTAAGTCACCCAAACAAAAATTAACCAAAATTTTGAAAAATTTCTAATTATAATATACATTTATAGGCAATATTTGGTGCATGCACCAAAAAATTTGGTTGAAGTTGAGAAATGTAGGTTTTTTTTTGCTAAAGAAGCTCAAAATCTCCTTGCACACTAGTTACCATAATAAATAAAGGGTCTTGATATTGCCACCCCCCTTTTTGATACTACCACCCTCCCTCTTTTAAATCATTGTTCAAATTTTAGTGGTTTTTGAGGACATTTTTTTTTGAATTTAAAATTAAATATGTGTCAAACCAAGTGATTTTTTGGTTTAGGTTTTTCAAAATGATAAATAACAACCAAATTTTTTGACAATAAAAGATAATAGATTATTATATTTTCTTATCAAAAAATTTAATTGTTGTTTATAATTTTGAAAAACACCACTAGAAAATCACTTGGTTTTATACATATTTAATTCTAAATTCAAAAAAGGAAATTGTCCCCAAAAACCACTAAAAAATAAGCAATGATGTAAAAGAGGGGGGGTGGCGGTATCAAAAAGAAGGGCAGTAGTATCAAGACCCTAAATAAAGTTACCACTAGTTTAATGCAAAACATCACCCATCAAGAGTACAAATTTCCCATTGCTCTAGAATATTATGCCACCTAGTCTTCCATCCTAAATCTGTAAATCCATATGAGTTTGTACACTACCATTGCCAAAGTAATGCTCTGACCATTTTCCTTTGAAATATATGAGTCTTTGATTGCTTTGTGTTCCAATTCAAGAATGGAGTGATGAGTCAATATGTTATAATTATTTGATTACGTACACATTAAAAAAACATTAATACGATACTAAAAAAACACTCTCTTGCTTAAATATTTTAATTAAGAATTTATTGTATTGATGAATCAACTAGTATTAACAAGTAAACTTGAAAATCCTTCTATTTTTACAAAAAATTGAATCATTACTTTTCACCTTTTTTGATTGTTATCTAGATACCTCACAAATCTTATTAAAGGGTTCCAAATAATTTGCCATGACATCTTGTATTAAGTATGTGATGGTGTTAACAATAGGATGATAAAATGTTTAAGATAACTTGAGATTACATTTGATCAATGGTCGTATTTATGAAGTCAAAGCATACATTAAGACTGAGGACCCAATTATTTATTAGATTATTGTTGAGCTTCTTCTACTTAGATAATAGGAATAAATTTAATTTTGCTTTGATTGTGCCTAAGAGGTAAAATCCATTTTTAAATCAAGTGTAGAGAATATTATCAAGTTCTTTTGTATTACAATTGTTTCTTTGCGCTAACCTTTGAATGGTAGTACGTGAAGGTGTTGACCCAATTATAAATTTTGAAACTACTTTTTTTGCAAAAGTAACAATTAACCCCTAAAGGACTAAGCCATTTTCTCAGTGAGAATCACTCAAAACTGCCACTTTTGGGGGGTTAGGAAGAAGGTGATTTTTTTTTAAAATTTGGGAAATCTGACTGTAGGATCTTGCCCTAGACTAGATTAGGTACTTGTGGAAAAAAAATCAGGTCATTCCAAATGGACATGAGTGAGATATTTACATCTACAGTGAAAAAAAAGTTTTTTTTCATGTTGCCCTAAAATTTCAGAAGCCTTTGGCCATTCTTACATGAAAATAATTGCTCTATGCAACTTTGCGCTTTATTTTTCCCATTTAGGAGATCAAGTTAGCTATGTCTGGGAAAATTTTCAAATCAATTGGAACTACACAACACATGGGAAAAATCAGTAAGTAAAAAGAAGTAGAGAATGAGTCAAATCACTAAATTGTTAAGCATTTAATTATTAAATTGAAAATTGCAATTCCTAATGGTCAAAATGTTGTGATAAACAATCTACTTCTTTTGGTTTAATTCTCTTTTCCAAAATAATGAAAATTGAGTAAAGTAAAGGACTTCAAAGTTTATTTTAGAGTAGAGAATCCATAACTACCCGCAAACAAAAACTCCTCATAACTTTGATCTCATTGATTGAAATTGAATAACTCAAAGTTTTTCACCTATAAAAAAATCTAAAGAACCAATTTCAAATTTTAATTTTTAAAATTTGAAAAATTAAAGAAGTTTTTTAACTGCCTGGGCAAGCAGTCCTCCCCAAATTTTTAGAAGTTCTTGCATAACTTCTTCAATAATTGTTGGAATGAGGAAAAAATTTGATGCCCACATAGATCTTTGAATTCTCCACCTTCAATAAAAGTTTCAGAAAATCACACAAAGTAGCTTATCCAAAGGTACATACCCGAATTCCTACTTGTCCCCCGAAGGGACAATGGTCCTTTAGGGGTTAATGGGTCCTCAAAAAAGAATTATGTAATTCCATAGTTGTAGGTGCAAAAACAAATCTATGGTCATGGGTCCCCAAATTTATTGTAAACATTAACTTTTTTTTTATTCATAAATTAATCTCAAAAATTTCATTTATTCTTGCATTTTTTAGAACAATCAAGTTTAAGGATCCAAGCTCATGGAATCCACGCTAGGGATTCACAAGCTAGTTGCTTGAGACTTGCACACTAGCATTGTTGGGCACAAAATATTATGGTAGGGTATGGCACAAAATGGTATGGTATGGTATGGCACAAAATGGTATGGTATGGTATGGCACAAAATGGTATGGTATGGTATGGCACAAAATGATATGGTATGGTATGGCACAAAATGATATGGTATGGTATGGCACAAAATGGTATGGTATGGTATGGCACAAAATGGTATGGTATGATATGGCACAAAATGGTATAGAATGGTATAAAATGGTATCGTATGGCACAAAACGATATGGTATGGCACGAAATGGTATGGTAAATTATGGCACAAAATGGTATGGTATGGCGCAAAATAGTATGGTATGGTACAAAATGGTATGGCATGGTATGAGTTGGTATGGCAACAAGTAACATTGGTTGAATTATCAAAGGGACACTTTTCTAAATGTGCTTTTTTTTATAAATGTTATATGAGTCATGTAAACCCATTTAACAAGATAAATGCAAGCTTGAGCATAATTTTTAAATTTCTTTCTATCCATCACATGACCCCCATGCATCCATGTCCCCCATGTGCCCATGTGCCCATGTCCCCCATGCACCCATGTCTTCCATGCACCCATGTCCCCCATGTGCCCATGTCCCCCATATGCCAATGTCCCCCACGTGCCCAGGTGCCCATGTCTCCATGTGCACATGGCCCCATGCGCCCATGTCCACCGTGCGCACCGGTAAGTCCGGTAGCATTAACTTAAAGGACATGTCAGATCCTGAGTTATTTTATAGAATAGAGACAAGTGAGTGCATCCATTCAGCAAAGCTAAATGATTGGTGAAATTTGAGAATTGTTTTTGATATTTAATTTTCTATTAACATCTCAAGTTCTATTAGAGATGGGGAGGAAGAAAAAATGAAATAAAAAATAAAACAACCATAATTCAAGTTAGTTGACCTATTCAATCCCGGGAAAATTTCATGGATACCCCTTAAGTTTGTAGTATTTACATAGATACCCTTACCCCTGCTTTTTCAGAAACATCACAAATACCCTTGGACCAAAAAATTTAGACGTTTGTTTTGTTATGCATGTCACTTCCTTTGCCCTTTGTGCACACACACTACTTCTTTCTTGTTATGCATGCTCACCAAAGAAGAAGGGAAGTGGCATGCACAACAAAAAAAAAACCTAATTTTTTTGATCCAAGAATATTTGTGATATTTCTGAAAAAGCAGGGGTATCTATGTAAATATTGCAAACTCCACAAGTATCCATGAAATTTTCCCTTTGATCATTGGTACTTATTTTAAATTCTCTTTCATGAGTTTAACCTTCTCTAATATAAAGTAATAATTGTCAATCATTTGAGAGATTCTCTATCACCAAAAATTAAAATTGTCTTGCAAAGGAGGAAATTGAAAGCTCCCAATAAGCAAATTTGAATTGAATAAAACTATAGTGATAAATTTTTATATAATATCAAAGACAATAATTACAATTGAATGCTTAGAGCACAAATTCCGTCCATCTTTCAACATAGCCCAAATTTGTAAGGGCCAAAAAACATCAAAATCTTTCAAATTCACTAAACTTTACAAAACAAATTCTTTGAAATTTTAATCATTTCATAATTGTAGCATAAGGATAAACTCTCTAACAAAAATTTCTTTTTACATTGAAGTACTTCAAGCTAAGACTCCCATTGTGTAGTTTTTTTTTGAAGATCTTAATGTACACCTACAAATTTGCTATGGTTCTTTGTAACATTTTAAATAGCAATTCAATTCAAAAAATTATAAAATAAAAAAAAAATTAAGTATAGTTCATAAATTTATATAAATAAAAACTAACTTTACATCAAACTTGCCCAAATTAAATTGGTAGCCCTATTTGGTTGAGCTAAATGTATGGTGGGGTGCAAGCAGATTTTTTTTTGCAATCCACCTTATGCATGAGTTTCCAATTAAAATTATTATTGGTAATTATTAATATATATAAAATTGTCTAAGTTTATAACCTTTTTTCATTGCATTTACAAAAACGAAAAGAGGGGGGGTATTACAAAGAGAGAGGGCATTAGAGAGGGGATGATAATAGACAAGGAGAGAGGGTATTAGAGAAGAGGGAGGGTGTAAGAAAGGTTAATGATAACAAGCAAGGAGGGAGGGTCTTAGAGAAGGGGAAGTTCTTTTAGAGAGGTGAGAAATTCTATCAAAGAAGGGGTAATTTTATTAAAGAGAAGGAGAACCATAACAAAAGGCAATCAAGTAGAGAGTGAAAAGTTGTGGATTTTTTTTCTAAATCTTCTATGATAAGGTTGAAAGAGGAAGTCTTTCAATGTAATATACATTAAATTGAATAGTACAAATTTGAATTCTATAATTAAAAAAAGGGAATTGATATATGTACCACCCCTTTTTGACTATTCTACCACACCTACTATGTGTCTATGTATGACTAACATTTACAATATTAAAACAGGTGCGTAGCACAAGAAAGACCTCACTAATTTGGAAACACAACTTTACATTAAATTTACAATGTTAGTTTTGTCTTTTAGCTCTAGATCTCGCTCATAGTATCAATTGAAAACCCAAATTATGCTTAACTTACTTTAGATTTTTTTCTAATTGATATTATGAGCGGGATCTGGAATTGAAAAATAAAATTGACACTGCGCCTTCTATGTCAAGTTGTAGTTTCAAATGAATGAGATTTTTCCCATAGTCCACACCTACTTAAATGTTGTAAATATTGGCCATATATAGTAGGTGTGGTAGAATAGTCAAAAAGGGGTGGTACATGTATCAATCTCCTTAAAAAACTCTAACCTTGAAATGAATATTCAAGAAATTTTAAATTTCTACTTAAAACTACTTCAAAGAAATTATTTACTCAAATATAAAACTAATCTTAACCCCTAAAGGACCAAGCCCTTTTTTCTATGTAGATCACTAAAATCTGTCACTTTTGGGGGAATGAATAGAAATGTAGGAAATAAAGCTTATTTGGAAATCCAACTGTAAGATCTTGCCGTAGACTATGGGAGGTACTTGTGGAAAAAAATCAGCTCATTCTAGAAGTAGAGGAGTGAGATATTCACATCTGAAGTGAACAAAAAGTTTTATTCACTATTGCCTACAAATTTCAAAAGCCTTTGACCTCTCCTATATCAGAAAAATTGCTCTATGCAAAGTTGAGCTTTATTTTTTTCATGTAGAAGACCAAGTTAGGTATGTGTGAGAGAATTTTCAAATGAAACGGAGGTGTGGATCATACTTTGCAAAATCTTGCAATGTCATAAGGTCATGGAATTTGCATACACAGTAGGCAAAATTGGAAGATTTATGTGAAATTTAGAAATATGAATTACATTGATCCAAATGGTGAAAACCAAGGAATATTAGTCTACTACAACTTGCAAAAAAAAAGTCTAAAAATAAATACACAAAGAGCTCAAAAAAATAAAGCAACAAGTTTTACAAGGGGGAAGATGAAGGGAGGTTTGGAAGTCCCATACCTACTCGCAAACTAAAACTTCTCATAACTTTCATCTCATATGTCAAAATTGAATGATTCAAAGCTTCCCAAATACATAAGAATATAAAGAACCAATTTCAAAGTTTTATTTAAAAAAATTGCAATTTTTTTTTATTTTGCCCGACTCTCCATTGTTTTTCAATTATTCATGCATAACTTCTTCAATAATTGTCAAAATGAAGAAAAAATTAGATGCCCACACAAATCTTATAATTCCTCATCTTTAATAAAAGTTTTAGAAAATCATGCAAAGTAGTTTAGCCATAGGTACATGCCCAAAATCCTAAATGTCCCTCGAAGGGGCAATGGTCCTTTAGGGGTTAAATAATGTTATTCTCTTAAAATTATCATACAAGATTTAAACTTTTATAGCACATATCTGATACTTGTAAGAATGTGAGTTCTATAAAAAACTTGATTTGAGAAAAAGGAAATTCTCCAAAATAAACCATTTGAATTTAGTCACTAAATTGAAAAAAAAATTACTACTACTAGTTTTTCAAAACTTTAGGGTATTTTAACATTTATAAAAAAACTCATGATGCAACTTGTCTCTGTGGTTACCTGATATTTGGAAGATGAAAGGTCATTTTCAATGAACCTTAGTAGATAGCTCTTAACTCCGAAACGTCATGGAGGCATAATAGATACGTTGCCGTGTATCTGGCATTTGCTATCAATAAGAAATTTTAACTAGGGATCTAAAATAGCTCACTAGAACTGCGTTTATCTACATTCCAACTTCTTTGTTGATCTCAAATGAAACAGAGGAGAGGATCCATTCCAAATAAAAGAAAAACACCCCGTATTGTATTGATTACAAAGGGCCTTTTTGACATTTAAGGCTTTTAAAATGAATAAAAAGGGGTGGAGAGAGAGACAAAAAAAATCCAAAAAAACCCCTTTGAACATTTTTTAAATTTTAAATTAATTTCAATCCTAGAAGAGGTATAGATTAACATGAAAAAACAAAATACATTGAGTCCCCACTTAAAATCTCACCACTACTAATTTACCTTAGAAAATGGGTTCAGAAGACTAGTTATAAACAAAAAAAACTTGAGCTCCATCTAGCTAAGAAATTAACATAATTTAATTATGGCAGATAAGGAGAAGAGAACTATTTAGACACAAAAAAGAAACTCAAAATAAACAAAAGTTCATTATCATTAAAGGAACAAAAAAATGCTTAAATTTACAACAAAAGAGTAAATTAAGTTCAAAATGTGACTCATGAGACTAGTGCTTTCCAAGGGCATTAGTCACATTAATCACATCTAACTCAATTTTGCATGCACAAATTTTTGGATAGAGGTGGGTAAATTTTCTCAGATTTTACATATATAGTATGTAGATTACACAAAACACCTAAGTGCAAGTTTGCTTGAACAAAAAATAGTTTTAGAAATTTTCACAATTTATTAATTCTTTTAATTTCCAACCCCCAATCAATGAAGAGATGGAATTGACATGTCCATTTCTATAAATTTGAATGCTTGTTTTGGACTTCATGCAAGTTGTGGGATGTTTTGGACCAGCTTGTGAATCAAAAGGTAAATGATTTGGAGGATTTGGTAAAATGTGATTAATGTGACTAATGCTTTCCAAAGGTGTTAATCACATTAGTCACATCTAACTTAATCTTGCAATTTTTTTGAGGTAGGACACTACAAAAAAACTATCCATAGCGACACATCCAAATTGACAAAAATGTCCAAATTGACAAAAATGTCCAAATTGACAAAAATTTGACAAAAATATGTCAAAATTGACATAAAAGCGTCCAACTCAGGATGCCCTAATTGACAAAAAATGTCCAAATTGACATTGCTCCTTTGTCTACTCCTGAGTAGACAAGTTTCCTCAACTTTTACATATGCAATTTCTAGACTACGCAACACCTAGGTGAGATTCAATATAAAATACTTTATTTAGATTATCTTTTAACTTATAAATATCAAGATCAAAAGCCTCTTAATTGTGTTTGTTCATAGCAATACATTCTCCATTGAAAAGATGAAGTATGTAATAGGTTTTTTTTTTTTTTTTTTTTTTTTTTCCCCTCACTAAGAGCATTCTACACCTCAATTATGAAGCTTTAATTATGGTCCAAATTCTAGGCACGAGAATTCTACCCGTAAACATTGGTAAACACAACACTACATTTGCACACTCATTCATTAGAATTTAACATGCCCTTGACCTTCAAAAGGTAGTCTTACACATGTAGCTTGTTGAAAAAATGATTAAATTCCTAGGAGGGAACAAAATGAAATCTCAGAATTTCAATCATTCACACTTCACACTTAGAAGTTGAGTCATCTTTAGGGTTAAACCACAGGCGGCTGGTCTTCAAGACGCGCCGGTATTTGTGTCAGACTTGGCAGAATTGGCAGCTCGCAGTTTGGAGGGGGGTGGGGTGAAGGCTGCTCTCTGTGGTTGAGTTTCAACTTTGCAAACTTGGAGATAGCCCGGGAGATAGCCTTGGGGGCTTCAACGAGCGAGTGTTTTGGTTGAACTTTGTTATCGCAGATTGAGAGGCAATGACAAGGTTTTGGCAGGCGCATGACTTTGGCAGGCGGGTCACGAGTGGCTGTGACAAGCTCGGTGAGCGCCGGATCTTGAGAAGGCCCTCCTATAGTGTTGCATTGCTGCGGTGTATTGCATACAAGCATACAACTAGAGCAAGAAGAGCATCACATGCAGCATTAGAAAGAGCAAGGCAAGTGGTGGCAGGTTGTTGGGCGTTTTGATGAAAGGAGGTGGCGGGGCGTTTCGGCAAAAGGAGGTGGTGCATCATAGCCACATTTTGCGAGGGGCAAAGAGTACGGCATAAGGGACCTTGCTTTTGTTATATGCTCAAGGTTCTTTTATGCATCTTTCATTCACTTTGAGAGGAGTAGAACGCTTTTAGTGGAGGCTTCCAAGTTTGGCAATTGATCAATGAATTTGCAGCTTGACTTGTCTGCCATCCAAGCAATAGTTTGTGGTTGGGGCGTAGCACTATAGCCTGCCATGTCCATGTTGAAAGCGTAAATTTTCAGCCCCATACGCCTATTATAAGAGTGCAAATTTGCAATTTGGCAAGTCAACAATTGTAGTAGTAGTTTGTGGTAGGATTGTGAATTTGCAGCATGCACGCTTATTGTGAAAGTGCATATTTGCACCCAAGCACATTTGCAATTGGAGAGTCTGCAATTTGGTTGTTTGTATTTGGAGGGGAAGGTTGTTTTAGGGAGCGAGCTTCACAACGGTGACAACAACTCTTCACAACAATTGCTAGAATTGCAATTGCAACTTCAACATTGGAGCATCTCCAAACTTGAGGAGGTACGTGCCTTTGCTTTTGAACCAAATTTGAAAGTGCAATGCTTCTGTGTCTTGGCTGCCTAGTTTCATACTCTCCTCAATAGGGCAGGTGCCACAGTTGATGCACTTTGAGGCCAAGTTTTTGTGTCTCTGCCCCTTCCAGATGAGCATGAGGCTTATAATCAATGTAGAGGCCTACTTTTGTCAATGGTGACTGTAGACCGTGGAATTGTAGAGGTATCTCTTGTCATTTGAATTATTGAAATACGTAGGGTGGTATTTGAACAAATCCAATTTTTAGTATTGTAAATTGAAAAAAAAACATAATCAATTATTATTTTAATATTTATAATGGCAGCGGTCAACTAACCTTCCAAATTCTAGCGACAATGTTGTTGCTAGAATTGAAATGGTGGAGGGGCAAGTCTGCTCGACTGTGGCACTGAGGATGGTGTCGCGGGTTGGCCATGCACATCTGTGGGCTTTCAATCTTCAACTCCACTCTACTTGGCAAGGTTGCACCAAGAAGAGATTCTGGAGGTAGTGCAAACTATGGCCACATTGTGGAGACTTTGTTGTTGCAACAAGTTGTGCATCAATAGGTTGACTTGTATGAGCTTCTAATGCTGCATAAGGTCAAAGTTGTTCCACTTCTAGGTGGTGCAGATTGAAAGGCAATCCATTTGCGCAAGTCAAGGTTGGATAGAGTATAGTAAAATGAGAGCGGCTACTACTTTGAGCTTGCTAAAGAGTTTATATACAAAACTACTAGAAAACTTAGACTTTAGCATCAAGCCTTGCATATTTGTTGCCATAGATGTTGACACATGCAGGAGTGGGTTGTGGTGGGAGCAAAGAGTGTGAGTTTGTAATTTGACATGCTTGGGCAACAAACATGGTTATGCTACAACCATAAACCTGCAAACCACCAAAAGTGCAGTTGGAGGAGGCAGTGGGAGTAGGAGCAAGCTTGATAAGGTGGGGGTGATTCCTGGCAACAATTGCATGCTAGAGTTGTGAGCAAGATTTCAATATTGTAGCATCTCCAAACTTGAGTGGATATGTGCCTTTGCACCTAAGTATGTTGTGGCTAGTGGATACAAGAGGGTACCCTTGTTGATTCCAAAAAAATTAAATGCAAGTTCATTTGCTTTTGGATTGATTTAGAGACTTGCAGTGGTAGACATGAGGACCTTGCGTTTGTGAAGTTGTTTGAAAACAACAACGATAGATGCAAATGATCATCTTTTGTTTGTAATGTGGTTTGAAAATTGCAAAGCATGTTTGTCTCTATCACGCAATGTCATGGTGCTTGGAGTGTGGTAGGTGCTACTAGAAGAGTGGAGGTAATAGACAAAGGGCCTTTAATTGTTGTATGTAAATGCCTTCTTTGGAATAGTGACCATGGTGCGCCTGGTATAGAAATGCACATGCATATTTTTTTTGGACTTACAACAACATTGCTGTGGAATGACCGTTAAGATTCTAGCAACAAGTTGGTCTCTAGAATTGGGATGCTAAAGGAAGCAAGTCCACCCAACTATGGCCTCAAGGATGTGGTTGAGAGTTGCCTATGCACATTTGTGTTCTTTCATCTTGAGCTCTACATGGCAATGCAGCATCAACACAAAGGCTAAGGCTCCATTGTCAAATCATTTTGCTTGCATAGAGCTGTGAATAAGGAAGTTGAGATGTATGACCTCCTAGACTTGTGGATAGCTGAATTATTTTGTCATTGGTTGCTACAGACTTGGAGTTGCAAAACTATAGATGGGAAGTGGCAAGAAAATATGGCCGGGCAACTCAAATCTTGTTGACCTTCACTTGGTCATTGCAACATTGACTAGCTTTAGAGGAGTGGAGCTGGTCATTTGGACGGTTGTGGAAGAAGAATGATTGTGCAACCCAAGAGGTGTGCAAGTTGAGGAAACAATTGTAGTGGGAAGACAGCTTGGAAGAAGAAAGACACATGCAAGTTTCAATTGCTGCTATAGCAAGTGCAAGCTTGGTTTTGGAGCAACTCAAAGTTCTTGCAAGTACTCTCCTGTACTTTTGAATGACTTGGAGTAGTGTGAGTCAACCCGGTGAAAGAATTATCTTTTGGCAAAGTCTTTGCAATTGTGATTTAGAAAGTCAATTGATTTTCCACAATGCATAAGCATCCAATGCATAACAATGAGATTGATATAAACGTATCAAGCTCACTGGTTTTAAGTGGCAAATCAACCAATGTTTGGGAAGTCTCATGAATTAGAAATAATGAATTTATTGTTGATCAACAACTCTAATTCATTATAAATGCCTACAACTATGATGTTTAGCTAGAGAGGCTTGGATTTCAAAGTCATGACACTACACTTTGCACCTTTTTATTATAATGCTCTCTTTCAATTTCATTCATCATAATGATATCAAACAAAGAAACCAAAGAAGCATACTAAAAAATTAGAGTCCAGATCAAAGGTCTAGAGAAAAAAAGCTTCCTTCCATATTTTTGTGTATTATCTTTTGAAGCCATTGATCTCTACTTGTTCAATTGGCACTTAACTTGATCCTAAAATCTATGCCATGGTGTGTTTAATATCTTCTTGTTTTTTTTACATAGAATACTCTTTTGACATTGTCTATCATTTTTTTAATAAGCTTCAAGAAAATTACAACTTTAGATGCTACAATTTGTTATATCAATGGATCTTGTACAAAAGCAACTACAATTTCATTGTAAATTCTCTAAAACATTTGACTAGACTGCTTTCATGATTCAATCAAAGGGAGCATTCTTTCCATGGCAAACTCTAAGATTTCCATGCTACCTAAATAAAGCACAATGAAGGCTTTTCATAATTTGAAACTAATGACAATGGCAACAAAGGAGACCGTGGAAATTCTAGAGACAAGTTTGTCTCTAGAATCCCCTAGGGTCAGAGTTGGACCGTGGAGGTCTAGAGATAATGTTGTCTCTAGAATCTCTTTGGATAGGAGTTGGTCTAAGGGGATTTTGGGTACAAGTTTGTCTTTTGAGTTTGGGCCAATGAATTTGAATGTTCTTGCTTTGAGTTGATGAGGTAAGTTTGTGTACTATTGGAAACCCCAATTATCTTGTTTTGAAGTGGAGTTTTAGTTCTTTGAGTTAGTCTTGGAATTTGATGTAGTACATTTTTCTCATGCAAATCATCACATAGAGTGAGTCAACATGGAATTTGGTTGTGTAGCTTGTGGTTTTTGTTTTGTTGTTGATCTATTTAATTGCCTGTAATTTAATGCAGTGGTATTTTGGAGACCAACTTCTCTCTAGGACTTTAAGTCTAAGAAGTTTAGGAGGAGATATGGGCCTTTTCATATTCTAGTTTGAAACTTGTTCCCAAAATGTGGAACAACTCTTCTACTTGCAATGGACACCCTTGTTATTATACTAGAGATGAAATGTTTTATACAATGGTTAAATTGAGAGGGAGTTTTAGAGATTCGTCCAGCATTTGTTTTGATAGGCCCTTGTGCAAACCAGGTTGAATGTGTTTGCGGAGTTCCATGTGAATGTGATAAAGGAAGCTACCATGTGGAGCAAGATTTGTACTATTTTGTCTTTGATCCATGTGTAGACAATGTTTGGTAGCAATCATTGCGGCGCATTGAAAGGGGTGGATGTTGAACCCTAGCATAAGATCATACTACCACAACATGCTAGATTCTTGGACAAGCCAATTGAAGTGGCAATGGTTGAGTACCAATGCTTGAGGCCCTTTGTGGCATTGACAAAAAATGATTGAACAAGTGCACGTCAAAGATCTTAACTAGTTGTGTTTTAGACAATGTTGACAACAAAGGTTGAGATGCAAGTTTGTCTGAGATTTAGCTTGGGAGGCTAAAGAGGTATATTTCTGCGGTTGCAAGCATGAAAGTTTCATGTTTAAGATCACAAAGATAATTGGCAATAAAGTGTGGTTTAGCTTCAACTGTTCACTTGGTTGTCACTAAAGGGATTCAAGTAGACAAAAGGTGGTCACAAGGACATTACAAAGATAGTTCGTCTCAAACAACAATTTGAGGCTGCTTCATGGAGTGGTTGTCACAACAACCTGTTATTGATTGTTTGATTATCACAACGGTGATGCAAAGGCATGCAATTACTTGAAGCCACTTAGTGTGGTAGTGGAGTCAATTAGTCGTCACAATAGAAACTTTAAGTAGTTGTTCACCACAATAAAGATGCATAGATAATATGGTTCAAGCAATGTTAAACAATCATCTAACCAAGTGGTTGTTGGAAAAATCATTCTAAAGAGCATCTGTTGTCTTGATTGCGATGCAGAGCTAACTTGCCTCAAGCAATGTTGTGCAACAGTACTAATTATTGCAATGGTTTAGAAATATTGGAGTGGTAGTTGCATCAAATTGGTGTCGTAAGTGGAGCCCCTATGTTTTGCAAAGGAACTTCAAGTGCTAATGTATTGTGCTCTAGTTGACTAATGCTAAATTATAGTTGCAAGTATACCACACTAAAGGAGGTAAATATTGCACATTAAAAAAATTCATGTTGAAGTTGCGTGCCAATTATATTATCCAAAATTGGGTTGGTGGATCTCAATATGCTAAGCCAACATTTGATGGAAGCCATCTACTTGGAAGTTCCAATTTTTGGACTTCAAAGAGAGAAGGCAACAAAGCGTGGTTCAACTTCAATTAAATACTTGGTTGTCACAAGCTGGATTGTGTCAAGCAATTGGTGGTCATAGAGGTAGCATAGAGGTAACTTGTTTCCAACAACAATGTGCGGGTGTCTCACTAAGTGGTTTAATTTTAACATCAACTAGTCCATGCATTTATAATGACAAACATTGTAGATACAATATCATGAATTTGACAACTTAGCTCACATTCTAGTAATAAGGTTGTTGCTAGAATAGAGACGGTTCAACTTCTACTAAGCAACGGCAATGCAAAGCCAACTTGCTTCTTGCAACATTGTGCTATAGTGTAGCAAGTTCTGCTTGGTACAATAACTAAAAGATGTTAGGGTGGTGGTTGCACCAAACTAATACCGCAAAGCGGTGCTACGATTTTCCTACAAAGGGCAACTTCAAGTCTCAGATTGTTGTGCTGCTGATGATCAATGCTAGCTTGTAGTTGCATGTGAACCACACCAAAGGAGTTAGTCATTGAACATTCAAAATGAATCATGCCAAAGTTGCTTGCCAGTTATTTGCTACTTTAGGTTTGACTTGGTGGATTTTTGCAGGCTAGGCTATTAATTTATGGAAATGTTATGTTTGAAAATCCCAAGTATTGATCTTCAATTATAATCTTCAAAGTATGACCATTGATATGGATTTGGAGAATTTTTAAATTTCATTTCATTGAATTTTATTTTTAGCTATAAAAGAAGGGAGCGCATGCAACTATATGCTATATCCAAGCCAATTGTATGAAATTAAAGAGATTATGTTTTATTAACATAGTTTGTTGGTATCATTAACATGGTGGACTTTTCATTTTTGTGGGAATATTGCATATCTTTTGGCATGTTGCATGTTCCATAGATGACAAGTGCAATGTATAGTAAAGTTTAGAGAGTGTATAAAGTGGCCCCTTTTTTGTTATAGTATGATTAACATTATTTTATGATACATTTTGCGTTAAGTTCAAGAGCATCTTCAATTCCATAACCAATCAATATGGAGTTGCATGTTATATACAAAGTGTATCTAGACATTCCATTGGTCCAGATACACTCCATACATAACATGCAACTCCATATAGATTGATTATGGGGTTCTTCACGAAGGCAAAGTTTGTGTGGCTAATCAAAATGAGAATTTTTGCATTATGAAGTCAACTACATCTTGGTAGAGTATCAAAATCTAACATATTTGGAATATTAAATGTGCATACGTTTAGAAGTTGTATTGGTTAGTTTAATTGAATAGAGTTTGCAAGCTTTGAGCACAAACATTTTTTCATTTTGTTTGACATTGACCAAAACAACCTCATGCAGTGTGCTCAAAAGACCTTAACAAGTTAGGCCATAAACAATATTGAAGAAGAGGATTGGAGAGTTGGCTTGCCAAAGGTTTTTTTGGAAGAACTAGAAAGTGGATGCCAAAGGTGGTGAGCTTTTCATATAGGACTACTAAAACAAGTTGAAGACAAGCGTTATGCCAAGCATAACAATCTTTATGAAGAGAAGAGATGTATTTATGGTTGGTAAAGACATCTTTATTAGTGCTCATAAGTGGTTTAAATTGAAGCAAGAAGTAGGATTTACAAGCTTGCATATGATTAAGTTCTTGGAATAGCCAAAGCTATTGTATCTAGAGTACCTTAGTCTAGCCACTCTTATAAGGAAGGCTATTCCAATGCTAGAGGCTTGTACATGGCTAAAACGTATGGATTTTTGTATCACATTTTTTACAAAATTGGCAAAATATATAGCAAAACTGCAAAAGTATAGAATGACAATTTGCAATTTGAACTTGCATCTTGCTTTCTTCACAATATTAGCATTGCTCAAGGTACTACTATATTCGGTTTGGGTGCCTATAATTGTTGAAGACTAAATTTATGACATAATGTTCCATTAAAGATGTTCACAATAATACTTGCAATATTGCCAAAATTGCAACATCAAGGGACAATTATATTGATGTTGGCACATAGAGGAAGTAGAAAACATCAAAAGATATTCCACCCTTTGAGGAGTTCATGAATGGCAATGCTAGCCAACCTTCATCAAAAGATG
Organism: Ulota crispa; assembly: GCA_963920765.1. NCBI lineage: Eukaryota > Viridiplantae > Streptophyta > Bryopsida > Orthotrichales > Orthotrichaceae > Ulota > Ulota crispa. Next base: position 19,063,865 of record OY987250.1, read on the forward strand.
CAAAAGACCTTTAGAAATATCACAAGCATGGTCAATACAAAATAGAGGCTAGACACTAAAGTATCCTTTGACAACAAAGGAAAGAGGTCATTCTCAAACAAAAATGATGTTGTGGCATTGGTTGTAGAATCAAAGGAGTTGCCACTAACTTTGTTTGACTTTGAGAATGCAATTAGAGTGCATGAATTGTGATTTTTAGTTTTATTCACTAAACTAGTTGAAACATAGTGTACCATTTGTAATATATGATACATATGTGTTTTTGTTTTTATACATAAAAGCTATATTATAAAGTTTTGAATTACATTAGATTGTTGTATTTAGATGTGTAATTGTTTGAGATTTCTATATACTTAGCTATATGGAAAGTATACTCTAATAAGTAATCTAAAAACCATAAAGATGCACATAACCCACACATGGACAAACATTTTCACTTAAAAGAATGCAACATATACAATGCTCTTTTAGATACATTAAATGTGTGAAGACATGTTTTTAATGCTTAAAAATATAATTATGGCTATTACAAAATTTTACGCCACACATGGCTTCTACTTGTGCTACATACAAGATTTTGTAACAAAGATGTGACCACATATTATATAAGTTTTTACAAATAAGAAGCATTCAACTGATGGAACTAGTTGAACAACAATTTATTATACAAGTCTTCTAGAAGTAAACAAGTCCAACAAAGTATTGAAATTGGAATACTTTGATAAGTAATACAACTCATGTTTGCATAAGTATTGTATAATTATGTATGGCTAATAGGATGCATTACAAAAAATCTACATTCTATATGACATCTCATTAAAGTTGCACTATTTACATATTCACACATTTGATCATTTTATAAATATATGTACGCCATGCATACACAAAGCAGTGAATACTACTCTCAAGTGTCATATTGTAGGCAAGTAAACAATGCAAGTATAGGAATCATGCTTACTTGATGCAACATTGTTTCACAAGATAGCAATGTGTATGTAAAGTGTATTTCTTACAAAAAATGACTAATCTTGCAGTTGTAGTATAGTAACTTATATAATTGAATAAAATCAAACAAGTAGTATACAATTAGAGTGAATTTATAGTTTATGTTGATACAAATACAATGTAAATATAAATTTGTCTTTGAATTCTTTTCATAGTATGAATTAATTAATTTTTTGCAATGAAGTTATTATTATAAAATTTCAGGTCATATTACAAATAGCAAATGTCAATGTAGAAATTATGTTAGGATTTTTACAAAAAAATCATATCAAATAATTATCATCTAATAATCATTTGCAGTGTATAAGTACTTGCAAATTGTAATTAATCCAATTGCATTAAAATTATCTACACCTTAAATTAGGTTGTTTGGATGTTTGGATGTTTGGATGTTTCACATTGAGATCTCTCAAACCATGTATCTTCTTGTCGCATGCTTGGTACTGTCAAAAAGCTCTTAGCAAGGAGGAGTGCACTGGCTTGGTTTGGTGGCATTTGGACCTAAGGGAAGAAAGTTATTGAATTTCAAAGATTTTTATGGATTAAAATTTTAGAAAATTATTGATTGTCCAATGACAATTTTTGTGTAAAAATAAAGTAGAGTATAAGTTTAACTAAAGTGAAATTTGGATGTCCACTTGAAAATAAAGTAGAAGACAAGTTTAATTGAAGTAAAGTACAAGTTCAACCACATGTAGCATGAGGAGATGGCATGGGGGGCATTGGAGGGCTGAAAATCAGGCCAACAGCATAGAGCCACACTAGTACAATTGAAGTGACTATTGGATAAGGTTGCTTATGGTTATTGGATGTGTAGATGCATGCATGCCAAATTTTGATTTTATTAGAGTGCAAGTGCAAATATAAATGATCGAGTGTTAGAATGTTGCAAAGTAAAATCATTATGAGTAAGAAAGACAATTTTTTTATTCATTTAATTTGTAGAGGAAATCACAAAAAGAAGCCTAAAACTAAATGTACAATTGGAAATCACATTCAAATAAAATAACGCAAAATAGAAAAATTCATTTCAAGAGTTGCCTTTGATGGTGTGCCCATAAATAACTCATCAAATGTTTTGAACTATTTGATATTGCAATTGAAATCAAATAAAAAATTACAATAAAAAAAAACACTTGCAGAATTCTACTACATTAGAGTATGGGATTTAATAACATAACAAAAAAAAGAAGCTTTATGTGGAATTAAAGACATTGAATGTAAGAGAAATTGTACCAAACAAATTTTTGAGTTGAGATTGGTGTGAGAACTTGTGTTTGGTAGTTGTAGTAGATGTTGAACATTGTATATTCAAAATGACTTGAAATATGTTTTTCAATTGCCTAAACTAATAATGAAGGCTAAAATTATTGAAAGTAGGCTTTTTTTCTAATGGATATGTTGATTTTCAGACTTTTTAAGACCCTGTATATTGATGCATACTCTATATTGATTGAACATCATGTTAATTCTAGAGACCATATTGTGTGTGGGGACATCATGGTTGATCATCATTGTACAGCTGAATCTTGCTTTATGCACTTTAGAGTCCTCTATTACAAGAAAATAACACTTTTGTTTCACTACAAGCAGATGTTCAATCTGCAGATAGTGTCAATAGTGTTGCCATTGTAGGACAAGCTGGCAAAATTGTTGTTTGCTTTTGTCACCAAAACGCATTGGCTTGGAAGCCAGTTACAGTCGCACTTGTTTGATCCCAGCATGCAGATAGACAATAAGCTCTCGGATGAATCTTCAGAGAATGGTGAAACAACAAATCCGCGAACCCGCAAAGTACAAAGCACAACAACTGCAGCTGGTCTTTCGGATAGAACCCCGCCGTTGAAGAGGTAGCACATGAAAGAGGGCCTAGTCCTATTGCGGAGGACATAATTTTCAGCAGCACCAATTAGCCAATGCCCAAGGCAATAGATACACAACTTGTACCAAATGAATTAAACTATATTCATACGCAATGGCAATTGGATCTTGGCTCTACCGAGCTAGATATAACAAGACGCGACTATGCGACCAGGAATCCCAATCCAATCCCTTTTGGGATTAGGAACCACAACGGTTATGAAAGAAGCCCTAGTGTTTAGCAAGACGGGGATGAAGAGGATATACTTCCACTTGCATAGACTTGTCTAAGCATCTCCTAGAGTAACAACAATGCAAGGGAACCATTTCAAGAGATGGGGTTGATACAAGATGTGAATAGGTCCATACTAGGCGAGGTGTTTGACCTCACTCCAAGCGTCCCTTCTCTTAGAAATGTTCAATCTAACAATGACGGCTATACATCAATGCCAATGGAACTGGGTGACAGTGATGTCGAGCGGAAAGACAATGAAGACAACGAGTTAGTAATGTCCACCCCAATAGAGAGACTTGCAATTGGAGATTACTTCTCCACTCCGTCAGCAAGTGATAAGACCAAGAGAATTATCATAGAAGAGGATGTTTTGTTTGAAGGGCACTCGCAGATTGAGAGAGGAAGAAGTCCTCTGAAATTGCCTAGTTGTAGAAGTTGCAAGTCCGGGAGCCCTTCTCTTGAGATTGTGAGTGAACACCCTCTGAAGCGTCATTGAGCTCATCATCTAACAATGGGTGTTCAAAAAGTGAGGTCGTTAGTATGGAGAGAAGTTTCAAGGGTAGCTATGGCAAAGGAGCTGTCACAATTGATGCTGGAGTGTATGGATGCTCTAGGACCAAAATAGAAGCAGCGCAGGCGCAGCCTGCAAAAGAGGTCCCGGCGAGCGTGGTTGGGCCAATAGAGGTGGTTGTGTCAAAGGAGGTTCCGGTGAGACAATTGCAAATTGTAGAGGAGGTCCTGGCATGTGGGATTAGGGTTGCTGAGGTGTCCACGTCGGAGGAGGCTTCCGTGACAAAGCTGCAAGTTGCGGAGGGTGATTTGTCTTAGCAAATTTCGACAAGCAAAAAGATGTCTGTGCAGGTGGGAGCGCTGGATGAGGCTACGGTAAGCGGAATTGGGGCCGTGCAGGTGGATCTGTCGAAGAAGGCTCCAGCAAGCGAGGTTGCAACTGCGGCGTTTGACTCTTAGGAGGAGAGCTGGGCAAGTGTAATTCAAATTGGGGAGGTAAACTTGACAGAGATCCCAATAGCAAGGATTGAAGCCACAGAGGAAGACACTTCAGGAGGAGCTCTAGCAGGCAGGGTCTAGCCCATGGAAGTAGATGTGACTAAAGTCTTGGCACCAAAGATTCAAGAAGCAGAGGGGGCAGTCTCTAATGCACAAGTAATTCACCACTTGATGGCTAAAGTGCAGGTTGAGAGAGGCCTTGCAATGGTAGCACAGGGTGCCAAAGTACCTGCAACGCGGATTGAGGTTGCTGAGGTGCAAGTGCGTGTGTTACCGGCAGGAGCAGTGACGCATGCACGGATAGTAATGAAGATCAAGAAGGGGCGTGGACTAGGAATTGGCTGGCGTAACACGCCAAAGGACCCCATTGACCTCAACAACATCGATGACTGCCTGCCAGAGGATGATCCTCCTTTGCAGAAGCAAACAGATGATGTGAAGCCGTTAGCCTTTGACAGGCACATAGAATGCCTAACACAAAAACTCCAACAAAAGAACAAAGAGAGAAAGCGGCAAATGAAGAGTATGTTGGAAGCAGCAAAGAAGAGCATCAAAGATAACAACAAAAACAGTGCAGAGAAGGATGAATTAATCAAGCAGCAGAAATTAGAACTCTAGCGCCAAAAAGAAGAATTTTGGAGGGAAATGGAGCGGAAGGTGCAAATATTGGTTCAACAAGCAATGGCCAGTATGCTAGAGAAATCCGGGCAATTGAACGGGGAAACAGATGTACCGGTGGACGTCCAAATGGAATCAACGCATGGTTTGCCAAAGAAATTGGTATATACTCTTGCTTGTATAGGCAATGATGCTTTGCAAACAACAGCATTGGAAGTGACTAGCGCCGCTTTTGACCACCTAGGATTCACGCAACCCATTGAGGATCATATGGATGTAGAGACACCCATTCTACCAACTCAAGTGAGACTACTAGACTAAAACGTGTATTTGCATATTTGTTTCCAAATTCTAAAGTTGATGGATGATTCTGAAATAATTTCATGACATCAATCTTGATATTGCAAGACTCTATTCATTGTCAAAGAACGGAGGTACCAAGATCCAATGGTACGGGGGCTTGCATCTGAAGCCATCGTTGCCATCCCTAGAGACACAGAGGTAGGCACCAAACTCACCACGGAATGACATGTTTTCATTACGTGGAAGGCTTTCCACCCAATAGAAGACATTGCATGCAGAATAGGGCGTGACAATACTTTGTAGCTATTGCATATAGACAAACCAAAATTAAACATCTTCTTTTAGGGATAGGGTGCAGTTCTGAGGCAAGTACAGTTTTAGAAAATGGAATAGAGGCCATGTCGCTACAAAATCTACATTGACTCACAAAATCGAGTCAATGTTTGGATGTTTTTTGTTAAACAAGCAATATTGGCACATGGAGTGAACAATCCAACATGTGACAATTTGTTAGAAAGTAGAAGTTTTCTTGATTATTCACATAGAAATTTTAAAAAAAATACACATAACATATGGAAACACTAAATTTTGAAAATAAACCCCTCATTGACTCAGTTTTGGACTTGTGTGTCTGTACACACTCAAAAATCAATTCACTTGCCCCTATGCATAACGAATTGCTTGCATCTTTTGTGGCATGCTCTCATAAAGATTCTCACACTCACTAGAAGTGATAGAATGGAAAATCTAAAACCCACGCTCTCATAGTTTTAAAAGACCCTTTGGACGTGTGGATTGACAATTGAGCTTCTGTTTTAGTGTTGCCCATACATGTTCTATTGGGTTTAGGTTGGGGGATTGAGCATGTCACTTTAAAACATTGAAAAGTTGTTTAAATAATACTCTTTCATTGTTTTTATTGTATGTTTTGGATTGTTGTCATTTTGAAAAATGATTCAAGATGCATCTATGCCATACTTTGAACAAACATCATAAGGAGATTAGTCTCTAATATCCTAGAACAGACATATTGATTTATTGTACCTTCTATCTTGCAAATCATACCAAGTTTAATTGCACTTATGCAATCCCAAACTGTTGTATGACATTTTCCATGTTTCACACCTTTCTTCATTGTTCAATCTATATAATCCTCTTTGTCTCAATTCCAACAATAAGAACAACTATCTAAGCAAAATGGATATATTTAAGTCTCATCTCAAGAAACTACTTACTTCCAATGTAAAATAATCTAATTTTCAAGAGACTTGGAAAAATTTAAACAAACTTAAGTATATATGTATGTATATATATATATTTAAATAGGTTTTTTCTTCTTCACATAAGCCTTTAAACTTGCAAATTCAATGCACATTGCATTGTCTAGACACTCATTTCATTGTTATATTGTTGCCTAACTAATTTGAATGGTTCTGGAGCAATAATAAATCTTGTACATGTCATTACTGTCACACATATCCTCCCTAAGTGATTTAAAATTTTAGTTGATTATCCTTCTATAAATAGTTTAGTATAAAAAGACATTTCTTTTGGATTCTCTCAATGATATTACATTGTTTTTATTTATTTTAAGCAATGGCCTTATCATGTTATGGAACCATTAAAAGTGCAATATACTATTAGAAAAGGAGTAGAAACACTCTTTCCTACTTATAACATTCACAACTAAATTTAAGTTCAATGACATATTGGCAATATAAAGAGGAGATGGAGATATAGACATGCAAGACCAAAAGTGAGTCAGTTAGTCACTCTCCTTTGAAATGAAATATCTCAATCACCCTTGCAAATTTTTCATTGAGGTTTCCTTATATTAGTAGGTACTTGGATACCTTTAATCTACTTTTTATGACACTTGAAAATAGTTATTAATGCACTTCATATGACAAATTACATTAAGTAACAATAAACACTAACTTAGTTTTGTGAGTCACTGTAATTATGTTCTAGCACATTATTTTAAATAGTATGGCGTGGATACATGGTTTAACATGTCTTTGATGTTAATGATGTCTACTGAACTTGAATTTCAGGAGTAAATCTTCCAATTATTGTGCATGATTGTCTATCTTTCTATGTATTAGTATATGATGATTGTTGTTCTGTGGTATGGATCAGCCCTCATGTCCAACTCCAACGCCTAGATGCAACATAAAATACACCATATCATGTCTGTGCCCCATTCAACAAAAAGAGAAGTTACTGGTAATTGACATCAATGGTGTGTTATGCAAAATAGAGCATCCAAATGCAATTGCAATGCCAGAAGGATCTTGGAAAGTGGCAAATTGAATTGTCTCAAATCGCCCTAACCTTCTTGAGTTCTTAGCAAAAATATTTGCTCATTTTCACATAATTATTTGTAGTATGGAAGATTGAAGAACAAAAGCTATCTTGGATCATCTACTAAACCTTAAGATGATAGTGCTAGATGTGAGAGGCCAAAAGTTGTATACACAAGTTTTGGATAGTCACAAGCAACCACTACCATATCCCTTCAACCCAAGGAAGCCCATATTGTTCAAGAGCCTCATAGAAGAATTATGGCATAAAAGATCCAATTTTGAACAAGATTTAGGATTTAGACCTTCACCGTCAAACACGCTCATCATTGACAACACTCCAAAGAAGGTCTTCTTGAACCCTGTTTCAAGTACAGCAATATTTGATCCCTATGTTGGAGGACCGGATACCTACTTACTAAACATATTGTGGCCATGGCTAAGCAACATGGCACAATACTATAGGAACATTCCATCATTTGTATGCAAAAATAAAATAGATAGAAGTGCATTGGGGCAGAACAGCAAATTGGGACGTACAATACTTAGGGCATGTCCAAAGGATGTTTTGAAGCGCGTCACACATTTTTTGTTAGTCTCCTAGAGGCTAGTCAAATAGGAATTCATGGTTTAGAACAATTGATAGAGTTCTGTACTATGCAATGCAGCTGGATTGCCTACTTGCAAGTTTTGTTAAACATTTCATTTTACCAAGCAAATATGATAAAATTACATTTATAATCAGCAAGAAGCACCGTGTTTGCTGCACACATTGACCTTGTAATGAAGATTGGTGTAGTACTATGAGAATTGCGTGCTTGCAAAACAAATCACAAGATTTGCAATAAATGAACACATGGAATGAGGCCTTAGTTTTTTTGTAAACATCTAGGACATGTTCATTTCTTACGCAGTCATAGGTAGGTTACAACAAGTACGCTTGCTTTATTGGAGACACATGCAATGTTGTTTATGGTTTCCATGAAATCAATCATGTAGGCAATGGTCTCTCATGTAAAAGTGACATTTCAAACAAAGTCAAAGAGTGAACATAATGATTGAAGGGGCACTTTATAATTGCAAGAACTTGTTGCAATAGTAAAAGGCATTGCTTAACATAGGTGTAAAAGTTTGATGCACTTAGCCATCAAGTAGCTAACCTGAATCCATTAACTTCTCTACAAGAAATGAATAAAATATTAATCAGAAGATCCCACAATGTTGGTTATGGATCAAATTGTAAGCCACAACAGATATTTATAGTACTAGGGTATATGCACATGCTTCCCTTGATTGGGACATTTTTGAATAATACAACATTCACTATATCTTAAGTTTGATATCCCATTTCTATTGGTTTAGAACCTAGTCGCATGTACTAAGCAAAAAATCCATCTTTGAACTAGTCTAGAATTTAATCCTCAAAAATATCATCTTGGTGAGACCATCAATACAAATTGCTTTCATCACAATGTTACTCTATGGGGGCTTGGCATTTTATTAATTTTCTAGCACGTGGTTGTAGGACATTTGGAGTTTTATATTTGGGTCATTGCTTATTGCTTCAACCTCCACCAAATGCTCTAGGGTATTTTGGGAGAAAAACATGGTTGGAGGGCAATTTGTGTTCTTTATCTCACGCATCATCTATTGGTTCAATTTAAAAGAAAATGTTCAAAAGGATATGGAGAAGGATGCAAAAAGGGATAACCTCCCACTTAGCAATATAGACCAATATAAAGTCACACGGTTTAAGGGAGTAGGACATGTATGAGTAATGTAACATTCAACTTTACAAGAAGCTGATATCTCACAAACCAATTGGTCTATAATCTAATATTCATGGATTATACAAATAGGAAAGGTTTATATCTCACAATTAGTGTAGAAAGTAATCCACATGCAACATCATTTTGGTCCCGTTTTGAAACCGACCAAAATCAATTGCTTTCATCACAGTGCTACCCTTCTATATTTGGTAGGAGTTGCTTGAAATTATTTTGATTGCCAACATATGGTGGAAGGGGGTTTGGAAAATCTTGTAGTATTTCAACTTCTACTAAGAAGTTCTACAAAATTTTGGAAACGGACATGGCTGTAGAACACTTGGTGTTCCATATCTTGGATGTACATTGTTGCTTCAAACTACAATGGAAAATGCTAGAAGGTTCTAGAAAAGGGCGCATTTAGAGAAATCCTCCCACTCAATAGTATAGGTAGATCTTGTTTTGAGGATATTATTGAGATCTAGTATGTCCCTTCTCCCATGGACACTTGAGCTGTGAATTTAAGACTTGAGTAAAGCTAGATCTATTATTGGTAAATGCTGTTATTGTATTGGCACTCTATACATCACATCCTTATGGTTACTAATGTAAAAGGGCTTTGAAATTTTGGAATATGTATTTAGATGTGGTCACTTCACCCACCATGACTGGCTTTATAAGAACGATTGTCTTTATGTCTAAATGCAATTTAGTAATTCAATGAACACAACAATGATTTACTTTAAAGCAGTATTCTCTAAATGTACCTACCTCTAAAACAAACGTACCATAGTACCCACTACCATGTAGGACACATAAAGAGGTGAAACCCGGAATATGAACTTTGAATCTTGTAGTAACTAATTAAAAAACATGGCGCCTTAGTCTTGTCCCATAGAAATAATGAAATAATTGCTTGCTAATCATCAAGGAATTTTTAAAAAGTTGAGGTAGGATTGCAAGCAACAAATGGTGCGGATGTTGTCTTGATACGTATGATTGGGTAATAAACAAACATCTAGTGAGAAGATACAAAATCACATAAATTGTGTGTAATTTAAGGGTTTGATGGACAACAATCAGCCTAGGCAACAACAAAGATTTCCCTACAATTTACATATTGATTTTGACTAAATCTATACCTTTTAACATATTGTTGTATTTACTTGGTGGAAACTAGATATCATATGAAATTAGAAATTTTCCAAAGCATGAGAATGTTTTAGAGGTCCCTAAACCACGTGCTTGAAAGTGTTTGTTTAGCATGGAAGATGTACATATGGATGCTTTCCTATAGTAACATGCAATCAAATCTCAAAAATTCATCACCAATGGTGGTTTTTATCAATTTTGAATTTTGACACAAAATTGCTTATGAAATACTAGAATCTATATTTTTGCAGTTGAATATTGATATGCTTGTCTAGGGTTGGGGATGAGAAATAAACCAAAAAATCAAAAGACAAAAAATGTTAATTACTACGCAAACATAGGAAAAAGTACAGGGCATTTGAAATCAATGGACGGGTTTTGTTTGCCAGTTTTCATGAATATAAAATACTTGAAATTGTTTGTGTTGGTTGGTACAGTTTGAATTTATCCACTCAATTTACCGTGGAAGAGGCATTTCTATGAAGAATAAGGCATGTTTTTGAATATTTAAGATTCCATATATTCCCGAATACTCCATATTCATCCAATATCCCGTTTCAAGTTATTTAGATAGCTAATGTCTGCAATTTCTATGCAAATGTTACAGCATTATGCTTTGATGTATCACTTATAGAAGTAGATCTTTTCAAGGCCACGTAGGTACCTGGTTATGTCTGAGGTTATTTTGATAACCTAGCTTTTTCCTTTTTACCAAAGTTTTTGATTAGAGCTTCTTTTGAATTGTTTTAGCAGAGGCGAGGTTTTTAAAAACTTCAAGTTTATGAACAAATATGCAAGTGTGTGCAACAAAGAAAAAGAAAAGTGGTTTGACCTTTGCCAGGAAGCTGGCTTTTCACCAACTACAATGTTGGAAATCAATGACGCAAAATCAAAAACTAAAGAAGCTATGAATGAGCCTCTTGGACATGGACTCAACAAGTTTGGGCTTGTTTCGGTTTAGTGTGGTCATCATGTTAGGCATTTACCTCTTCTTTGCGTTCTTTTGTCATTGCTTGAAACTACTTTGATCCTAGAAGTAATCAAATTTGTCACATGATTTGGGGTGCCGTAGTGATCTATACTTTTAGCATAGTGTGGAGAAACGCTTTTGAAACCCAATCATTCATGTTCCAGTGCTTAATCACTGAGGTTGTTGTTTTTTGTTCATGTAGGTTGTTGATGTTCATGGCTTGTTATACAATACAATGATGGCTTGTGGGATTACACCACATGAAATGTTTTGATCCCCTATTAGGTTGCCACCAAGTCAGGTTCCTAAGAAGCCACCAAGTTAGGTTCCTAAGAAGCCACCAGCTTCGAAGAAAGCTCTCTTAAATTTGAAGCCAAATACTAAATCCAAGAGAGTGGCATCTACTGATGTTCCTTCTTCTGGAAATGGGCTTCCCAATGTTAAGCTTACGTCTACTAACTAAAGTCCTAATCTAGAAGAAACACACACAAAGAAGACGCCAAAGAGGCTGACTCAAAAGCACATGCTGCAATGGATGACCAACAAAAACCACATAAAAAAACCGCATTTATCATGAAAAAGCTACATTGTCATGTTTCTTTGTCACTTTCATTTAAATCCAAAGTTTTTCTAGTCATTTTAGTCCGTAATGGGAAAATATGGTCAAGCTGATGTCTTGATCTTCATCATGGTTTGATTTACACCAACTCATTCTTATCTATCACGCAAAAGTCATGACTTTTTCAATGTAAAGGACCTATTGCTAGTACTCTCTTGGTTTGTATCATGTGTGCTGAAGTAGATTTTGTGGTTGTCAACCTGTATTGTAAGTGTGTTATAGTGTCCCAATTACAGGGCTATTCAAAAAAATCTAGGTTTGTTATTAGTACCTTGGTGACACAAACATGTAGTTATTTTTCCAAATACAAGAATAGCTATCTCTTGTATTTTTAATATACATCTTCTGCCATTTGGTCATACGATTAATGTATGCAATCCACTTAGACTTGTGAAGTGTTTGATTTTTGATGCAAGGATCCTTGTTGTTTCTCTAGGTAACATTAATGGAGCTTGTTTAGGAGTTTCAAGGTTATAACAAGTGTTAGCTTATGTAGCTTATCCTATTGCTATAGAGGAAAAAGCTTATTCAACTAGGTCAAGGCATTTTCACAGTGAATTCACCAAGTGAAGAGCAAACTATATAACATGTAAGCCTTAATCTAGTTGAGTAAGGCAGTATGTTGATACATAGTCATGACTAAAAATACATTCTCATCTATACTCTTTGATTTGAGAGACACTCAACAACCATGTTAATTGAGTCTTGTGAAACTCCTTGTGTTTTTTTGTTACCAATAGAGCCAAGATTGGGTATGGTTCTAATTTGTTTTGCAGTCTCAAAACAGTTGCTTATTGTTGTGCCTCGTAATGTTCAGTGAGTCCAAATGGAACAGATTAATCAAATTTACCTGAAAACCATGATGTATCTACAAAACTCTCATTGAGATTGCAAAGTGATACTATTGATAGAATCAACAGTGTGTAAACAGATAGATATAATATGTTGCTGGCAAAGAAACTTCAAGAGAAATACTTCAACTAGGGCCTGAATAGTGCAGTGCCTAAATTTATTTCAGCTCAAATGCCTCACCAAAGGCGGACAACCAGCAAACAAGAAGGTGTGGTTCTAATGCTTTTTAATCTTGCAAACACATGGTAGAATTTGATTATTGCTAAAAGCAAGTTATATGAAAAAGAGTGCTATGTGACCCAATAAAATTGGCCATGTAATTACCAAAATAGAAACTCTCACTTCATCCATACAAGCCTTCTTGCTCCCATATATCTACGAAAATGTCCACCATTTCCTTTGACGAGCAAAAACATTGCTCAACCAATTTCCCATGCTAGTCACTAGCAAGAGTCAAAATTAGAATTTTGCCTAAGGAAGAAAACTAAAAAAGAACTTTGATGCCCATGCTTTTAACTACATATAAGTTTGTCTTCTATTCTTTGACTAGAGGAAAGGCATAATAACAAGAATTTTAAACATTTGCAAGATTCTCAAATTTCAACACCTCTCCATGATAGTTTAGAATAATTAGAAGAAGAAATCTCCAAGGCTAAAATTGGTTTTCCAAGATTTCAAGCATATTTTTGAAAATCTAGGTTTTTATATCTTCTAGCAAAAATTTTGATCTCGACAACCATTATTGTCTACAAGTGTAGAACATTCTAGAACATTCTAGAGATTTCTTTCTTTGGGCTTTCTACAATATCCCAAACAAAGAATAGAATATTTTCCTTGAAGTACTTAGGGAGGAATTATAATTGTTGTTACACCTTGCAAATGTGAAACTTCACAACACAAGTTTCACAATACAAAAATTGTCACGTTTTTGTGACTATAACTAAACACTTAAGCCCTAAATGCCGGGCTACTTACTTTGACTATCCCTTTACAATACCTCTATAGGGCTTTACAATGATGTGGCAAGTGCCCACCCATTATGATACTATTTCTAATAGTTGCAGAAGTCAAGAATGCATGGTGTCTTCATGAAAATTGCAAGAAGGGCAGCATAGGATTTAACACCATGTTTATGAATCTCACAATTTGGGTTATCTAAACAAAACATGATTACATTTGATGGGAGTTTTTTTTACTTTTCATGATGGACCATGTGTTTAGGATCTTTCCTGAAAAAAACCAGACGAAAACAAATTTTTTTCAACTTACAAAAGAATTTATTTTGTTATACACCTTTGGGCGTTTAAAAGTTATCAACTGACACTTGTGAGGAGTGGTTATATAACATCCTTACAAATAGAGTTTGCCATACATGTTACAATGCAATCATGTCCTTTTTTTTAGAGAGGCCTTACTAATAAAGACTTCACAAACAAGACCCTATTTTGGACCATGGTACAACTGATTAATAATGTTATGACAAGTCACAAGCAAATAAAATGAGACTTGAGAGTGTGTAAAAATGGAGAATCCTTGAGCAGCATATTCAAGCTAGATGCTCAAGGAAAAAACATTGTAGACAAGGGAACCAATTGTCAAAAATTCCTCAATAGAAACCCAAGAAACAATTGGGTGGAAGTAAAGACACCAGTTTTGTAACTTAGGAGTTAGAAAAAAGGTGAGAAAGAGTAAAACATACAGTGAGTGGTACAGGCTTTGTGAAGGGACAACTAATGCCAAGTAGCTCCTCATATATTGCGCTCCATCTGGAACTCAACAATCACCACATCCAAACAATTGAGCAAATCCATCCAAACACAACAACATTGGCATAACAAAAAGACTGCACTTTAATAAGAAAATTGTAGATTCTTGTCTGTATGTATAATAAACTTGGTTTGTATTAGTTGTATTTGATGGTCAAGTGAAATATGGTTTAAAAATTTGTGATTGGCTGTTGTATTAAATATGTTCGCCTATCAAACAAAGTATGATTTAAAAATTCATGATTGGCCAAGACTTGGTTTGCATTAGTTTTGCTTGACCAAAATAGTATGATTAGCATCTCATTTAAAAATTTGTGAATAGACAAAGGCCAAGAAGCAACGTGAAAAATTTGTGATTGGTTGAGGGCCAAAGGGCAAAGTGATGAACATGGGTGTTGAGTGTGAAATGGCATCTTTAGTAGAACCCATTGAATTTTTTTCTAACTGAATTTGAAATTTAGATACAAGGAGATAAAGAGGGAGATGAAGAGGCAAATTGATTTGAATCTAAAATTGAATTTGAATATACCATTTGAGGTAAGCATCCTAAGCTTTGAATAAGATTTTACATGGCTCACAAACACAAATCAAGGTCACCTAATGCCTTTTTTTCTAAATGTGTCCACAAGACATAAATGTATACTAGTTTTGGTAATTAGATAGCAACACCCATAAGTGTGAGCGTCCCCATAACCATCACCTCTAAAATCTTGGAAAATCTATGGAAATGAATAGATGTAATTATAAGGATGTACAACATGTGAACAAGAAACCTTAGTGTTGGTATTAGGTGCAATAGTAGTCGGCTCTTTAAAAATTCACAACTTACTCTCACAAATACTACATCCAAAACAACAAACTCATTGTTTTTCTCTTGCTAACAAGATCCTATAATGTGCTAGATGTTTATTAATGATCATCATGTTCAAAACCTTTAATTTGACAATGATAGGTGCTGCTACCTTAATATTATTAAGAAAGGTGAAAGAGAAGCAAACATTTGCAAGCATATGGGCAGAGAAAGGTTAGGCACCTCAAAACATGTTTTTGCAGTTGTTGAGGTTGAGGCTTTTGAAGGCCAATCCATTCTTGTCTTTTTTTGTGCCAATGGGCTAATGCTGTTGTAACCCAAGCATTTACCACCAATCCCTTGCACATTTTAGCAATCAAACATGAATAGACATCTAAGTGGCACTAATACATTGATCCTTGGATAAGGTCAATCCATCAAGTGAGAAAAAAAGTTGTAGACCATATTCAAGCATTGTAAACAAACACCCAATTTAATTGGGCCTAGAATACCAAAAAAAAAAGGAAAAAATGTTGATCATATCCAAGCATTGACCTTAAACAACCACTTCATTTAACTAGGCTAGAACCTAGAAAAGAAAAGGAGACCTTGACACTATCCAAGCGTTTCTCTTAAAAATGTTGACATTATCCAAGCATCATTGTACCTGAAAATGTTGTAAATTTGAATTTCAATTAAAAAGTAGAACTTTTCATGACAAATGGGATTTGAAATTTTGATGTTGAAGAAAATCAAGTCTATATTACATAAATGTTGTATTCTGTATTCTTCATAGATACTCTACAAAAGTAAGAAGCTACAATGTTTGCAGAAAAAGGGTTGCACTTTAAGTTTTTAAACCAAATTTTGTTGATTCCAATTTTTCATGGAGTTTTTGTATTTGTCAAATTTCACATTTCTAGATGAATAGATTTCTGTAGAAATGCAGAGATATTGAGAGTGAAGAGTCAATTACCATGGTTTTCAAAAGAAAACTTGTGGTTGTTAATATTAGATGAGCCAAGTTGTTGGAGAGACATTGAAAATCTCCAAAGTGCTTGGGAATTGAGAGCAGGAGCAAGCTAGCCCTAGAGCCCACGGTTGGACCTTCTCTTGGATGGTTTGTTTACTTGCTCTCGCAACGTGGCAGCAGGAGGTGGCTGCACATACTCTGCTAAACAACCATTGATGCCAAATAGAGCAAAATAACCAACAATTGGAATAAAACAAAAAAACAACCCATTCTTACCACAAATTTACATGAACCTTTTCACTCTTGTAAGCGTGCACCTTTGTACTTTCAACATATAAGGTAGGACCACCTATTCCTGATCATATAAGCTCATGCAAGATAGCATGTTAGAGCAACAATGCGGCGCAAACTTTTCTTTGGTGGCTTCATACAAAGTATTGCGACACAAATTTTTTTGGAATTTTTTTTCACGCAAAACTGAGTTGTATACAAATTTTGGAGTGCATAAAGTGTTTTGAATCCATAGACAATCACTGGACTCTCCTAATCTCGGTCATAGCCAAACTACTTCCTGCTCACTATTTCCTACTTTCTTTTGGACACATGTCATGACCTCATTAGTCTTAATTTTGAGGAAAAAAATACGCATTCCCAAGCTTGGAAATAGGCCGGTTGGAAATAGCACACCCTACAAGTTGGGTTTGGATCCCTGGTTGGGAATGGATGGTCTTGCCTTAGAATGATAATTGACTAGCTTTCTAAACATGAGTTTGATCTAAGAATTTTTATATTCATTCCCATACAGCTCCTCTTTGCTTTGTTCCTACGTATTAAATAGCAAGTCAACATACAATTTTTTAGCAAAAAAAACAAGAGAAAAGATTGCAAAACTTCAGCTTATTCTAGGGAGGTGCAAAGATGTGTCCATGGTTGGGGTTGAAACAACAAATCATTGACATAATTTCCATGACAAACAAAGAAAAATTGAAGTGGAAAATAAAAATCAAATAATTTTTTTATTAATCCTTAAACATCCCATAGGAATAGTAGATATGTTGCTGTATAATTGACATTTTAGTTTTATTTTGGGATCTCAAACAACTCACTAGAACCGCATTGATCTATATTCCAACTTTTTTGTTGACCTCAAATGTAGTAAAAAGGTGATTCCATTCCAAACACACAAAAAAAGTACCTTGTATTGTACTGACAACAAAAGGGCTTTTCAGATGTTTAAGGGTTAAATTAAATTTGAGAAAATCAAAATGATGGATCTGCACTGAATATTGCATTTAGGTTGCCCATATTAATTTATTGACATTTTACACTACATAAATCTTTATTATTACTGTAATGATTTTTTTAAGTAATTTTGTCATAATCAAATTTTAAGAACTTGTCAACAACAATAAAGCTGCAAAAAAAAACTAGCTATGTGAATCATTTGAAAACCTAATATTTAGAGAATTACATCACTTGCATGCGCCTCCAAGTGGCCAAGTAATGAGTCCTTAGGTAACTTTCTAAGGGAAAGCAACCTATATATTTAGATAACCTAAATGCTATATTTAGTGTAGATTTTTTGAGTGTAGCACAAGATTACTACAAAATGCAATGGATGCTTTTACACAGTTAGCAAATGATCAAGCGCTTGCAAAAAAACAAAGATTAATTAATGACAATGGGGGTCTAAAGTAAAAGGGAGGACAAAACGCACCCCATGCATGCGTTTTTCCTTTGCAACTAAAGGGCAGGAATCCTATAAATCCAAGTTCAATGGCGTAGATGTTGCATATAAATGTAATCTTTGCTCTAATAAACCCTTTGGAAACGTACGCAATAAAATCAATTCAACGTTTTTAAGTATTTGACTTCTTTTCTCCACCTCCACCTACCATCCACCTTTTGAAAAAAGAGCCACAACTTCAAAAACTAGGTACCAACAAACATGTGTAAAGTTGGAATAGCGGTGCATAACACTTATAACCAACAACTACTGCTGCAACAAGAAATACTAAAGCACAAAACATATACCTTTGGTTTAAAAGCAATTCTACCACTAAAAAGAACAAAACCTAAACCTCATCCTAGTGATTTCAAAATTTTGATAGCTTTTCTTTTGACAAAGCAGTAAAATGACCATTCAAAATTGGAAGTTGTTGGTTATAAGTGTCATGTACCATATGAGCAATGTACTATCATACTACTAAAATCATAGTGACCTCTATAATATCACATATGCTCGTTTGTAATATCACACATCCAATCTTTGTAACATTATCACATGTATACAATTTGAATTTGAAGACCTATTGAAATTTTTAACTTGCAAATTATCTAACATATGAAGATCCTAATAAAATGCTAATGGTGAATGCGTAGCGTAGCAAGCGCCAACCGCTAGTAGAAAACTATAGAGAAACAAAATAACATGCATTTGGCTACAAATCTAGAGTATCATATTTAGAGGATCATTACATACAATGCTGCTATCAATTGTAGTAAGTTAGTATAGTTAAACCTCTCTAAATGCTCACAATTGGAACTAGGGTAGGATATGAACTTAGATGGATTAGTCAAAAATGGACATTACTATTTATTATGGATCTTGAAGTTGGTATCGAGAGATTTTACTACTTATGCAAGGTATTGAATTAGAAAGATTCTACTATATTACAAGCTTGACCATTTCAAATACCTCTTAACTTTAAGAGTGAACTTCCATCTAATACCGCAATTGAAAAATGCCAAAAGCAAAAAACAAATTTACACTAGAAACTTGTTTGTTGTTTTTGTATTTTCCAATTTGAGACAAACATGGAGGTTTGCCCTAAAAAGAAGTGAAATGCACATATTCTCCAATTATACATATCTACAAATTTCAAGCTAATTTCAATAAACCTGATGATCCAAAAAAAACAAAGCATTTCATTAAAAAAATTAGACATAGCTTGATGAAGACATCTTAGAGGGGGGGGCACAAGGTTATCTATACCAGAAAGAGAAAATTGCTAAATCACAGCACAAAAATATTTAGAAACACTTTGTAGAAGACTAACTAAAATGTTATGAATATTGTTGCATTTTTTCCAAAAATATTCAAAAGCTTCAACCGCAAATTCCAAGATAAGAATTACATTGGACGACATTTCAAAAAAGAATTAGGTGCCACTAAAATTGAGCAAGTATGGCGGTATCACTAAAACCTAGGCAAATTTGGCAAAAAATGGTAAAACTCTAAGAACTAAGCAAGAGAGTAAGCAACTGAACTTTTTCAAAAAAATTCAAGAGCTTGAATTGCAAATTCCAAGACAAAGATTGCATTGTATGACATTTCAAGAAAGAGTTGGGTGCACTAAAATTGAGCAAGTATGGCAGAATCACTAAAACCCAAGAAATTTGACAAAATGGTAAAACTTTGAGAACTAAGCATGAGAGTAAGTAGTTGCTTTTTTTCAAAAAAAATTCAAAAGCTTAAATTGCAAATTCCAAGACAAAGATTGCATTGTATGCCAATTCAAGAAAGAATTGGATGCCATTGAAATTGAGCAAGTATGGTGGCTAAATCACTCAAATCCAAGAAAATTTGGCAAAAATGGTAATAACTAAGTAGGAGATTTAGCATCTTTGACAAAAAATTGTAGCAACAAAAAAACCAAGATTGCAAGGAAAATATGAGCTTGGTACTAATCCAAAAACCACATGAACCTATTTTGATGATCTTTGTGTTCAAAGCAGGACCCACACCCAAGTTTGCACAGCAAGTTGTGATTCCACCACTCTAGCTAGCGCATGCTCTAGAGAAAATGGCGCAATAATGGAGGAGGAGCAATAAAGCTTAGTTGGGTTGGAGCAATTCAGATTATTGTGGAAGCTTTAGAGAAAATGGCACAATAATGAGGGAGGAGCGGTAAAGCTTAGTTGAGTTGGAGCAATTCAAGTGATTGTGCAAATTGTGAGCTTTGCAAGGTGGAAGGGATTTGCTTTGAAATGCTAGGTATGGAGATTATTGGCATTGTAAGTTTATTGGTGGAATGGACCAAGCCTCAGAAAGAGATGAGGCTAGAAAAAATCTCTCTTCTTGCAACTTGTCCCAGTTGACCAGAACACAACTTTATGTAAGGTAGACAAAACCATACCCGATTGTTTAACCCTTGAGCTCCTAGGCTAGTTTTACCCAAATGAGGGTTTTGGGAGACTTCCAACTTTGATGCATCATATCTCAATCATTGAGGATTACCTTGACAAAAGTCAATATATTTGAACCCTTGCTAGTGAATTCTTTGCTACCACAAAACACATTGCAAGGAAGCTTGTAAAGGATATTGACTAGTTGCAGCCTATAATACGCTCCTTGCCATCTTGCCACGTATGGTGTTCCATGCAATCAAGACTTCCTAGGTACTAGTACAATATTTGACTTGGCTTGTCATTACTCCACTTGCATGGAAAACTTGAATACCTTGATAATTGCAATTTATAGGAAAGTCAAAAAGTCAGATCTAATCCCTCAAAGCATTCCATGATATCCTAAGCGACAAGATCCTATCATTGTGGCACTCAGGGATTAAGGATTTGGGGGTCTCAAGGTCTGAGAAAATCCAGGAAAAAAATCAATAAGATTATTCTTTCAACAATTAATCATGAAACGTAATTTTTGTGGAAAAAATATTGTATATTATTATATATTAAAGAGCAAAGTTGCAACTCATAGGGTCCCTATTAGCAACTCTAGACTAATCTTGAAACTCCTTGGATGTGTTTCTATACCTACACTAGATGGTTCCTTGCTTAATTGTCCCAAAGTAGCTTAGCAATTGACATGTGATAGATTTGCTTGTGCAAGTGGCATTCACTGCTCTACTATAAGTTTGGATGAGTTGTCCAAAAAAATTGGTCATATTTTCAAGAAATGGCTACTTTTTGAGGATTATGCATCAATTATTAGGGACTACTAGACAACATCAAACAACAACATTGTAGAATGCCTATTGGGGTTTGAACTTTAAAATTTAATGAATAGGTGTTAACTCCCTACCTTTTTATTGTTTAAGTTTAATTGGATGGGTTAAAAGTTTCAGTTAGGTCATGGAGATAGGAAAGATGCCATATAGGACAAGAGTAAAAAGGATGCAATGAAAAGACAAAGGAAGAGATCCAAATAAGTAAAAAAATACTATAAAAGAAAGAAGAATCTAATAAGAATGGACCCATAGTGTTGGAGAGCGTGAGAGTCTTGGCCTACTTGGCCGTGTAAGTGCTTTTTACTTGTTCTTGCTTGTCTATAATATACTAATATGTTACTACTTGTGTTGTGTGTCATTGTATGATTGTTTGTGTGTTGTATTTGGAGTGGATTGTGAGAAGTGTTTATGTGTGTGCATGAGATTGAAGTTGTATTCCTATTGAGAATTGGATCAGAGTGTTCTAGTTGTGTGAGGAAATTAATCCCAAGTTGGAGAGATTGAAAAATGTTTTGATTTCTTGTAGCATGTGTGTGAAATTTTCTATTTGAGTGTGTTATCAAATTGGATTGAATGTGATTGCATGAGTGCATACGGAATTCTACTTGGATTGAATTTGTTGAGTAGGAAAGAATCTTGAGAGATGTTTGTTTGGTTAAATTTGCTTATTTTAGTGTCATTGTAGTGCGTTTGTACCAACTGGGTGCATGAGAGATTTCACAAGTGGGATGCTAAATGCTTAAGTGCTTTAAATCTAAGTGGGTGGGATGAACCTAATAGCTTGAAAATTGGGAATGATATGAATCAAGTGAGAAGCTGAAAAGGTTAAATAAATTAATTCCTAGTTGGTGAGATAACTTCAAGTGGCTTATAAGAGAGAAAATATCATAACTAACTTGAAGAGTGATCAAGAGTTTGGTCAAAGCCAAATTGGAAAGAAAAAGAGAGAACAAGAAATAGAAAATTCCAAGTTGAATTGGTGAGATATTGAAAGAATAAAAGAGGCTTTGAGAGTGACATAAATCCAATTTGGAATGATTGAGTGAACAAGCCAAGCCGGAGTGAAATTAGAGAGTATAAGAAATGAATATTCCAAGTGGATAAGTTGAATGAATAAAGCAAAATGATTCCAAGTTGGAATCAAAAGCCAAAAAGAATTTGAAGAGAAATTCCTGAGTTGTACATGAGAAGTTGAGAGAAAATGAGAGACCAATTTGGAAGTGATTGCTTGAGTGTTTGAAAGAATGATGAATTCCTGCTTGGAATAAAAATAAAAGAATGGTGTGAAGCCAATTCAAGAGATTGTTGCAAATTGGAAAAGATAAAGAAAAGATGGAGCTGGAGAAAGAAAGCTCAAAGAAAGTTGGTGATAAGAGATGCAAAAATCAGATTTGACCTACTATAACTCTACTTGGGTGTTCATTAAGAGTGAAAGGCATAACAAATAGTAATTACACTTAAGTCTAATAGCCATGATCCAAATTATGAAGAAATGTCCTACTCGGGTTTCTTAATGTAAGTTAGAACAAGTGTAACAACCTATGCAAGATAATCTCCCCAAACAAATTCATCCCCCAGATTAGGATTATAAATAAGTAATCCAAAATTTTACTCTACAAACATCAAGCAACAACATCAAACAAAAACACATGTTGCACTTTATGATTTCAATGTCAAATAGCACTATTGGTGCTAAAATTGGAGTTATAATGTATTGCTTCTTTCTACAAAAGTTGGATCAAGTTGTTTGTTTAATTGAAGTTGGATCATTACATGTGTTGAAACTGAAGTTGAAACTCAGGTGGGAACACATTAAGTGTCAAAATTGACTTTGCATTATACAACTTGTTAACTTGTCAAAAGTGACATTAATCCCAAGCTATTCTTGGTCATGGACAAGTCAAAGGAGACATAGGAAGTGATAGAAAGTGACCCTTTGAAAATGCGCAAATAGATTTGTTTGGGTTTTTTGATAAAGGGTATTTTAATGGAGAAAATATTGGAAGGGCCAAACATCAATTGGTGAGGCAAAAAAATAGTGGCTATTTATAACTTTTAGTTGGTGAATTCTAGGCAACTCTTGTTTTAGTGACTTGTCATAATGTTTATTGTGATTTGTAGATTATAATAGCACCTTTCTTAAAGCTTATAGTATAGAGCTAAACAAGTGGTGTTGGATCTTACTTAGAAACTAGCTTGGAACCTAAACTATAATCTGATTTTTTTTTTGGTACTGTACAAACTTTTTTTATAATCCATTTTGGCACACTCACAAATGATATGAAAGGAAGTTTTATTTGCTATCAAAAACAATTTAGCTAAGTTCATTTGTGTTCTTTTTTATATTAGAGGAAGTGACACCCAATGGTCTACCCAATGCATTGTTTTTTTATTAACAAAAGGAAGTCAATTGGAAGGATCTTAGGCCCACATTTGGTAAAGGGTAGGTTTGTGTTTGATTCTTGCTAAGGGCGGTATGAAAATGAGTATTTTAAATTCTTACACCAACAATTTCATGTCAAGAAAAGACTCAAATAAGTGAAATTTTAAAGTAATGAGATAGTAGGTAAAAGATTTTGGAATTAAGTGGATGAAATTGGTGATAGTTGAAACAAAAACTAGTGTATTCTTAGAAAAGGACAAAGGTTATTGGAGAGAGTTTGAAAAACACTTAGAAGAACCTAATAAAGCTACCAAGTGCTTTTCATCTATTATTTATGTATCCATTTATTGTAGTCTTGCCGGGTGGATCAATTGTTATCTTACAAGTTATGCTATGCCTCTTTTTCATTTTGGCATTTCTACTTTTATATATTAATATAAAATGCATTTTGATTCATATTTAGTTAGTAATGTTTTTGGAATGACATTATGGCAAAAATGCATGCAGTCTAATCATGCCCAATTATTTGCCTCTATATTGAAGCATTGGTGCAACAAAGTTGACCACTTCTAGTTGTTTGGATTTTTGAAAATGAAACTAGAACCTTGCTTGTTTGATGTAGTCATTGTTCAAAACCAAATATTGAACTAAAGATGTTTATTCTTGAGGTGAATTGTACTTGTTCTCCTTAGAATACAAAAGTATTGAATATCACTTTAGAAAAGTTAAAATAATTAGAACCATATTTTACAAAAAATTAAAAACGTACATAAATTCTATTGAAATCTTTTGGTTTTGTATTCATAATCAATTTCAAAGATCTGAAGTTATTTTTGGCGTCAAATCCCATTGATAAATGTTGGTACGTGCAATGGAAGATCATAGTGTGTGGACATGTTTGGTTTTTAGTCTAAATTGTTTCATTTGCAATTATCATGTAATTGATAATCCTAATAACACTTTGTAACCCACGATAGTAAACTCAAGTTGGAAATCTAGAAAATCTCACACTCCTTAATCCCTAAAGACCAAAGAGCCCAATATGGCCAAACAAGGTTCTTTGAGGTGCGAAAAGTAGACAAAAAAGGCATTGCATGCTCAAGTTTTGGTCTGCCACTCAAGTCCAAATGGCGTTGCAAGTCCAACAAAACTTTTGGATTGGCTTGTTATTCCTTGAAGCGCCTACTTTGCTCTAGATTCTACAAGGAATATGGAGAATATTCTATTTTTTCAACAATTAGGAGTAGAATGTCTTTGGACAATCAAAGGAAGCAGCTTTGAGAACAAATGGGATGGATGCTCCCATGTTTTGTATTGCACAAGGGAGAAGTTTGGTCATATGTCACTTTTTTTCTCTCAATTGGGCAAGATTTTTGTAGCTCTAAGGTAGTGAGCCAGCTAGATCTAGTTACTTTGATTGACTATATGTTTTGGAGTTTTTACCTATCTAAGGAGTTTTTTTTCCATCAAGTACATTTAGACACGATCTCACAGGATCAACCATTAGGAAATTTGTTTATTTGAGGAAAAAATCTTACCAAAAGTCCACAATCCATATTGTGGGCTACTATTCAAATCAACAAATATGAGATTCCCAACGGTGGGGCTTTTGGAAATTTATTTGGATTTGAAACAAGATTGGCATTAAACATTTGATTTATAGTTGGGTATAGAATGACTAGTTTGGATTGTGTGAATAGTTGTTCAACTTCCTAAAAACTTAGGAAATGTGCTGAAGGTTTTGTACTAGAGGCATGATAGATTTTCTTAGCAAGATGCTTAGGGATTAAGAAGCCAAGAAGAGATTTCTATTGTGATGAAAACCTCTTGAATTAAATATTGGTTTTGATGAAATCTTGATATTGAAACATTTGTTAAATTCAAAATGTAAATAATCATGATTTCAAAAAATAGTAAGCAAATGAAAAATTAAAAAATAAACACAAATACATACTACTTCCTTCATTTCTATGATTTTTCTAATTCTCAAACAAGTTTTTATTATTACTAAGGATTTAATAGTTTTGCAAAAAACTTGACCAAAACTAGAAGTCTTAAAGGTCCACCTTCATGAGCATTTTTGGAAATTAGTTCTAAGAAAAAATTGGTTTATATCAAATTTTGAAAGAATTTATAAAAACATTTTGGAATATGTTAAACCATGTGCATTCTACAAATATAAACAAACTTCTTCATGAGTTTGTTAAACAATGTTGCCCAATCATGAAATGCCGCTTGACACTTTCTCATTCAAAAACAATATTCCTATGCTATGCTATAAGAAAGGTGAAAGCACCCATTGCCATTGATGCCCTATACCCAACCAATTGGGTCACTACAAGGGAGTAGTGTTAATTTGGACATTTTTTGTCAATTAGGTCATTTTAATTGGGACATTTTTTCTATCGATTTGGACATGTCTTTGTCAAATTTTTGTCAATTTTGAGAGTTTAGTCAATTTGGACGTTTCAATTTAGTCCTTGTTTCTTTGTAGTGAGTGTGCCATTTCCAACATTAGCATGGATAAGTGCTTTGGAATGCGTTCTTTTGTCCTTTTCAAGGTTTGGACCATTTAAGTCATGCCATGCGTCCCAAAGTGAAGTAGGAAGTAATGAGCTAAAATTAGTTTGGCTATTAATGGAATTGCATGAGTCTAGACATTAGCCATGGACTCAAAATACTTTTGACTCTCAAAACACAGTAATTTCAGTTTTGCACATATAATTTAAAAGGAAAATTGCAATCTCAAATTTCTTATCTTCCTACATGAGAAAAATATTTGTTAATTCAAATTCTTTATAGATTGTTGCAGAATCTCTTAACCCTCAAATGTTGAGCTAGTCACCGCAACTAGCGTGTTACAATGACTTCTACAGTGGTTTTGAGAAATTTCAGTACTATGATTGGTGCAACAAGTGCCCAATTCTTATAATATTGTTTTCAAAAGTTGAAAAAGTGGACAACACAAGCCGACCTCACAAAAATTGCACAAAAGACAGTATGAATCTTCTCACAATTTGGGTTTTCTAAAAAGATGAGTGTACTTGATGAGGGTGTTTTTGCCTTGCATGATGGAATATGTGTTTATGATCACTTTTGGGACAAAATTAGATGAAAATTGGCGATTTTCTGTCATATAGAATGTCTTTTTAGAAGCAAAGGACAAAAAAAGTCCTTTTGGATGTTTAGAGACTAAGTTATTGGGTATGGCTGCTTCCATCTTAAAAGTCAAGTAAAATGAGAAGGAAAACCAATACTATTGAAACCTCAAGAAGCCGGGGTCTCAAGTTTAGTCACTACAAACAGCCGAGGTTCCAATATTTGTCACTTCAATCAACCTTGCAATATGCTGGGCAAGATTAGGATTTAGATTAGGGGCATAGCTTATTGAGACTAAACCTCCATGGCACTTCCCTTTTTTTGAATCTTCATTGCCATAGCCACGCTCCTCTGCAAGCACGACCTCTCTCTCACCATGGGTACGTGCCTCACTTTGTCAATTGGCACAGTCTATGTTGTGCACCTGCTTGTTTCATTAGTCCGTTATCAAAAAAAAAATTCAAAAAAAATCTCTTGCGTTGAGAGACAAGTTTGTTGGAATGATTTTACAAGTGCGTATAAGTACATTGAGGAGTTGTGGAGGAAGAAGCAGTCTGATGTGCTATGTTTTTTGCTTGGTGTGCGCTGCTGGGAGTTCACGCAGCTGCTCGGCATTGTTTGCGTTACCCGCCCCAGCTGCCCTGACAAGGCTTGCCATCTAGGGTATAAGGCCAAGTAGGTTAGTTTACAAAGTACCCATTCACCTCTTTGCTATTTACAATTCTATCTCATTGTTTGTTTTTGTCGAGGGGTCACAAACAAAGCTTCACATTCAGGCTTGGTTAAGTATAATAGAACTTGGTTGGGACTAAATGTTTTGTATTAGTTTAAATAGGTCATTGATTAGGTCTGTGGATGTGTAATTAGAGTAACTTTGAGGATTGTGCTGGCTTGTCAAAGATAGCAATGAGAAACATGATAGATGCTTAATGAATTATTTTGGTCCATGAGTGACATCTATTTTTTTGTGCCTTATTAAATAGTTTTGTGCTTAAATATTATAAAGCTCACATCGAGATCAGGGGATATTAGTTTAGACAATATTAGTTTACAAAGGTTCTATTGTATTGTGAACTGCTGCACATATGGTCTACTTCCTTGACCAATTTGGATTCATTTATGATCATCACGTGAGTTTATCTAAATTCTAATTTAGGCCAAACTACTTCTAAACCATGCTTACGCCATTTCTGCTCTTTTGTGATGACCTATTGTATTCTTGATTGTAGGGATACGTTGTCTACTGTATGCGCGTCTGCTGTGGAGGTAGGAAGAGGCCAATGGCAAAGGGTATTGTGTATGGACAGCCAAAGAACCAGGGTATCATGTAGCTCAAGCTTTAGCTTAATTTGAGGTCTATTGCCAAAGAGCGTGCTAGATGCAAACTTGGAGGCCTTAGGGTTTTGAACTCGTATTGGATCAATCAAGTTTGTTCTTCATTTTTTTGTTGATTTTTTATTGTCAATATTTTGTTTGACTCAAATTAGATATGCAATTTACCCTTCCAGAACTACTTCAAAATTACAAATACATTCACTGTTTTGAAAGCTATTGTACTCTATTAACAACATTCCATAAATTGCTCAATTACACACCCCTTAATGCTTCCTACTTCAGTCTATAAAGTTGAGCTTTTTTTCTAGAAGTGGCTGTTTGTTTGGTAGTCATGTTTGTCAGCTTGGTGTTTAGTTACAAAGTATTCTCCTAGTGATGTTATGAATCAAACAGTCTCTAGATCATAGTATGTGCGGCTCTAGTTGGAGTCTATTTGGCACACTTCATGTTTGCTAATTATTGCAAATACTTTGTATGGAAAAATTCATGGATACCCTTGAAGGTTGCTATATTTGCATACATATCCCTACTTTTTCCAAAATTGCACAAATACTCTTGGATTAAAATTTTCTAACGTTTGCGTTGTTGTGCATGCCACACTTCCCTTCTTCCTTTTGTGTGCACACATTGCTTCTATTTTTGTTCCATTACACTCCCTTCTTCAACATTGGTCATAAAGGAAGTACAAGCACAATAAATAAATAGCTAAAAATTATGGTCCAAAGGTACTTGTGCAATTTATGAAAAAATTGAGGTATCTATGCAAATATTGCAAACTTCAAGGGTATTTGTGAAATTTTCCCTACTTCTTTTACAAGGTCTTCAACTTTTTTGTTGTTCAAAAATTTTTGTACTTTTTCATAATGGTTTCAGCTTTGTTGTTTTTGAATTATGGTTCTAGGGTACTTGTGCAGTTTTTGAAATAGCAGAGGTATCTATGCAAATATTGCAAACTTTAGGGATATCCATGAAATTTTTCCTACTTTTTTATAATGTCTTCAGCTTTTTTATTGTTTCTGAAGTGTGGTCCAAGGGTACTTGTGCAATTTCTGAAAAAGCAAGGGTATTTGTGCAAATATTGCAAACTTCAGGGATATCCATGAAATTCTTCCTACTGTTCTTATAGGGTCTTCAGCATTTTTGTTGTTCATGAAAATTTCCTTACTTTTTTATAATGTCTTCAACGTTTTTGTTGTTTTTGAATTATGGTCCAAGAATACTTTTGCAGTTTCTAAAATAGTAGGGGTATCTATGCAAGTATCAAAAAATTCAAAGATAGCCATGAAATTCTCCCTACTTTTTTAATAATGTCTTGAGCTTTTTTGTAGTTTTAGACAATTAAAGGCTTGTTTTGAAAGCAATTTCTTCCTTTTCTGCAAATTTCCACCTACATGTACTTTGAAATCATCTTGGTACACCCACAACACATCATTATCCGTAAGGACTTTTGCATTAGCTGGATTGTGAATCTGGAGCACAAGCATCGTGAGTTGCATGGATTGACTTCAACAGGCAAGAATTACCGAGGTCTTTGTGACAGAGGACACTTGTACACCAAGGCTTGCCCTTTAGTCCGTGCCACTTGGAAGTGCAATAACACCTTGTCTCTCAAGCGTTACTAATGAAGATCTTAGAATTTTGGCTAGAGTTCTTGCTATCATGTTGGTCAGCATCTATTCCTTAATGTAGTGGCCTCGTACGATTTTGAGAATGTACATCTTTGTCATCTACCTTGGCTCTTACATCCAAGTTGAATATGATGAATGATGTCACTTGGTTAGGTGTTCCTTCATGCAAAATATGGAGCTGTTAACACTATGTCCCACACCTTTCTCAAATCTAAGAATTTGATTGGTTTGGAGCCTCTTTGGGTTTGGGCAATTTACACTATATTGTATGTTCTGGGTAGCTGAAGATTTTGGATCAACCAATTTGCTGGACCAAACATTCAACCCAAATTCCATTAGTTTTATGCTTAAAATATCCATGACCTTCTTTAGTGTTCCTTTTTGCCTGTACTAAGCCAACAAAGGTGGGAGGTTGGACATAAAGTAGGACCACCCATTCCTAGCAAGAATCCAAACCCAACCTATAGGATGTGTTATTTCCAACCAGCCTATTTCCAAACTTTGGAATACGTTTTTTTTTTTCTTTTCAGGATTAAGACTAACAAGGTTATAACATGTGTCTTGAACAAAAGTAGTAAATATTGAGCAAAAAATAGTTTGGCTATGACCAAGATTTGGAGAGTCTAGTGATTATCTATGGATTCAAAACACTTCATGCACTCCAAAAAATTTATACAACTCTAATTTTAAGTGAAAAATTCTGAAAAAAATTTGTATTGCAATATTTTGTATGAAGCCACCAAAGAAAAATTTGCGCCACATTGTTGCTCTAACATGTTGTCTTGCAAGAGCTTAAATAATGGGAAATGGGTAAATGATCAAGAATGGGTGGTCTTACCGTAGTGCGAATTGCTCCTTGTTTGTATTCCTGAAAATACATTTAGAAATGATTTGAGTATGGATGTTTTGTCATACATTTGCCGCAGTATGGCATGGATTGTCAATCTTCACTTTGCTATTGTGTAGAATGCGTAGTTCATTTATGGTTGAAATTGTTGATCTCTAGGGAAGTCGTCCATTAGATTAACTGCTTTAGCAAATAGCTTGTTGACACCTCTTTATCATCGTGGCAATCCCAATTCTTCTATATCATACCATGTGGCAACCTAGAATCTGGTGGGAGAGCTATTTCCAGTAAAATCATGTTAGGAAATGCATATTAGATTAATTTTTTTGCTTTTATAGAACAAAAGTGAACTAATTTTCAAATGCACGGATTTATTAATTACCAGGTTTCTTAAATTATTAAATAGGTTAAGGAGAGATAGTAAATTTCCTCCCTAATTGGAAATTGAAACCAAGAACAGCAAACTGAGATCGGAAGAAGGTGGCATTGCCGTTGAGAAAGGTTATAGGAAGCAATCTGGAAATTGGCCAATGTCTAAACCAAAACCTAAACCAAAATCCAACAAAAACTTAACAGAACATAATAGAAATCTAAATGAAAAAAAGGACAGAGTTAGGGTAATCCGCTGATTAGGGCAACAGTCGCAATGGTTTGACCAACGCTGTTCTAGGATTAGGAAAAGAAGGAAAGTTGTCCATCTTCCTCATTTGCACCATTTTGCTCCTAGAATTTTCCTTGTGCAAGTTTTGAGTTTGCTGATTGAGGTTTAGCGAGTGAGGTTACATAGTTGTAGTTTCCGATTTTTGGATCTACCCGGAACAATGGAGAAGGTAGAGAAAAAGAGAGAATCAACACCTCTTTGGTCAATGAATCCAGGTATTCCAAAAGATTTGAAGGAGAAAGAATTGTTGGAGGAGGACCTGAAGCGGATGGGGTGCCAAGGGTTGATCCGAATGCCTTGGAACTTGAAAAACAAGGCTATGGTGGGAGAACTAATGGCAAATCCATCCAACAAGTGGACCAGAATTAAGAGAGCGGATTTGGAGAAGTGGTCAACCTTGTTGTGGTGCAAAATTTATAAGTTCTTTCCAAAAGGAGAAGGTATGGCTTCCCAAATGCCCAAGAGATGTGAGGGTAAGTTTGCTCACCGCAACCTCTCTAAAAATGGTTATGCAATCTCGGATTGCAGAAACATCCGAGAAAAGAGAGTGCTAGAGTTTTTAGTTCCAATCTTGACTCCGGAGAAACTTGGATATTGTACCATCTCGTTAGGAAACAATATTTTTGGAGTGTTAGAGGAAGAGATAGTGGTTAATTAGGGGCACATAATCAAGGAGCTAGTGCTCAAGATGATAGAGTTGCTCGGAAACACCAAACCTTCCGAGCTTAGCCCTTTTTTCTTCCATCTTTATAGTCATTTAGATATTATGAGAGAAGGGGAGCTTTTTGAGTATGAGATTGGAGAGACCATGCTGGAGAATGACATTCCCTTGGGTGCAGAATTGGCACATGAGTCAGATGAGTCCAAAAATGATTCTTTGGAACCCATGAGAGTGAAACGTACGCTACAAAAACTGAAGGGACGAGCTAATTTAGAGGAGAGAATAATGAGATTGGAAAGAGCTAAAGGGACCAATTCAGTATGGGGTGGAAAGACGGAAGATGATCTAGTCACCAAGGTGATCAAGGAGCTCAAGGAGATCCGGGAATTGATCATGTTTCCACAAGATGTCCCTCCTAAACTCTATATAGTGTTGGAGGTGCCTTTGTCGCGGATTGTGGGCAAGGTGATGGACCTCCGTCATTTGAAAGACTTGAAGGAAACGAAGGTAGGAGTATTGTAAGCCAATGTGAAGGGGCTTCAAGAAGAGTTGCTAAAAGAAGCAAAATATGAGAGGTTGGCCAAGGAAGCAATAATCCACATTGCGGATCTCCGGAAGTTTTTGGGGAATTTAGGCCAAGTGGTGGCTAAAGCAAAGCTCTATGATGCTGAGGTGATGAAAGAAGGAGCAGCGCTGGTGGGGCCCAATAGAATTAAGGTGTTGGTGGAGTATAGTCGGAGGATTGAAGCAATGCTAGTCAGAATGAGGATTCTCACTCACGCAAAGACATAGGAACTAGAAACATTGAGAAGATCCAATCTGGTAAAGGAGGCAACACCTACCCAGAAAGACGCCCCATTCCTTTCTTCCAAGCTGCCAACGCCAAAAAAAAAGGACAAATCAGAAACTCTTGATTTCGAGCATCTTCTACCTAAGCTAGATTTTGGACCTACAAAAACAACTACCCAATGCTTGCTCAAAAGTCAATCCTAGACATCAACAAAGAATCCATGTACAAGGAAAGATCTGGATACATTGAAGAAGCAGGGCATAAGAATTGATCTAGGCACAGCAGAAGATCTAAGTCCGGCCAAGATACCAAGTTTGGTAAAGCAAAAGACAATAAGAGTAAATAGAAGGGCGTCAGCTTCATTGAATAAAGAAAAGATTATTCTCACCACTAAGGAGGACTCCTTTCTAACTGAGTCTAATATTGATAGCAGGTCCGGAACCTCTCGAGACAAATTGAAATACTCGGATCTAGATGCTTATAATCTAACACTCAGAGGGAAGTAGAAATTGTCAACTAAGAAGGCTTAGCAGACTTCTGCCAAGAAGAAGAAGATTGGAAGGATATTGAAGGCCCAAAAAGCGCAAGCAGTTACTTAACCTAATAGATAGGTTCAGCACATAGTAGCAGTCATAGGTGGAGTATATAATTTAGAATAAATAGCTTGAATATTTGGAAAGTTGAAATTTAGTCACTTTCCAGATACAATAAACTTGGATGTCCAAATCTGATAAAATTAGATTTGAGATCCTTTTTTTGTGGAGCTTTGCGGTAGGTAGTTAAATTCACAATTTTCTGGATAAGAGAATTGTTCAAATGTTGGAATAGGACATTAGGAGTTTGTTCTATGCCAAAGGAGATATGCTAGGTGGGGCACTTAGTATTGGAGAGAGAGCATGTAATAAGAAGCACCTCATATAGAAGATTAGACTATGGGCGTGGTTATTCCATATGGTGAGGTGAAGGGTGAGTGGTTGAGAGAGTACATAGATGAGAGAGTTTGGGAGCACTCCCATCTCTTCTATTTGTATCTTATACACTTGAGAATACCATGTGTGCCTTTATTTTTTTATCTTTCCTATGTTTTTATTAAGTTATGGGCCCATTTTATAGAGTTTGGAGGTGAATTGTGGTGAGTGGAGATCACATTTGAGGTAGATCAGCCTTTAGATTTTGACCTTGTGCACTTGGAGGACTTCTTTAGCTACTTTCAGATGTTAGGGGTGGTTTTGTAGTAAAAGTGCTTGTCATTTGAGCTACTTCAGCACTTATCATATCTTGTGGAGCTTTTGAAGGACTTGTTGTGCTTGTTTCTTGTATTGGAGTGCATTTGTGGTGAGTGAGAACTTTTGAAAAACTTCATCTCTCTTTGCATGCCCTTTAGAGTCTTTGGAGATCTTGTTTTGCCTCTTAGAGAGTAGTTGATCTTCATTTAGTTTGGTAGAAGATCAAATTCAAGTTTGTGGAGTTATGGACTTTATTGGAAAATCTAATCTATCATATTAGAAGAGTTGATCTACTTAAGAGCTTATTTGAAGGTCCATTTAGTGTTGCACAAGCTTTTGGAGGAATGGAGTTGCTAACGGTCGAATTGTACCATCAAAGTACTTGTTTAAAGTATAAGGAGGTGACTTATGAGTTTGTACTTGTTTTAATTGGTTTCTACCATTGCTTGAGGTTGTTTTTTCAAGTGGATGCATACTATTTGCTCAAAGGGGGCTGAAATTGCAAGGAGAGAGTT
The DNA here is from genome assembly GCA_963920765.1 of Ulota crispa. Classification (NCBI taxonomy): domain Eukaryota; kingdom Viridiplantae; phylum Streptophyta; class Bryopsida; order Orthotrichales; family Orthotrichaceae; genus Ulota; species Ulota crispa. Next base: position 19,098,194 of record OY987250.1, read on the forward strand.
TGAGGGTGAGGTTTGAGTGATAACTTTACATTTTGGGTAGATCTTGTGCTTTTTTTAGGGTTGTGTTGTATACTTTACTAGTGTGTGTGAGGAGAGCTAGGGTTTGCTTAGAAAGTAGTTGAGTTGCATACTTTAGACCTTTGTGTGTGTAAACAGCTAGAGCTTAACTTGAATGGTGATTGAATTACATACTTTCAGCCCTTTATTTTTGGAGCTAGCTAACATTGAGAGTGATTGAGTAGCATACTTCATCCCTTTATGTGTGGCAAGAGCTAAGGTTTGTTTGTTTGGTGGTTGAATTCTTTACTTCAATTCTTTGCTATTTTCTTATAACATTGAGAGATATTTGAATTGCATATTCTAGTCATGGTTACGTATGAGGTTGAGACAGTTTGTGTTGTGGACAAGTTCAATGGAGACAACTTCCTCTTGTTCAAGATCAATATAGAGATGATCCTTGATGAAAAGTATCTTTGAAACATTGTGGAGGGCAATGAGGAGGCTTCTTCAAGTGATAACAACTCCAAAGTCATTTTGGCCTTCAAAAAACGTGAAAAGATAGTGTTTTGCATTTTGTGCACTCACATGGTGGATGTACAAATTCAACACGTCAAGTCTTGCAAGGGAGCTGCGGAAGCATGGAGAACTCTATGTGACATTCATGAGACCAAAAGCTTGGCCAATGTGTTGTTTTTGAGGCGCAAATTTTTCACCATAAAGATGCAAGAGACGAATGACCTCTTGCAACACATCAACAAGATGAAGACTCTTGCGGATCAACTCGAGGCCCTTGATGTATCCGTGACGGAAGGGAACATTGTTATGACGATTTTATAAAGCTTGCCACTTTCTTTTGAGAACTTGGTTGTAGCAATGGAGACCAAAGACATCAAGGAGCTCACCTTCACATACATGACGTCATGATTAATGCACAAAGTGACAAGAAAGAAAGAGCATCACATCATGGCCACAAAAAATGCAACATTGGTTGCTCGCCACAAGAGTGTTGGAGATTCAACCAAAGTTATAGGTGACCATTTTTATGTCTTCATTGCGGCAGACCATGCCATTTTGTTTGTAATTGCTATAAACGCAAGAGTGGCAAGCGTAAAAATGCCAACAAGGCCAAGGCGGAGAAGAATTGTAAGGACTATGCATTTATAGCCTCTCATAATGGTCCATTGAGCTTGGGAGGTGATTGGATCATGAATTCGTGGGTTACCACCCACATGTCACTCTATAGAGCTCATTTTTACACCTTTGAGGCCATTTCAGCAAGAAAAATGTTCATGGGTAATGATTTAATGCTCCAAGCTCTTAGAAGCGGCTCTATTTTGGTGGACTCTTTTGTTGAAGGATGCATCAAGCGCATTTGATTCAAGAATGTGTTGTATATGCCCAAATTGCAAAGCATCCTTCTTTCCATGAGCAAGATAGTAGAGGAAGAGTTGAATATATAATTTGGAAGCCTTAAGTGTATTGTGAAGTCTTCTAATAGAGTCACCCAAGTCACGGCATCATGTGAGGGCAATTTATATCGTTTGCAGTACAAGGTTGTGCATGGAAAAGAGAGTGCTACAGCTGCTATTTCAAACAAAGATGAGCTAATTTTGTAACATCAACGTGTAAGGTATATGAATGTGCAAAATTTTAGAATTCTTTCAAGTTTGATGAATGGCTTTAATCTTTTCAAATCCCATGGTGATGACTTGCTTAATGCTTGTGAGGGTTGTATTGAAGGCAAACAACTACGGCACTCATTTTCAAAGGATAATGTCATATGTGCCACTAAGGTGTTGGGCATTGTGCATTTGGATGTGTGTGGCCTCATGAAGATCACGTCTTTGGATGGAGCAAGGTACTTTTTGACCTTCATTGATGAATATTTAAGAAAGGTGTGGGTGTACATTCTCAAGGCCAAAAGCGAGTTTTTTGAGGGGTTCAAGGAATTCAAGGCTTTGGTGGAGAAGGAAGTCCAGTACTCCATGAAAGTGTTACAGTCAGACAACTGGAGGGAGTACACTTCCAACCAATTTGAGGCTTACTTGAAGGCCCAAGGTATTATGCTCCAAATCTCAACTCTACATACACCACAACAAAATGGAGTGGCCGAAAGGGCTAATTGTACCATTGTGGAGATGGCTAGGAGCATGATCTATGGCCAAAAGCTTGAGCTAGAATATTGGGCTGAGGCGGTGAGCAACACGAAGTATATTTATAATTGATGCCCAACTAATGCGGTGTATGACAAGACTCCACAAAAAGCGTGCAATGAGAGAAGACCTTTGGTGGCACACATTAGGATTTTTAGGTGTATTGCATATGCCAAGATCTCTAATGCTTCAAGGACCAAATTTAATGCAAAGGTGGTGAGGTATTTCTTTTTGGGATAATGTGAGGGTTCCAAGGCATGCATGCTAATTTGATTGGAGTCTGAGAAAATAATTAGATGTTGTGATGTGATATTAAGTGAGTATAAAAATTTGCAAAAAGAATTGGAGTTGAGTCTAAATGGAAGTAGTGGTGATATTGTTATGAATACATCTCGAACGCCTTCATATGATGATGATGATGGAGATGAAGAGGATCAGCCTCTAGAGGATGGAGATGGTAACATTATAGAAGATACTAGTGCAAGTCAAGGTAATGAGGGCTTCAAGCCTAAGAAGATCACAAAAAATAAGAAGACACAAGCCATTGTTCCAAGTGCTGAAGTAGAAGGTAGTCAACATGTGCAAGTTGTGTAGTGGTCCATAAGGGTAAGAAAGCCTTTAGAGGAGTGGTCAAAAAACCACATTTTTTTTCAACCATCTTGCTATTTGGATCATGCTAATGTGACCGTTGTTTATAATTCTATTATATTTGGAGAAGCTTTAGAGTCTTGGGATGCAAGCAATTGAAAAGTGGCCATGGATAAAAAATACCACTTCCTCTATGCCAATGGTACGTGGAAGTTGACCACCTTTCCTTCGTCTTGCAAGGCGGTGGAATGCAAGTGGATGCTCAAGACCAAGAGAGATGCTATGAGAGAGAATGTATGCCACAAAGCATAGCTGGTGGCAAGCGGGTTCTCTCAAGTGCAAAGAGCGGAGTTCAACAAAATGTTTGCTTATGTAGCCAAGTTCACCACCATATGGTGCATTGTGGCTTTTAGAACATCATCAGATTTAGAGATGCACCAAATGGATGTGAAGACAGTCTTCCTTAATGGCAATTTAGAGGAAGACATTCACATAGAACAATGTAAGGGGTTTATGCAACGTAGTCATGAGCACCTTGTTTGCAAGCTTACAAAGTCTTTGTATAGATTAAAGCAAATATCAAGAGTATAATACCAAAAGATTAATGCAAGTATTTTAGAATTTGGTTTTGAGAAAAGTGTAACTGATCATAGTTTGTATTTTGCACAAGTAGAAGCCCATGTGATGCTTGTGTATGCTCATGACTTGATCATTCTTTCTAGCAATGTGGTGACCATGAGTACATTGAAGGCCAAGTTGGAGGTTGAGTATGAGATGATAAACTTGAGGGAATTGCACTATTGCCTCGAAGTAGAGTTTGCAAGAGATCAAGGTGCAAGGACCTTTACCATGAGCCAAGCCAAATATCTAGAGGAAGTGCTCAAGCGGTTTGGCATGAAGGATTGCAAATCCATTGGTATTCTGTTGCATACCAAGATAAAGTTGGTGAAATTTAGTATTAAAGAATATAATATGGATGTTTTGAAGATGGTGAGTGTGCCTTACAAATCAGTAGTTAGATCGTTGATGTATGCCTCAGTGGCTACAATGGCTGATTTGACTTTTGTCATTAGCATGGTGAGCTAACACATGGCAAAGCCGGGATAGAGTCATTGGATGGTGATGAAAAAAACCATGAGAGACTTCAAAGGCACCTCTCATCTAAAGTTGCAATTGGGAGGGGGGCACACATGTTTGATGGGGTACTGTGATGTAAATTGGGCTAGCGATGCCAATAATAGAAAGTCCACATCGGGGTATGCATTTAGCTTTAAAGAAAACATGGTATCATAGAGTAGCAAAAAGCAACCCACAGTGGCTTTATCCACAACAAAAGCAAAATACATGGCAGCAAGCCATTGCACAAGAGAAGCTATATGACTAAAGTAGCTCATGGAGGATGTAGGATGCAAGGACGTGGAGGGCACCTTGATCTTGTGTGACAATCAAAGTGCCATAGCTCTTGTCAAAAATTCGGTGCACTATACAAAGACAAAACACATCAAAGTATAACACCATTTTGTGAAGGAAAAAGTGGAAAAAGGAACCATTACATTAGAATATTGCCCAATTGAGGACATGTTGGCAGATGTGATGACAAAAGCGTTGGCAAGGGATAGACATGAGCATTTAACAAGAGCCATGAGCATTAGAGACTTTGGCCATTTGCAAAGTGGGAGTGTTGGAAAGTTGCAATAGGCATCAAGAGTTTGCTTTAAGCCAAAGGAAATATGCTAAGTGAGGTACTTATCATTGGAAAGGGAGCATGTTTTAGGAAACACCTCATAGAGAAGATTTGACCATGAGCAAGATTATTCCATATAGTTAGGTGAAGGGAGAATGGTTGGGAGAGTACATAGATGAGACAGTTTGGGAACACTCTCATCTTTTCCATTTGTATCTTATATATTTGAGTATACCGGATGTGCTTTTGTTCTTCTATCTTTGCAATGTTTTCTATAGAAATGAGATGTATCATTCCTCAGTCAATAGCTTATCCTTGCAAGTATTTTTTGAGTTTTTGAAGGATTGGCTATTAGGGGCAAGAATTAAGATTGATGACCCAAACATTTTTATATTTCTAATTTACGTAATGCACGCAAGTTCCAAATTTCCACATTTGACCTTTGAAGTGTATTTTTTTTTGTGAAGGTGGTATGCCAATAATGCTAGAACCATTGCTTAGTCCGGGTAGCTGAGTGTGTTTATATTTGGAAGGAAGAACAGCCCTCAAATTCAATCCAATCTAGTTTTTGGAGTAATATTGAATTGGTTGAAAAACCATATGTACTAAGAGGCAACTTTTGTTTTGGAATCATCATTGGGAGACTTTTGTGAGAAATAGGCACCTTTAAACTAGGTTCAATCCGGATAGCAATCCCAATGAATGCTTGTTGACAATTGATGAGATTCTTCTACACTTAGAAGTGGTAGTGAACAAAGGATAGGGATTTTTCAATTATCCAATTATCATTTCAATTGAAGGAACTTGTCCTTGAAAGGTCTGTTGTTGTAGTATGTTGGGGTGATAGGGATTTCCTGCGTGACTTGTGGGTGTAGACTAGTTTCTAGGTCTGCTGTGAGGAAAAACTTGCATCTCTTTTTTCTTTGTTTGTTTTGTTGTTTTTTTATAAGTCCTACTTCAGTCACTCAAATCTTTGGAAGGGTAGGATTTAATGCAACCTTTCTTCAACTTCAATAGCGGACCCCTCAAATATTAAGGCTAAACTTTTGTTCTAGTTACTTTAGGTCACCACCGGATTCGGAAATAATATCAAGATTAGGATATGTCTTTAGGATTGGCAAATAGTTGTAATAGTGTAATAATCAAAACAATAGGATTGGAAGTTCAATAGAACAACAAGAAAATAAGTTCCGGTTCTCATTTTGGTGTGTTTGTAATTGTGGTTGCTTGTGTGCTGGATATACTAACTAGTTTATGGTCTTGGTTAATTCTTTAGGAGCTACACACTAAATCCTTGCAGAACAATACACAAGTCATCCAATTGGTGTTTATGTCAAATCTATATGCTAATTGGAAGATAAATGCTTTTTTGTGCTACGACATACCGGCCATGGACTATTTAGGGGCATTGCAAGTCAAGGGGATACCAAATCAACTTAGGAGGCCTTGACATACACTAGTTCAAACAACTAATCTATTGTTAAAGAGGCATATGTTTGCTGTTGTGATAATTGCAAGTTCTATGGATATAAATGGATGGTGGTCAGTTTGACTCTAACCTTAGTGATGTTGTTCACTTAGCTATAGACAATGGTTTAATGTAGAATCTCCATCTTGTAGTTGGATAAAGTTCTTCATGCTTTGATGGAATCCTTGTTCCATACTTCAGTCATATTGTAACTATGGTGGAAGCACCCATACTCGATAACTTAAAAGATTCTGCAACAATGTACAAAGTGTATGAAAACTTAACCCTTTAAGGATCACACAACCATATATTGATTGCAGAGAGTTGTTTTTGGCATGAAGAGTAGTATTGCTCAACATTTGGAAATTGGTCTTGAAAAAAGCATGTGCTCACAAAAATTTGCATTCAACTAAATAAACAACTACAAAATTGGATAAATGACACTAGTAGAAAAAATCGTCCAAACCAACAAAAAACCAACAGTTTCTTGTTGATTTAGGCACTTGCCCATGCTAATTGACTAATTTAACATAGTTTTATAAAAAACTATATATGTTTTGTTGATTTAGACACCATTATCTAAATCAACAAAAAATTTGGAATCTTTTAAGAATCTTTTGGAAATCTTTTGGAAATTTTTTGTGAATCTTTAAGAATCTTCAAGAATCTTTTTGGAATCATTGAAAATCTTTTCAAGATTTTTAAGGATATTTAAGAATCTTTTCAAGATTTTAGAATCTTTAAGAATCTTTTAGGAATCTTTGAGAACCTTTGGAAATCTTTGGAAATCTTTTCAAGTTTTTTTGGAATCTTTGAGAATGTTTGAGAATGTTTGGAAATCTTTGAGAAATTTTTTGGAATCTTTGAGAATCTTCTTGAAATCTTTGAGAATCTTTTAAGAATATTTGAGAATTCTTGAGAATCTTTGAAAATAGTTTGGAATATTTGAGAATCTTTGGAAATGTTCTAGGAATTTTGATTTTTTTTGAGAATTTTTGAAAATCTTTAAGAATCTTCTTGGAATCTTTTTGGAAGCTTTGAGTAGCTTTGAGAATCTTCTGTAATCTTCTGAGAATCTTTTTGGAAATTTTGAAAATCTTTGAGAATCTTTGAGAATTTTCAAAAACCTTTTTTGGAATCTTTGAGAATCTTTTTAAAATCTTTATGAAATTTGTTAAGATACTTCAAAATATTTATAGAAATAGAATCTCTTAGACTGAATTAGAGTCCTTTAGGAATCTTTTTATTATTCATCAAAATACTTTAAATATTTTTAATAAAAAAACTATCACAATAATTCAAGTTTGTTTTTGAAATCTTTCTAGAATCATTTTGGACCTCATTAAAATGTTTTGAGGTTTTAAAAAATGAAAGAAGTTTTCAAAAAAAAAAAGAATCTTTTAGAAATTTGAATGTACATTGATTGGTTTTATTTTCTTTACTTTTCACATTTTGGTTGGATTTAAAATTAGCAGCCTTTACAATCAAGTAAAATCATGACCATAATAACAAGAAAATCAACATTTTTTTGTTGATCTGGACACTTTTGGATATAACTTCACTAATTCAACAAAATTTTATATAAAAAGTACAACATTTTGTTGTTTTAAATACCACAATTTTTTTACAAACAAATATAAAAGATGCTCCTCAATTCTATGAAAAATCATATATGTCCCTCAAAGATTAAAAGTACCCAAAATATCTTTCTTTTTTGTGTAAATATCAGCAATGCTTCTAATATATTGGGAAAATATTAAAAATGCTCCTCAACTATTTTAAATTATTTATATCTTTGTATTATATGATAACCAAGTGTATAGTTTAATGCAAATTTTTACAAAAAACCAAAGGTGATTTTTACATTTCAAATAACACAAGGGTATATTTAACATTTCAAAATAGAAGAGCTTTTTTATTATTTTTCCAAAATAATAGGAGTATAATTGATATTCCTACAAAAAATAAGGAATTCTTTTTATGTTTCAAATATTTTTGGCGTAAACTTGATATTTTGAAAGACTTAAAGGGTATTTTTAGTATTCTTCCTTCTATTACTAACCAAATGAATTTAAAAAAAACAATCTTATAAAATATTTTTATAAGCTTTAAAAGATGGGAATTGATATGTGTACCACACCCTTCCAATTACTATACTACACCACGGGGTAAGTTTTAGATTTCTACCATCAAAAAGCTGAATTTGAAAATTTTGAATTTAGATTTGGACTTAGTGACCATGGTATTATCTAGAACCATAAAAAAAGTTGCAGTTCAACAACATCCAATGAAAAAATTTAGTTAGGGAGAAAATTGTTAATTTTACTTTTGTTTGTAAAAAATGATAAGCTTTTTCATTGGGTGTTGTTGAATTGCAACTTTTTTTATGGTCCTAGACAATATCATGGTCTCTAAGTCCAAATTTGAAGTCAAAATTCTCAAACTCAAATTTTTGACGGTGGAAATCTAAGATTTACCTCAAGGGTGTGGTACAATAGTTCAAAGGGTGTGGTTCACATATTAATGCCTTTAAAAAATATCCAAAACTATTCAAAAGTCAATAGAATTATGATTTTATAATTGCAAGGTTTTAATTCCGTAACTTTTCACAATTTCATGTTATTTGAAGCTATCAAACTATACAGGCTATTTTAACAAAATAAGGTTCTTTTTACAAAAAACTAGCACTAAATAATAATTACTAATGAATCCAACATTTGCCTGCAGTAGTCTTTTTGAGATTTGAGAATTCCAATACAAAATTTATAAACAAAATCAAAAGGATGGAAATAACCAATTTTTAAAAAATTTCTAAACACCTTCACTGATTTTAGCTCATAAATTTTGATAAGAAGATTGAAATCCAAAAAAAATTGTTGGAGGTGAAAGTAAAATACATTTACCAACTTTTCTTAGTTCTAAATTTTTTGAAGAAATGTCCCTTAATGGGCCAAAGTAGCCTCCAAAGTCTACAGGCTTACTAAAAACATGAACATTTAATGTACAAATACAATCATGATTCTATCAAGCACATGTGTGAGTGCATGTGTGCTAGTGGTTGTAAATGATGTGGTAGTCTTGTGGTTTGTAAACCTGGTGGTGGGAGGTTCAAACCATACTGCCGGTAGCCCTGCTTGACCGCCATGAGCAGCGGCTCGGCCTTTAAAAAAATTTAGTTTTTTTTATTACAAAAAAAAAAAATTCTATGAAAAAAAATAACATTTAAATTTAAAAAAAAGAAAGCATTAAACAACATAAAATACGTGAAAGTTAACAAAAAATCAACAAAAAATTAATAGAAAACAGCAAATAATCAACAAAAAATCAACATACTCTTATTGAAAAATATCCAAATCAACTTGATCAAATCTACAATAAAAATCAATAGATTTTGGTTGAAGTTTTGTTGATTTTTTGCTAAATTTTCTACTAGTGTGAGTTGACAAATTATAATGTTTATATGGCATGGCTTCAAAATACATATCTATTTTTGGTCATAGATGGATTAAATCAACTATGCAATACATCAAACATCCAAGAAGAATGTCACTTTTCAATTGAGTGATCTTAAAAAAGTTCAAATTGCTTGAGAAATACGCTCGTATTGTTTTGCTATACAATTGTAATATAATTGTGATATTTCAAGATCTGTTGAGATGGTGTTGTCATTTTATTTCCAAAACTTGTCATCTCACGTTTATGGCCAATTATTGATTGTTTTCAACGATTGGATTTTCCATAACATTTATCAAATTTTGTGTAAAATGGTTTTAAATTGGCAAATAAAGTGGGATTTTTGACCTTTTTTATCCACTTAACCACAACTTGTGATTGCTATTTTTATCCATTTTGTGTGAAAATAGTCTTATTGGAAAGGTGTGCAATCGAGTTTTCTAGAAATAGAAGGCTCTTGTAAAGCAAAGCTCCCATGAAGCAATAACATCCAAAGCCGTACTAGCATGAATAACTAGAGATTTTCCATCAACCCCGCTCTCAATCATTACAATATTTCACCTCCAATCATAGATTTGGTTGGAATTTTGATACCTTACAATGAATAAAGTATCCTTTCCATTCATACGGTGGGATCATTCAAATTGGGTCTACATTTGATTCAACAAGGCATCTAAGTTCATTGTTCCTATTTTTAGTGGATTTCTTGAAAATGGGTGTGGTCCTTAAATGGTTAATAGACTCTACAACAACCTATAGGGTGCTTGATAACTTAGGAGATTTTGCAACAACCTACAGAGTATTTGAGGTGACAAATATTTTTCCCATGTAGGAAGATAAGAAATATTGATAGTTGCAAAATTTTAACAATTTAATGTGCAAAATTGAAATTACTGTGAATTTTGAGAGTCCACAAATATTCTAGAATCATGGCCAATATCAAGATGTATACAATTCTACTAATAGTCAAACCACTTTCAGCTCATTACACTTTGGAACACACAACATGACTTAAGTGGTTCCAACCTTGAAAAGGACAAAAGAACGCATTCCAAAACACTTGTTTTTGCTCATGGTGGAAATAGCACATCCTACTTATTGGGTATAAAGCGTTGGTGGCAATGGGTGCTTTCACCTTAACTCCTAAAGGACCAAAAGGACAATTTGTCCTTTCATTGCCTAGAAAACACCTTAAGGGTGGAAAAAAAAAATTCAAATATTTTTTTGAAAGTGGTCACATAGATGCATGGATGTCATATTGGACCACTTGTCCGTCCATCCATCTGTCTGCCAAAAGTGTCCAATTGAGCTCATGTGTGTCCAATGTGGTTAACTCATAGTTTACTTTAGAAATGGTACAAAATGATAAAAAAAACTTACACTATACATGATGGTCATACTCATTGTTGCCAACATGAAGTCAAAACATGGATTTAAAGCCATATCATGTTATAAAAATGAAAAATAATAATTTGATTCTTCCATTTTTAGGTCAGAAATCCTAATAAAGGTCATAAAAAACAAGATGGACACGTTTGTCTAGACGATCCGGTCCATCTAGTCCTCTAGGATTTCCAACAGCCAAAAATTGTTTGATATGACAACCTTGCATAGATGTGCTAAATCACTAAATGCCAAAAAATGCTGCTTTGAACACCCCCATATTTTTTTAAACTTCAATTTATGAAGAGATGTACATGTTCCATGCTACCCTTCCTACAATTTTAGTGAGGGCACTACTGACTTTTGCAACTTTTGGAGAGAATATCTTCCTTTCTGGGCACATGCCACACTGCTCTAGCTGGAGTGAGCAATACATTCACCGCGGTCTACGCCTTAGGTTGGGCACGGTCATCCATCATTCCTTTAAGGGTTAAGCCATGTTAATTATGTGGAGACAATGGTTTGCTACATTTGCAGGGCTGGCATCATTGAAGAGTTCACTTGATCCCTCCCTGAAGTGGAAGCCCGTGCATGGACTATTTGTTTTTTCCTTTGTTGGAGAGTGAGCGATATTGTTGAATGATGTACTTTTGTTCTGAAAACTTGCATGCTAAAATGTTAAGACTCAATCAATTTGATGCGTCTAAAACAATGTTTCTTTGCATCTGATTAGAGTCAAGTTTAAAGAAATGGAAGTTTTTACAACATTGTAAGTAATAACATAACGCCAGTGAAAACTTCTACACTTAAATAAAAAATAGTAATTTTGAAATAGATAACAGTCACTGATTGGCCAAAGTTCCAATTATTGTCCAAACATGCTGATGATACAAGGACTCTATTGAGCCAATACAAAATGAATAAAAAAATATCAAGAATAATCATTTCTAACATTCACAACAAAAAGCTATAAACTTTAGCTTTGAGTGTGTATTCTAAGTATAGTCATCTGATAGAAGCATTTGCTTGCATGCAATTTTAGGTGTTGTGTTACGTCTGGCTTGCCTATTGCTCTATATCAAAGTCCGTTAGTGAGGAGGTTTTGAAGAGATGGATAAATGAAAATTCCATGATTGCAACCTTTCCATAATGTGCATTGTCTAAAAAAAACAACTTGTGGAATACAGTATAAGGATTTGCACTTAGTTTAGATTAGGTCTTTGAAAGTAGGCATAGCTCAACACTTAAGGTGCTAGAAATTAGAAATTGAACAACAATAATGTCACCATATACAAAAGTGAAATAACATAAAAAATCACGTACATCATCTTTACAACTGAGCGCTCTTTTCTAGCCATCTTTTACAATAATATGGAAAGCCTTGGAGGTTAAAAGTGTTGTACCAATTCAACAATGTCAGAGCCAAGTTAGACGCTTGGCACTTGGAATTTAGACTAAGTCTATGTCAAAGAGCTCGATAAACTGCAATCATTAAATTTCCTACCTCTACTTTAGTACTGCATAATATCAAAAATCAATAGGATTGTGCAATTTTAGGATTGCTAAGTATCATCAAACCACTAGCTTTTCAGTTTTTTAAATCCCAACTTCACTTAGCAAACTATGGTCGAGAAGCGTCAACGTTAATAAATAAAAATGTGCTATCCACAAAGGAGTTTTGTGGAATTTGAAATTGCTTTAGTTACTCCACAACTAAGGTAAATAAATCCAATTCCGACCTCTTTACCTAATCCTGTCACATGCACACCAAGAAACATTTTAGACCTAAAAGCTAGGCAAGTCATAGATAGCATATACATGTGACACAAATGATAAGATATCCATGATAGACCTAGATTTCAGATTTCAAGTCTAAAATGTTCTCCTGGTATACATGCGATGAGATTATGCAAAAATGACGGAATTGGGAATGTTCACCTTTAAAAAAAAATTGGTCTCTAATCCAAATGAGAATCTTCAAGTAGAGGATGAGAAAAGAATGTGCATCACACGTATTCATTAAGCATGCAAACTTTGCTGCCAGCGTAGCATTGGTACTCTTCAAATATGGCTCTCAAGCTCCATCTTTGGAGCCTCCGCAAATAGCCCACTATTGTTCCTGCATTATGACAAGGCTTTCTGATTACATGATGCACCCAAATTTATGATCACTTGGCAATTTCAACGCTGGTGAACTTACAATTCTTTCCTTCATGTTGACATGTTAGTAGATATGTTTTTGTAATGCAGCTGATTTAATGTTCTGAATGGTTGTATTGTTAATGACATGAATGGTCATACACATGGCTGAAAGGGTGGGCGTGGTGAGGTCACTAATCAGTGCAATGGCGCCCAAAATTGCGCATCACATGCAATGGGTAGTATTGTGGAGAAAATGTCACCTGCATTAGGATTTCAATTACGTATAAGCATATGTTTGTGCCACTGATTTCTTTGAAAATATAGTCACCAATTCCATTTTTCAGGGAATCACTATAAGTACTATATTGAAGCTAGCAAAAAGTACTTGACAATAATCATAATAAATATAAAGGGTAATTCCACCAAAATAAAAAGAGAGGAGTGAACCTGTGAAGCAAACAAGACTTCCGCCTTTGACATAAGGCTAGCCTCTAATATGCCAATATTAAGGCTCAAGGGTCAGATGAGTGAGATTCCTTGATCCTTGAGGAAAGTCAGGCTATACAAAAAAGACACCATATTATTTGTTTAGGACAAAGGGTTTCAAAAGGTTTATCTACACATGCTGGAATCAATGTCTCATTTGAATGGTAGTGGAAAGTTAGCAACAACAATAAGACTAAAAGCTTTTGTCCATAATAAGGTAATGTAACTCTCAAGTTACATGCACTCTTTTTAATAACACTTATTTGATTTCAACACAAGTCCCAAGATTAAGCAAAAGCATTAGCCTTTTTTTTTTGGTTTTTGGCAAAAAGCCAAATTGGCTACATTGTATTTTGAACCGTTGCCCACATGTTGAGTACTTCATATCTATCCATGAATTGCAGTGGCAATAATGGATTGTAGGTATGATGAATTGTAGATATGGTGAATTGTAGATATGGTGAATCTAGCACAGTGTGCTAAAAATTGGTGACAATTTCTGGCACTGAGGGAATTTTTTTTGTATTGAAGTGCCTATACTTCTCAAAACTATTGAGTTCTCCAAGCACTAAAGACAATCATATTCAAGCAAGAAGGGCAAAATTTCTAAACAGAATGGTGTCATCTAGCACTTGGTAGATTTTTTGTAAGAAAATGGACAACGAAGTTCCGTATTTGCAAATGTTAGAATATTCAAAAATATAAAAATTCATTCATGGAGGCGAGGTTATCCTACAATTTGTAGCATTATAATGTCTGAAGTAAAATAAGAGATGTCGCACAATCTCTAGAAGTGGCATCAACTGCGGCCAAGGCTGAGGCTTTTTGGCTGTCCCCTTAAAACCCTAAGCTATTGTTTGGCTACTTTTATTGTATTTTCTTTATTTTTCCTTATGTTTTTTTGCTTGCTTTTTTCAAGTGGTGCTTTTGTGCCCATGGGGCCCAAAAAAAAGGGTTGAGAAGCACACGTTTACTAGTTGAGATGGCTCATTGTGAGAAAAATGAATGACAGTCTTGAGGTTAAGTCACTCAAAAAAGGGCAAATTCACCTAGTGACAATGTCTAAAGCGTCTAAGATTGTGTTCTACCATGCTATAGTTGCCTGGTGGTACAAAGTAAGACTTGGCTTCTCAGGTGTCTGCCCAGCTGTGCACCAAAAACACAAAAGCTTGCTATTTGAAGTTAGCTGCACAAAACAAGGCTGCCATACATTTCTAATATTGAAAGTATTTGAGTTGTCCCAACCCATTAGAGTTCTTGTGAATTTTGGTTTCCAACATTGTCTTTCTATAACTCAAAATCAACTGCACAACTTGACATTGCAAAGTGTCTCCAATATAGCTTTCATTTTACCAAAAAATGGGAATCAACAATTTATCATGGTACCTGAAAATGGCAGCACAAAGTAGAATTGTACATCATAGTAGGGATGTTGGTGCCAGATGTCCTGGCTAAACTTTGCACCTTTGTCCTCCTAAATGCTCTACATCAAGCATAGATTGTTCTAAATCACATTTTGCTTATCTGAAGGTATTATTGGGCTTTGTAATTGCAGGTCAAAGACTTTTAAATTTGTCATTGTCATTGGAGAAGTAGATTGAGATTTGCATGTTTTTGGAGGCAAAGCGGAATCCAAGGGGCAACATGAACATCTGTCCGGGTACTAGACAAAAAAAAGTTGCCGCCCTTATTGCCCATTCTCATCGGGCTCTAAAATTTCTTACATAACTTCTTCTTCAAGTATTGGAATGAACTAAATATTAGATCCCATTGTAAGTATTGAAATTCCCCACCTACAATAAAAGTTTCAAAAAATCACATCAAGTAGTTTAGCTATAGGATCATGCCCAAAATCCATTTGTCCCTTGAGGGAACTATTAGGCCTTTAGAGGTTAAATGGATGAAAATTGACTTTCATACATCCAGTAAATTGTCTTTTTGTCATCCATCAAAAAAAATGTTTGCATCTTTGAGGGTTAATAACACCCTCTAATCAAAGTTGTACAAACAAACAAAGCTTTTGCAAGTCAATATTCAAGTGGTATAGATTAAAGGATCTCATTTTAAAAAAAACAATGTGTTGTGGAAGATTTAGGCAAATGAACCATTCCAAGACATGTAGATAGACTATCTAAGCTATTAGCAGCAACAACAACAAAAAAAAAAAAACTAAAAGGTTACAATTTGATTGATGTTTGGTCGTTCAAGAGCACAATTGTCATAAATACACGTGGATGTTCATATAACAAGCCAACAAGATTTTGGATTCTTCAAAGGTTGAGGTATTTTGGTCAAATCTAACATCTCCAAGCCGTGTCACTAGAAATTGAGTCCAAATTGACACATTCAAATTGACTAAATGTGTCAAAATGACTCAAATTGTCCAAAGTGACAAAAATTTAATCAAATCAAGACATCCAAACCTACAAAAACTATCCAATTTGACAGTTTTCCCTTGAAATTAATTCAAAAATCCAATAAATTGTATCTAATTTCCATAATTGGGTACAAAAGCCGGGCGATTGTATTAGCTGGGTAGTTCACAACATACAACATCTACAATTAATTAAAAAACTCACATTGGCAACTTATAGGTTCAGTTGTCAGTGACCAATTTACCTCATGTTTGGAAGATGAAAGGACAATTTTAATGAACATTTTTGGATAGCTCTTAATTTGTAATTTGAATTGAATACAAAGGAGTGTGGATGGAGACAAAAAGACAATTGAAATGAACCCCTTTGAATTTGTTTCAAATTTAAATTTGAAATCCAAAACTACACTGAATATTGCGTTTAAGTTGCCCCACACAAATTCCTTGACATTTTACACTACTTAAATATTTACCTCTGCCACAATAATATTTATCAATAATTATTGCAATAAACAAATATTAAAAGGTCTAGCAACAATAACAAAGCTCTAGAACCACAAAATAGCAGCTATTAAGTTACTAGTCATGTGAAACTCTAGTTTCCAGAAAGTTACATGCACCTCCAAGTGGCCAAGAGGTGAGTCATGAGGTAGTTTTCTAATGTAAAGGTACCTAATTGTCAAGGCAACCTAAATGCAATATTAAGTGTAGAAGATGTATAGATTGACATGAAAAGACATATTTAATCAATACGCCCCATTGGATAATTCTTGATTTGAATTGGCTGCATATGGAGGACATGGACACATGGGAGACATGGGTATGTAGGTGGCATGGGCGCATGGGGAACATGGTCGCATAAGAGGCATGTGATGGATAGAATTAAATTTAAAAATTATGCTCAAGCTTGCATTTACCTATGTAAATGGGTTTACAAAACTTGTATGATTATAAAATTTGTGAATGGATGAGGGGCCAAGGGGCAAAGTGATGAATATGGACGTTGGGTGTGAAAGAACATCTTTGGTGGAACCCACTCAATCTTTTTCCAAGTTGAATTTGAAATTGAGATATAAAAGGGGTAGGGAGGGAGATCAAGAGGCAAATTGATTTGAATCTAAAATTGAATTTGAGTTTATATTATCCCATGGAATATTTCTTAATGCAAACCAAAGACATGCCATGGAGGCCATAGAGGGCACTTTTTTCTATAATAGTATTTTATGTGTTATCAAAAAAATGCAAATAACATGTTAATTTATTTGCTCAATTGTTCACTTACAATTTGAGCTAAACAAAGCACAAATGATTACAAAGAACTCATAGATTGCCCTCCCTTGGAACTGCGGGTGCATAGATCTACTATCTATCTATCTATCTATCTATCTATCTATTCTTATAATGGTCTTATATCATTAGTTGGGTAGTTGGATGTCAAAATAATAGAATGTAAGGTGGTTGACAAACTAATTAATAACCAAATTTGCTATAACCAAATATTCTACTTTACTACTGGCATTGGATGGGAGGCCATGGGCATGAGATGGGATGGGTCATGGGCATGGGATGAGATGGATCATGGGCATAGATGGAATGAGATGGGTCATGGACATAAGTGGAATGGGATGGGTCATGGACATGGATGGGATGGATCATGGGCATATAATGGGATGGGTTATGGGCATGGAATGTAATGGATCATGGGCATGGGCAAGATGGATCATGGATATGGAAGAGGTGGGTCATGAGTATGGGATGGGATGGGTCCATGAACATGGAATGGAATGAGATGGGATGGATTGGGATGGGTCATGGGTATGGGTGGGAAGGGTCATAGATATGGAAGAGGTGGATCATGAGCATGGATGGGGTGGGTCATGAGCATGGATGGGATGGGTCATGAGCATGGAATGGAATGGATCCATGAGCATGGGATGGGATGGATCCATGAGCATAGGATGGGATGGATCCATGAGCATAGGATGGGAGAATACAAACCAATGCTAATTTTTTTTGCAGGTATCCCCTCTTGTGATGGCCTTCCGCCAAAATGGTGGATACACGGGCCCACTAATAGTATTGTATTACAATAGAGAAGATGCAATACAAGTTTAGCTTTATCTTGCTTCCATAGTGAAACCATATTAAACAATGTAATCACACAAAATTTGTGTTATTTACTAATCTTTCTATCAATCAATTTACTATCTCAAATCAACTCAGCTCTCTACAATAGTGTTTACAAATTCTGCTAAACTCAAAAAACTTCTATTCATATTGTTAGAGCTATCAAAAAACGTGACAAAAACTCAAATTTTTAAGCCCTCTTTAGCCCATGAAAACCTTTTTTTTTTAAGTTATTGCTCTACAAATTTTTGAAGCCAATTTTAAGATAAAAGCAGCTATGTTATTTTTCAACTTGCAGAGACAAGGACTCTTGTACAAGTAGACCTTCATGAACCCTCCACAATAACATACAACCACATAGAGTCCTTATTACATTTGGTTCATCCTATTGGTTCATGATGAAAAGCCACACATGAGGAAGTTTGAATAAGACCATACTTAAAAGAGCAAGCCAAAGATGCAATGCTAATACATTGCCTTTGAAGTTCATGTCAAAAAAATTGTTTACTAATATGGAACAAACAACCAATGTAGAGAACCATTTGCATTGATGACAAGAATCTTTCATAGCAAAAATGCTCTAAATAATAGTACAATGGGTTTTATTTTTGAAGAAGAATACATTAATTCAAAGCACATGTGAGAAAAGATATAGAGTAATTTGTGATGAAACTTTAATTGTTTACACAAAATTGAACAATTAGTTTGGTGTACTTGGTTTGCTATGTTGATGTTACAAACATACCCTAAGTCTAATTCCACTGCACATGTAAAGAGATGGTGAAACCAATTTCAGCAAAATAAGATGTTCATACAGCAATTGTACAAATTCAGTGTACCTGCTGTGTAATTAATGAGGAGAGGAGGTCGTGGTTACAATTTGCAAGTGCCTTGGAGGCAACATGAAGATCCAATTTTGGTAATATTTTTGCACTTTTTCTCAAATTTTATTTTTTGAATAATACATATTGTAGATGTTTCTCAAATTTCATGATTTAATGTAAACTTCTATGCTCATTTGGAGTTGTAAAACTCAAAAGCAACAAACAAGTTTGCAAAAGGACAAACACATTTATAAGTTGTTTTTAGTTTTTCCAATCCTAAGTTCAACATGGTTGCACTTATTATTAAGGTGCTTTAGCATATACAAATGCTCATACATTATTCAAAAATGGTTGTTACTAAATTTAGATTGTTTAGGGAACATTTCAAAGATATTGTTTTGCAGAAAAAAATAGTATCCACCGCCAAAGTCATACAATTTGCTCTTTGGCTATAGAAGCCATTGTACATAAGCTTCTTTGCAAATCATAGGAAATTCTCTATATACCTCCCCTTGGAAAATGAAGAGAATTTTCTACAATCTGTAATGTTGCTTATCTCATGCCAAATGCACTTTTGTTAAAAACATAAGCACATTTGAGAAACTTGGCTTCACAATTTCCAAAAAACATCCAAAATACTCAATCTCCAATACGGAGACCAACAAAATACACTCTTTTCCAAAATTAGCACTTGATAAATTTTCATATAAATAATTCCAAGGCTCAAAAAGTATCAAATTGCAGGCAAACGCAACAAGTAAATAGTGTCAACACCCAAGTGCCAAATCAGCCTTCTCCATATGTGTAAAATTCTAAAACCATCAAAGAACTTTAGAAGCTACAAAATCTTCATTACATCCAAGACAAATAACTAACATTTTTCTCAAAACATCAAGTTCACCAGTTTAAAAAATTTCTTGAAATCCTTTAAAATAACTTAGGCAAATTGATAGAGTACTTTTGACAAGCTTGGTTCAGAGTTCAGACCTTTTATTAAAAAGAAAATATTTGATGGATATCCCTCAGGTTTGCAATATTTGTATGAATGTCCTTGGTTTTTGAGAAATTGCACAAATATCCTTGGACCATAATTTTCAAGCGTGTGTTATGTTGTGGATAGTCACTTCCTTCTTCCTTTATATGCACGTTGCTTCTATCTTATTCTATTACACTCCCTCCTTCAACATTGATCATGAAAGAAGTAGTATGCACAACAAAATCAATACTTGAAAATTATGATACAAGGATATTTGTACAATTTGTAAAAAACCAACGGCATCTATACAAACATTACGGGATAGTCACACCTTCTTTGCTCCATTCTTGATCTTTGGAGAATGGGGTCAAGGCAGCCTGTCCGGGCTAATTCTTTGAATATTGAGAGGTTTTCCACTTCACCTTTGGAGGTGAAGAATGGAGTGGAAAAATCTCCACACCTTAACTTTTTATCCATTTTTGTCTCATTTTCATCCTACTTAGTTTTTGCTTACCCTTGTTTTTTCATTTTTAGCAGTAGTTTTTTTTTTCTTAGAAGTTACTCCTCATATTTACACTTTAGGTTTTCTTACTTTAATCATTCTCCATTCTCCAATTTCTATTCTCCATTCTTCACTAATCACAAAAGGGGTGTCCCACCTCCTTTTATGGAGAAGTGCTCCCCTTTGCCCTATATTCACTCCACCACATCTCATTATAGGTAGTCACGGCACTTTCTTCTCTGCTTGCAGAGAATGAGAATGCAAGCGTGTTGCGTTGTTGGTGGCTGCCAGGCTTCAGTTTAGCTTAGCATACTAAACTTCTCACTGGCCTATTCTTCTCATCCGGAGGTAAAAAATGGAGTGGAGGATAAGTTAGCGTATGAACTTTTTACCATGGTCTATTTGTTTTCCCCGCTCTTGAATCACTTTTCATCCTAGCTCTTTTTGCTCCTCCAATCATTGGCCGTGCTGCCTTTCTCTAAGTAAACCATTTTCCATTTTCCATTCTCCATTCTCCATCACAGACAAATGGAGTGTCACAGCATCTTCACTAAAAACAAGCTCCTATTGGCTCCTACTTTCATTCAGCCGATTCTCAATCTTTATTTTCTTTTCATTCTTTGAGAAGCCGTGACTAACCCTATTGTTCAGTGAAGTTTTATTCTTAGGGAAGGTGTGACTGCCCCTATTGCAAATTTCAAAGGTGTCCATCAGATTTTTTCTTTTAAAATTATTTCTACTTTTTATTTATTTATTTATTTTAAATGGCGTGTTTGTTTGCAGAGTTCCACGCCTTATGAACAATTGGAAGGTCAGAAATTCAGATTGGTAATTGCCCTTGTGGGATTTAGCACCGCCATCCTCATTTTTGTATGGAACTCCAGACAAGTTGTATTTAGAAGTGACCTTCCACCAAGGATGTCGCCAGGACTAATGTTTCCCTTGTACAGTCATAATTACATTCAATCTCCAAATGGGAGCCAAGATGAGACATGGCACCAAGGCAGTGGAGCAAATGGTAGGAGACGTAGGACATTATCACATCCATTATTTGAACTCAAACTTGAAAATAGACTTGGAAGGTGAGCCATGAGTCTAACTTTTTGTCAAATTATTAAATTTCACCTATAAAAGTGTACTTAGGGCTATATAATTGTTCATTATAAATGTTCATCTTTTAAAAACGTTGCTATTTTTAAAGTTTTTTCCATTGATTTCAAGTTCAAAATTGGTTCTTGCTCACAAATCTTGGCTCATTGCTCATGGGTTCACTATTTTACGCTCACAAAATAGCATCATCCAACTTTGACTTAACCCACTTTCACTATTATGTCCCTGGGTAACTCTAAAAACTTTGGAAATTGTCCAAACCCGGTGAGTAGGGAGATCCAAAAAACTTTAGAAAGTCAAGCAAATGAATGTCAAAAACATTGGTTGAAATATTAGTCAGCCAATAAAAATTGGATTAAAGTTTTGAGAAATATTTAATCATAATACAATACCCTAAAGAAAGTCAGCATACTCCCCTTTTAAGGCATTTAAAGAAATTTGCTTAATACAAAATATAATTGGCATTTTATCCTCAAATCTTTTGTATGTGATCCTTGTGCAATCTTGATCAAGCATACCAAACTCTAGATACTAAAAACCATTTTCCTATTTTTGGTAAATTATTTTGTGTCAAAATCATGGTTTTACAAGAAAGTTGATTAAAGAACATTGGCAATGAAAATTTGAGATTTGATCGCATGGATATGTTGGAGACATCTATACGCACATCTTTCTTCCAAACAAACAATTTCCAAACCAATTCCAAAAGAATTCTAAAAAGAATAGATTGTTAGGGTGATCATAACCAAATTTAGTAAAATATATACTTCATGAAAATTAGTTTTTTGGCAAAATAAACATACTATCATGTTTAAAGGTACAAACTTTATCACATTGTATGAGTCTTTTGCCAAAAACTAATTTTCATGAAGAAATATGTAATTTACTAAATTTGGTCATAATCACCCTAACATGAAGTTACTTTTAGAATTTTTTTGGAATTTTTTTGGAAAATTTTGCTTGAAATAAAGATGTGCATTTGGATGTCTCCAACATATCCATGCAATCAAATCTCAAAAATTCATTGCCAATGTTTTTAATCAACTATCTTGTTTAACCATGATTTTAACACAAAACAATTTGCCAACAATAGGATTTTGGTATTAAGTGACTGAAATTTGGTATGCTTGATCATGATTGCACGAGGATCACACACAAAAGATCTGAGGATAAAATGCCAATTATGTTTTGTATTAAGCAAACTTCTTTGAATGCCTTAAAAGGGGAGTATGTAGACTTTCTTTTGGATATTGTACAGTAAACTAATTTATTAAAAAAACAACACTATAAGGCCTACTTTATTTTTTCATGGGCTTATTGAGACAAGAAGATTTTTGTCTACTTTTAGACCCAAAAAAGAAGATGTCAAATGTAATACAATTTTTTTCATATTTTTTGAAGCATTATTGAGTGATGAATATTCAATAGATTTGTAGTAGGCACCTATCCATGACTTGTAGGTCTCTTAAAAATTGTTTACTTGCAACTTATAATGAGATGAGGTAAAACCAAATATGACTGGCTTTTGCAATAAAGTACATTTTTTCTTCTATTCATTTAATGGATAACATAGGTTCATTAAAGACCGCTTCATATCCATTATTTAGCTAATTATAGGGATGCTTTTGGAGAGAGGTTGCAATTTGAGCATATACCTAATGCATGCACTATTTCAAGCATGAATAAATAAAATTGGTCATAAATGAAAAATGTATGATTTTTTTCAAAGAGACTCAAACTCTCCTTGGACATTGCTCAAGCCTATTTTGAATGATGTTGAAAGTACCACTAAGTATGTTTATGGTGCCCTCTAACATGCAAGAGAAACAATGACAACTTTTGCACATTGGCATATGTTCATGAGGAAAATTACAAGTGATTGTAAAAACTTTGAAGGTGTAATGAATCAATAGTGAATTTTGGAATTTGAGTGTTGAGGGATACTATAAATGAAACTTGGATGAATCCAAAATTCATTTCATGCATTTTGAGAAAAGATGTTCATGACATCAAAATGTTATTGATAAAAAAAGGGTACATTGAAAGGAATTTTATTACAACTTGTTTCATAGCAAAGCCACCTATTTCCATAGTATCAAAAATGTGTATTCATTTTTGGAAATGGTCACTAGCTCCACAAAATTGTCACCTATGTACTACTCATCAATTTGGATAATGCGTGGTTCAAATTTTCATTCAAAAATAGAGGGTTGACATTTAGTTTGAGTCAGTAGTAGGTAAATCTTGCTTCATTGAAACCTTTTTCCAAACTAAAGCGAGAGAATTGAAGTTAGAATATAAGTCATTGTATGCAATTGGAACCAAAAAAAGTTGAGTCATTAAGTGATATAGTTTTTGAAGCTTTTAATGTGGAATATGCTTTTTTATTTAGTAGCATCACTTATGCAAGGCAACTATGGCTTGCTCTAGATTAAGAGCTGAAAACAGTATTGGAGCTCAAAACAATTGAAATCATTGCCATTTGTTGGTTAGTTTTCTAAAATCAACTCTAAGGCGTTTGCATGTAAGAAAAATGATCAAAGTTTTGAAAATTATATCTAATGCTCAAAAAAACAAGAGTTGACAATATCACAATTCCAAAATTTGGTCAACCAAGAATGGAAGGCAAATATGTTGCCTGTGGTTGTAGTCAAAGTTTGTTAAAGGAAAGTTATTTTAATACAAAGAAGTTTGGTATTAAATAAACTAATTGGCCCTTTTAGGGGTAGTTGAAGTCTCAACTAATTTGGCTAGTTTCCTTGTCTATTCCACCTCTTTTAGGAAACACGAAATCTTCTAATTATAATCTCAAGACCTTTGCAAGTAAAAAAGAAAAACATAGTTTTATTGTACTTTTATTATGATAAATGCTTGAGATGATGTTTGAGGGCATGTCTGTTTCTAAAGATTAATAAGTTTTGATGACCTTTCTTTGTAATGTGAATCAAATCTAAAATTTGAACAAATGCCTTTGTGCACAATTTGCCGACCTTGGTGAGAGCATCACCTTACTAAAAATTCAGTATTTTAGCTTATTTATCCAAATTGCTAGTTTGACTCTTTTATCCATAAAGGTCAAGTTTGCTAAATTGAAATATTGTGCAGGCGGTAACTTACATTGAATTTTGACATCTTCACTAATTTGTACTCCTTTGTGAAATGCATCTCAGGGAAAGGTTTTACATTGAGATGAAACTGGGGATCCAAGCAAAATTGCTTAATTTTGATATTGACACTGGGAGTTGTACCACATGGGTGCACTGCAAACGTCCTGGCCACAAATCAAATATTAAGAATTTGGTTTGTTTCTCTCTTATATCACTAGTAGCTATTACAATACTCACCTATATTGAAATTATAGCTTATATGTAGGTATTGCTATTGTGGGCACAATTTTTGCTATTGCTCTCAATTAACATTCTTTTTGTTTGTGACATCACATGTCATCCAGATGTTTCTCTATTATCACCACAACTTGCACTTCAAGGAAGCAATGTCAAGACATTCTCTATCAATTAGGTCACCTTGATTTGGACACTTTTCTATCAATTTGGACATGTTTTTGTCAAATTTTTGTGAATTTGGACAATTTAGTCAATTTGGATGTGTTATTGCGTACAGTCTTTCTTGTAGTGTTGCCACCCCACCACAATGCACATTCTCAACTTGTGACATTGTATCAAAGTAAAAAAAACAAAGCAAGAGAGTGTTCAATTAGAAAATGCTATTTTGAGGGTTTATGGTGTATTTGTCTTCTTCACCTTTGTATGACCATGCTTGCAACTTATTGTCAAACCTTTCTATCTTGTCATAATTGAGACACATCAGTAATATCAACCTTCATGAGAAAAGAACATTGAGCAAAAAAATGGTGAAGAGAGTAGTGGACATGTGGTGTTACTTGCAAAAACATCTGATTGGGGTGGCAATAGCAATACCTTGTATTTAGTATGAGAATTTACAATACATCTTTAATGAATAAAGAAATAAAATACAAACTTTTTAAAGCATTTGATGGAGGTCATAAACAACTCTTTGCAAGGCTTTAAAGACCTACTACAAATATTTTAAACAATTAATGTTTTTTAGCATTTATAACAATACTAGATTGTAGTTCTAAAAGCAAAGGTTTTTAATTTTTAGTTTTATTCTTGTATTTATAGAAAATGATTTCTTTTTTTTCTCACTATATGTTTATATTTAAAGTAAAAAAGATTTGTGAATGTGTTAGCAACTATGGCAATTCTAGCTTCGCTTTTGCAAAGATGTCAATATTTTAAAAGCATTGTGTACACTTTTATTGAAATATTAAAAGCGCTTTGTAAACATCATGTGCACTTTTGATCCTTACATGCTGAGGGGATGTTTTTCATCTTGTGCATGACAAAAAAATCTGCAAAACAAGAAAAGGCCATTTTCCATATGATTTTTTTGGAAGAGATCATAAACACATGGTTCATCATGGAAGGCAAAAAACAACCTCACCAAATGTACTCATGATTTGGATAACCCAAATTGTGAGAAAATTTGAAGACATTGTGTTAGGTCTCGTGGTGCCCTTCTTGCAATTTTCATGAGGCCATCATGCAATGTTGACTATTACAAAATTTATAATGGGCGGGCACTTGCCATGTCATTGTAGAGCACTATCAAGGAGCAAACATTATGATTGGTTGGGCGTTCACAAGTTAACCTCTAAAAGCCCAAGTGGCCCCTTGAGGGCCAAGTGGGATTTTGGGCATGTTCCTACAGCTAAACTAGTTTGTGTGATTTTTTGAAACTTTTATCAAACTAAATGGGAATTCAAATGCCTTTGGGGCCATCTAATTTTTTCTTCATTCCAACATTTAACAAAGAAGTTGTGCAAGAATTCATCAAAACTAGGGGAGGAGGGGCAGTTTGGGCAAGGTTTCTTTTTTGTAAGTGAGTTTTGACTCCAAAGAGGGTCAGCTCCTATCCATGGGCACAAGGTGTGGACACTTGGGCAAAGGGGTATGGAATGGAAGGGGCTCTTCTTGGGAGACTCCCTACCTCCATTCCTCTTGCCTCTTGGAAAATTTGGTACTTTACATTTTTTAATAGTTTGTGTGTTTGTTTTTGATTTTTTTTCCAAGTTGTAGTGGGTTAGGATAACTTGGTTTTCATTGTTTGGATCCATGTAATTCAAACTACTGAATTATACATAAATCCTCCAATTTTGCTTCATCTATTTGCAAAATTTACAACCTTCTGGCATTCAAAGATTTTTTGAAGTATGTTATACACCTCCAATTCATTTGAGGTCATTTTACCTTGAGTAGTCAAGTCTCAACTTTGTGCAAAGCAATTCTTTTGCTATAAGAGTGGTCAAAGGCTTCTGAAATTTTTGGGCAAGAAGGAAAAAAATTATTTTTCTTCACTTTAGGTGTCAATATCTCACTCCTCTCCATCTAAAGTGAGCTAATTTTTTTCCCACAAATACCTCTTGTAATCTAGGGCAAAATCCTATTATTAAAGTTCAAAAAAAACTTTTCTCCTTCCTTTCTACCCATTCCCCTAAAAGTGGCGGTTTTTAATGTCTCTTATAGAAGAAAGAACTTGGGCCTTTTGGGGTGAATGGAAATGATGTTAGTTGTGATGATGCAGGGACCTCATGGATACTTTAAGCCAAGGAACATGGAACCAATAAAGTGTAATGGAAAAGACAAAACATTATGCCACGTGCATCAACACTATGATGAACTAGATATACCATGTAATGCTCAT
Source organism: Ulota crispa (assembly GCA_963920765.1). NCBI lineage: Eukaryota > Viridiplantae > Streptophyta > Bryopsida > Orthotrichales > Orthotrichaceae > Ulota > Ulota crispa. The sequence goes on from OY987250.1 coordinate 19,125,209, forward strand.
CACAACTTTGAATGCTTAGCATGGATTGATTATGCAGACGGATCACAATACAAGGGTACTTATTATTGGGAGAGCTTCACATTGCCAACCTCAGATAAAATGGAAGTGAAGGGGCAAGGAGTACTTGGGTAATTGCCACACACACAAACTATGTATGTATTTCAATTTCTACACTACTAACAACAATTCAAAATTAGCCCTTAAACGTCTGAGCACGCCGTAGCAAGCAATACATTACAACGTATTTTTCTTGTATTTGGAATGCACCCATAGCATTAGTACATTTGAGATCAACAAAGAAGATAGAATATAGATAAATGCAGTTCTAGTGAGCTAGTCAAGATCCCAATTTAAAACTATTTGTAGGTAGCAAATGAGTCATTCGGCACCATACATACTATCCCCTATGGTTGTTTGGTTGTTTAAGGGTTAAGTGTTTTGAGTCCGAAACCTATTTATGAAATACTCTTTTTTGCCCAAAAGCAAGGCTAAAACCTCCAATTTTTTATAAAAAAGTTACTAATGGGTCTAATTAGAGGAACGGATATTTTTGTGAGTTTGTTCAAGTACACCCCTCATTTTTAGAACAAATTGGTATTACACAAGTTATTTTTCTTAGTGTGAGAATTTAAAAAATGAGAGACCCCTTCACTTTAGTTTTGGTGAATTTTGTCTAGTTAGTGTGAAGGTGTGACATGTTGCTTGCCCTTGTTCTCGAAGTAAAGTTTTGAGCACAAATTTTTGTTGTTTGTCAAGTATCAACATGGTGGCACCCTTCCTATAATGGAACATTTTCACACTCTCTATTCAATTGAGATACATGCTTGCTAAATCTTCTCAAAAGTTTGGCCACTTGACTCACGCTTTTTGAGGTAGTAATCAAATTTTGTAATCCATAGTATGTTGAGTTAATCTAAATTACTACAAACTAATTCATTAAGGTGCCTTCCAAATTGTTCATACTTTTTTTGGATTAGTGCAAATTAGCACTATTAATGCGGTACGCAATAAATGAAAATTTGAAACAACTCGTGTAGTTGCAACATTATAATGCTTGAAGTTTGAAAACAAGTTTGTTTGCCGCCACTTCCAAAGGTGAATTTTTGTCTTTTGAATGTTTTTGTATATAAATTTGTGTCTCTGAAAACTTTGTGCCCTTTGAAAAACAAAGGAAAAGGGCTAAAGAACACACAAAAGAGGTAGACAAATGAAATTTTTGTTTGTCTCAAAATGAAATGAAGCATAAGGAGATATAAAATAAGAAGGACCCATAATTTGTATGTAACTTTGACCTGAAGTTAACCAAAGACCACACACATTTTCTCAAATTATACTAGCAACAACAATGGTGAACTTAGGTGTGCAATTCAATCAAATTTGGACCCAATTTGAATAATCCAACTGTACAAATGGAAAGAATGCCTTGTTTATTGTAAAGTAGGAAGAATTCACTAGATCTACTATTTGAGATGAAACATAATAAGGATTGAGTAAGTCATAATTGAAAAATCTATAGTTTTTATGGTTGTGTAGTTTTGGATGTTATCGCTTCATGTGAGCTTTGCTTGAGAAGAGCCTTACATTTTTAGAAAGCAGGCTTCCACACCTTTCCAATGAGACTACTTTCACACAAAATGGATAAAAATAGCAATCACAAGGTGTAGCTAAGTGGACAAAAATGGTCAAGTATCTCACTTTAGTTGCCATCTAAAATTGATTCTATAGAAAATATCATAAATGCCATGAAGAATATGATTGGTGAAAACAATGAAGAATTGGCCTTACATGTAAGGTGAAAAATTTTAGAGATGAAATGACAATACCATTCCAATAGATCTTCAAATACTACAATCTAGTACCATAGAGAGAAACTATATGAGCGTATTTCCTAGGGAATTTGAATTATTTTGAGATTTTGCAATTAAGATGCAAAATCCTTTTTGGATATTTGAGGTATTGCATTGTTGCTTTGATTCATGTTTGACCAAAAATGGATATGTATTTTGAGGCCGTGTTGTATAGACATCATTATTTGTCAGCTCACTACCCAATTCTATTGTTATTTTTTAGTTGGATGCAAGATTCTTGTGCACACATGCGCTCTTCAAGACCAAATTCCAAATTGTTGAGCAATTTGCTTTATAGGCCAAAACCCACTCTCCTAAACCAAAATATGGTTTGGTGGTCTATAAAGGGTTACGTATTGTCAATCCCCACCACATTATATTAGGTAACATTTGTAAATTTTTTGGTTTTTTATTTGGAAATATGTGCATACCGAGTACCAAAAGACAACAATATATCTGATTTTGTCTTGCTAATGCAATTTGTTGATGCAAAAAATAATTCTTGCGGATCAATATTTTAGTAGTAAAAATAGAACAATGAAAAAATCATAAATTAAACATGTGTGTATCTTACCAAACTTGGTTTGAATTTTTTGATAAAGTGACAATTTTAGGTGCCGACTATGAGATTTAAAATAAAAAAACACATAATAAGAATCATCAATTTTGCAGTAATCATCAAAATTGCATTAAATAAACTTTAACTTGTAGAGCTCTATAATCATCAAATTTCCTCAAATTTCCTCAAATTTATTCAAAGCCATATTTGGATATTAGAACTTGCTCAAAAAATATTAAGAGCTCAAATTATGCCTCTCAGGGCTCTTGAGTTAATTTTAGAATTAAACAAAATTGTGACACATACAAATATAAGAATTTGCAATATTCAAAGTAAATAAGACCAAAGAAAATATCATTTTTTCTCTAAAGTAATGAGAGTTATATAACAGATATGAATGACATGATTATGGAGTTTTTATTCATCATGTTTATGAAGTTCTCAATTCAAATTATTAACTAACTATTAATTGAATCAATGAGTTGTATTAAAACTGGATTGTCCAAAATAATATTAATATACACGAAATTTCACTATTCAATTTTGCAGTACTTGATATAAAATCATTCAGTTTTGAGATTTTGCAGTGTGCCAAATATGGTTTTGCATTGGTATTTTATGCACAAACATATGCTATTTTTGAAAATGTTGAGAAAGCTTGACTATTTTGTTGTATTTGCAATTTTGTGTACTTGTGGACCATAGATTTCATACAAATTATTTAGGCTTGTCGTTTTTTTTTGGTCTTTTCAATAGTACAAGGTCCAAATGTGTGGTTATAAGCCCAAATTCCAAAAGCACCAAATTTAGTGTTCAATCCCTAAGCATCACAAACAGAACATCATGTTTGGAAGAGCATCCTAAACAAAATGGAATAACTTGGAGTGTAACCAACAACTAATATATCCATCCTAGAAATTTGTGGGCAACTCCTTGACAAGTGCAAATCTATAAGTTGTGCAAAAATCTACCATATAGATATGAAGACTATAAGGTTTGATGATTAAGGTGTTCCCGGAATCCAAATCTATAAAACCTCTGCTGTGACTCTTAGGGGTTGACCCCAAACCTTCCATATAACAATAAACCATTGTCTACATATGCAATGTTAACCTTTTGTAATTTGGTTCAAAGAATATTGGTTCCTAGCGTATTGAAAACGGATTATTCAGCATCCAAGATGAATGGCATGTACAAAGAATTCCCTTAATGGAATCAATTATAAAGATGGACCTTGTATTTTAGGAAACATGCAAATAATCTAAAAGTTGCTTTTACAAAAAAACAATTTCAAAACAATGATACTTGTTATATGATTCACAATTGAGCTTTATAACCAATGCTATGGTTTGAGTTAATTAATTAACTTCTTTTATGTTTGTTGGATTTTCAGGTGTATAACTCATGATACATATGATAAGAAAATGCTATCATCTATTTATGATGGAGTCATTGGTTTGGGTATTTGTAAGAGTACAATCACAAGTGATTGGATGAAATCAAAGCTTATAACCAACAAAAGAATTGGAATTTGTTTAGGGCAAGCAAAGTCAAGACAACTATTATCGTCAAGGATTGATGTTGGTTATGTTACAATTGGTGCTAATTTACAAGAGAAGTTTGGTGTAAACCATTTTGGTTGGGCTGAGCTAGCAAACACTGAAGGGTGAGTTATTTTGAAACAAAATTTTGGAATGATCTATCACTTGGTCCATTGATTTTGGTTTCTGTTTGTTTAAAAAACTATATAATTCTCATGATCATGAAAACATATTTTATTACAAATGGTTTACAACATATCACAAAAAATTTAGGAGCTATTGGCAATATTTTGAGGTCTTTAATTGAGTCCTTTGTGGATATTTTATTATAATGTTTTATTTAGTGACAACATCAATTTCATGTGTATCAATCTTAAATTTACTCAACGTTATCAATTATAACATGTTCAGTTCAAAACTTGATCAATTTCATCAAAGGGTATGTAACTCAATCATTTGAGCATCCTAATAAAAAACTACAAAGGACTTGTTAGAAGCTGTATGTTAGTCCATTTGATGTTGAACTTTGAAGCAAGAATTCATTCATATGTTGTTACAAACCATTTTTTAAAGTAGAAAAACAATATATAATAATTATTTTTCATGATTTCAAAAAAGAGTAATTGTTCTGATATAGATTTTGTGAAAACTTTTTGAACAAAAAAGTAAGTATTATTCCTTGAGTGGCTCTTGTTAGTTTATATTTCACCCAAATTATAATGATGCTCGAATAAGGTCACCTTTGTAAGAAAAAAGTTTGGATAATGTCAAGATCTCCTTTCTATTTTTGTGTTCAGGTCTAGTTAAATGAAATATCTTTCTATCATCAATACTTGAGTATGGTCAACTTTTTTTCCTTCACTTAGAGCATTGACCTTGTCCTAGCATCACTAAATTAATGCTACTTTTTTTGTAGAGTGCAGGTTTGCTTGTGCAATTCATGCCACACTAAGCTATATTATATTTGAAGGCAAAACTCGCTATCCTCCTACAAGTGGTGTGCCTCTTGTCCTTGATACTGGATCTGAGTTAACACGTTTGGGTTCTTGGTTCTTTGAGGAATTCTCTGATGAAGTACATTCTTTCATTGTCTTTATTTTTTACATATTGAGATTTAAAGTCTATTGAAATGAGAATAAGTTTTATTTATTTAGGGAATTGATAAGGTCAAACCTTGAGTTTGATATATGCACATCCCTGGGGTATATTTTAGATTATCACCATCAAAAAGATGAATTTGAAAATTTTGAATTCAAATTTGGACTTAGAGACCTTGATTTAGTCTAAAGCCATACATGAGGTTACAATCAAAGATCACCTAATGAAAAAGCTTTGCCAAAGGTGAAAATATTACTTTTAATTTTGTTTGTATAAAAAGCTAAGCTTTTTCATTGGGTGTTATTCAATTATAACCTCACTCATGATTCTGGACTAAAAATCAAGGTCTTAATGTCCAAATCTAAATTCAAGATTTTTAGATGCAGCTTTTTGATGGTAAAAATCTAATATTTACCCCGTGAGAGGTGTGCATATATCAAATCCAGAGTGGGCCCTTATCAATTCCCTTTATTTATTATGAATTCAATATAAATAGAATAAAATTTTCTAAACCCTAAATCCTAAATCCTAAAATTACAAGTGCCTTTATGTTACTTGTTGCACTGTCTTGTGATATATTCCAAATTGACATGTAAGTCAAACATTTGGAAGCAGCTTGATTCTCATGCAGAGGGGAAAGGATATATTTGGACTGATGGTGACTTGAATTTCCAATATTCAGATCAAAGAGAATGTTGGACTGCCCCCAAGGTACATACATACACACAAATTGTGTTTGTTCTAGATGTATAAGAGTTTTTATTTTAGAGAACTCAAACTATTTCTTAAACTTCTAAAATGGTAATAAGTGGCAAAGAGAGCCCTGCAATAGTGAGGTATCTTTCATTGCAAAATTGTGGGAATGATTTCTTAACTTTTAAGATTGCCAAACATTTTTTATTTGCTATGAATATAATTTGTCCTAACTATTGTATTTGGGCAACTTTTTAGATTTTGGTGAATAAGACCTAACAATTGTAAAAATCATATGGTCTACTTTTTTGATGCTAGTTATTGTATCATACATACCATTTAAGCAACTGTTAAAGTTTAGAAAACCACAAACTTGCAAAAAGCTCTATTACATGCCTTCAAAATCATATTCCATTGGATGTTTTCTAAAAGATTTCTTGTTGTTATACATTTACTGGTTTTCATTGCTATGTAAACTATAAATAAATAATGGTAAACAAGTAAATACCAAACACATCTAAGCATGTTTAATCCTTAATTATTGGGCTTATAACAGTGGCCTACCTTGCCCTATAGAGCTATAGTGCTTTGGCAGGTGCCTAGCTTGTACTATAGTTCCTAAAAGCTACAAAAGTTAGCAATACATGTTGACCTCATAAAAATTGCAAGAAAGGCAATATGAAAATAAACACCTTGTCACAATTTTACAAATATGAATGTATTTGATGAGATTAATTTTGCCTTCTATGATGGACCATGTATTTATGATTACATCTGAAAAAATAATCAAATAAAATTTGACTTTTTTCTTTTGTACAAAATACTTTTTCAAAGCTAGCAGATGATTTATCGTCTGCTTGTGCTTTTATGGGTTGATATGTATGCCGTATGAATAAGTTATAAACGCCTAGATTTTTATTGATGAACATTCTAAAGTCAATAGAAAGACTTTTCATTTAGATGGTGTATGGTTTTAAAGTTATTACATATTCATTGTGAATACAATACCCATACTACCTATACAATCTTTTTACAAAGTTTCCTTTGAAGTTTAATTGGAAATAAAAAGAGGCAATTTTTACATTGTTCTTGCCATTGGAGCATATGAAATGAGCCAAGGAGTATCTATCTAATTTTAATAAATATGTGTTGATATCACTAAAAGAATAATCAAAGAATTCAATAAATGTAGAAAGCTTCTCAACTATCCCTTGTCACCGATTCATCAAAATTCAAATTTAACCTCTAAATGCTCAAAGGTGTTGTTCTTGTTTGTGGAAGGCAATTTTGAAGTTTCTGAATTGTCCTTGCAAGATCATTATTACACATCAAATTAAAATGGTCACTATAAAATCTTCAACTTTAAGGCTTCTAGATGGCGCTACCAAAAAAATCCAAAATGGCCATGCAGATTTTAAGATATCTGTGATTGAATGTGGATGAATATGGATTTTTTTTTTTTGGAGCTGTCCAAAACATCTAATGCAACTGGTAACTTTTGGATACAAAATTGGGAAACAACCACTTAGGATGCATTAGTGTTTATAATTGTTACTTGAAAACTAATGCCTGTCCTTCCAATTCCATGACCATAGTTTCACAAATGAGCTTGCAATGCAACTGTCAAAGCACATTTTCCTAATGCAAATGAATTTTTTAGCTTTACTTATTGATTATTAGTCATTAAGAAAAAAAGAAAATTTGGCAGTGGATGAATTTTGATTTTTATAACAAAGACATTCCAAGTGAAATTAGTCCAAAGGCACTTTTAGATTTTGTTAGATGACAAAATTTCAAAAAGAAGGCCCTTATTGCCCAAGAAAGTACTCATGGAAAATCTTCACTTTTTTCTCAACTTGATGCCTATTTTTTCAATGTGGCAACTTGTCATAGGCTCCATGATACTATTCATGATACAAAAGGTATATTTGCAATTTGGCTTCCACCCAAAAAAATTGGATGTTGAAGCTACCTTCAGCCCATAATTTCTCCAAAAAAAAAAAAAACGGAAAATATTCAAATCTACGCCTTGCACATAGTTTCAAAGTTTCTTAAACAAATTTGGACACCAAAATTTGGTGCCTTGGGCATTTAGGGGTTATTAGAAAGTGTGAACTATATATAAATGACATTTAAAACTAAAGGACATCATAAAATGAAAGTTGCCTGAACGGAAAGTTGCATGAGGTAGCCCTAAAACATAATTCAAAGTGCTAATTTGGATGATTATGTAAAAGATTTTGTATTAGTCTTAATATAAAATGGAGGTCACAATAAGTGGTAGTGGTGGGTAGTAGAGTTCATACATATTTTATCCTTTTTTGAGCTCATTTAGGCTCAACTTTATAGAGGTAACGCATGTTATTTAAGAGATACAACTCCACATACTCCACAATAAATATAAAGTTTTATTTTCTAAATTTTTTGTTTTTTTGCTCTACTATTTTTTTCTAATGTTAATGTTTTATGAAAAATGAAGTAGCGGATTGATAATGCCTTGTAAAGTATGTTTTTTTTTGCTAAAGCTAGGTGTGCAAATAATTATCCAATGTGCATTTTGAAATCACTTGAAACACATGAACTAGTTGAGATTTATATATTGTGTAGAGTTGATTTTTTTGGGTTGAAATTTCTATGAACAACTAGTATAAACTTATGTAAAATGATTATGAAACATGTGTTTAAATTTTAGTGACTTGCTTATCATTATTTTGACAGTCTTGTTTGGACAAGTCATCTATTGATAAAAAGAATAAACTTACAATTGTATGTGATTATTATTACAGGGCACAACAACATCACCAATTGACAGTTTTCCAAGTATCACATTTTGCTTCAAAGGAACGTCTGATTTGATAAATCATAACCCAATTCAATGTCTAGTGGTTCAACCTAGAAATTATCTAGAATGGAGAGTAAGGGCTCATACTTTATGAAATGATATATAAATATCCATCAAAGTATCTTTGAATCCACAACTTAAGTGTATGGTACTAATAACAACACTTAAAATATAATCATAATAGAGAATCTTAAAGCAATACTCAAGTGTAAGGTATTCAAGTCTTAGTACTTAATGATGAACAATATAGAGAATTATTTTGACATTCTAATAATTGTGCTATATGGCACTTGTATCTTTATACTAATATGATTTTTTAATTTCTATTTTTTCTATTGATAAAATTTTAGATAATTTGGAATAAATTACTTTTATAAAAGTGGAAAACTCAAAGAAATAATTGGAATAAATAGAGTTTGTTAGTCAATTTGTACATAAACAAATATCTATCATTATTTGGCTGAATGGTTTATCATTGTTTGTTTTAAGAACAATGCATAACAAGAAATATTCACTTTGATTAATACACTAAAAGAAAGATAAGGATTTCAAGAGTCCTAACATTTTAGCATGTTCACTTTATTAACAGGAAGATAAACTATTGTTGTGCTCAAACATTTTATATGCAAACCATGAAGGGTATAATAGTTTAGAAGAAGATATAAAATATAAAAAAATTGAAGAAGACTCTATTCTTGGAAGTGAGTATCTAATTAATTAGTGAATTCATTATCCAATTTGATATCACATATTGCATGTTCAATCCATAACACATTAAATCAAAAAATGACTTTTACCTTCTAGTGACATTTTTCTAAAAGAAACTAAGAGATTTACAAAAAGAGCTTGGTACTAATGTTAGAATCCAAAAAATCAAACTTTGAAGTCTTGGTCAATCTTTATACCCAAATATGCTATTATGTAACTTTGAACCAGAAATCTAAATTTATTTGAATATGATTTATTTTCTAGAAACTAGAAGGTCTTAATTTAAAAAATTTAGAGTAACGCTTAAATTGGTATTCCAAATATCTAATGTATCTTCTAAATCAAGTACTTTTAACAAGTACCATTGTTCTTTTTTTTTTAGGGTTATTCTTGGAATCAAAAATTAGTAAATCTTGATTGAATTTATTCTAACTTTAGCATACCATGATATTAGCGCATGTTATTTTAGAATCTCTTAATTGTTCAAGAATAACTTACATTGTTAAGGTGAGTAATGTAGTGAAAATAACAAGTGAATCTTTGAACCACAAAGTCAATGATTGAATTCTAAACTTTGTCAATGTTTGGCTAGAAGTTATTAGGTTTTAATTTTATCAATTTATAGTTATTTGTTAGTAAATAATAATGTCTAGTATTGCATGCTTAGAAAGCCTACTAATTTTGTGCAAAAGGATAAAATTATACTCAAATTGTATAAAATTTGTTCTAAATGTGTGTGAGTTTTATTATAACTTTTTTAAAGAGAATACATTTTAAAAAGTACATGGTTTTCTTAAGTCTATGGTTACAAATAACCAATTTGTTTTGTGAGTTGGATTTTCAGGGGCTCAAATGAGAGATTATCTCATTGAATTTGATCCAGATAATTACAGATTTCGGTGGCAAATAGATAATTGTGATTTTTGATAATTGGTAATTATACAAAATTAAACTCAAGCTTTCAAACATTTGTATTTTTGGATTGAAAGTGATTGGTAGTTTAATAAGCTTGATTCAATACTGATTTTGTAGTTGGAATTTTTATGAGTTATAAATGCTTTATGTGAAATTACAAAAGGATGCTTAATCTAACTCACAAAGGCATATTTTACTATTAATGAATAGTTCATATCATTATGTATTATTATGTCTTTAAAAATTTGAAAATCTCTCTATTTTTTTTATGAATTTTAAACTTTTTGTAAGCTAGAGCAATCATGCCTATTTTAGATAATCATACAAGGACTTTGGATAGCTTGTTTGTCACATTTGCTTTGTCAGTAAGATTATTTTTAGATAAGCATGTAATAAGCATAAGTCCCTCCAAGTGTCACATGATTGAATGAATGAAAAATGATGTATATTGAAAGTGCCTTCTCACTGAGTATCAAAACTTAAAGAGTTTTTAGAAAATAACTACACTATTCATCCATGTGTACTAACCCCTAAAAGATACAGCGTGCTACTGACAGCACTACAAGCAGCTTTGATTGCATTTGAAGGCCCTCCCATGATTAAAGTTTAGGGTTTAGGGTTTAGGGTTTAGGGTTTAGGGGGTAGGGTTAGGGTTTAGGGGGTAGGGTTTAGGGTTTAGGGGTTTAGGGTTTAGGGTTTAGGGGTTTAGGGTTTAGGGTTTAGGGTTTTAGGGTTTAGGGTTTAGGGTTTAGGGTTTAGGGTTTAGGGTTTAGGGTTTAAGGTTTAGGGTTTAGGGTTTAGGGTTTAGGGTTTAGGGTTTAGGGTTTAGGGTTTAGGGTTTAGGGTTTAGGGTTTAGGGTTTAGGGTTTAGGGTTTAGGGTTTAGGGTTTTAGGGTTTAGGGTTTAGGGTTTAGGGTTTAGGGTCTTAGGGTTTAGGGTTTAGGGTTTAGGGTTTAGGGTTTAGGGTTTTAGGGTTTAGGGTTTAGGGTTTAGGGTTTAGGGTTTAGGGGTTTAGGGTTTAGGGTTTAGGGTTTAGGGTTTAGGGTTTAGGGTTTTAGGGGTTTAGGGTTTAGGGTTTAGGGTTTAGGGTTTAGGGTTTAGGGTTTAGGGTTTAGGGTCTTAGGGTTTAGGGTTTAGGGTTTAGGGTTTAGGGTTTAGGGTTTAGGGTTTAGGGGTTTAGGGTTTAGGGTTTAGGGTTTAGGGTTTAGGGTTTAGGGTTTAGGGTTTAGGGTTTAGGGTTTAGGGTTTAGGGTTTAGGGTTTTAGGGTTTAGGGTTTAGGGTTTAGGGTTTAGGGTTTAGGGTTTAGGGTTTAGGGTCTTAGGGTTTAGGGTTTAGGGTTTAGGGTTTAGGGTTTAGGGTTTAGGGTTTAGGGTTTAGGGTTTAGGGTTTAGGGTTTAGGGTTTAGGGTTTAGGGTTTAGGGTTTAGGGTTTAGGGTTTAGGGTTTAGGGTTTAGGGTTTAGGGTTTAGGGTTTAGGGTTTAGGGTTTAGGGTTTAGGGTTTAGGGTTTAGGGTTTAGGGTTTAGGGTTTAGGGTTTAGGGTTTAGGG
>OY987251.1:2500-55126 GCA_963920765.1 Ulota crispa
TGAATGGAATGTATCATGGACATTGGATGGGATGGGTCATGGACATTGGCAAGATGGATCATGGCCATGGGCAAGATGGTTCATGGGCATGAGCATGATAGATCATGCGTATGGAAGAAGTGGGTCATAAATATGGAATGGAATGGGTCCATGAATTTGGGATGGGATGCAATGAGTCACAAGCAAGGGGTGGAATTGGTTGGAATGGGTCATAAGCATGGGTGGGAAGGGTCACTGATATGGAAGAGGTGGATCATGATCATGGATGGGATGGATCATGAGCATGGGATGGAATGGTTCTATGAGCATGGTATGGGATGGATCCATGAGCATGGGATGGAATGGATCCATGAGCACGGGATGGGATGAATCCATGAGCATGGAATGGAATGGATCCATGAGCATAGGATGGAATAATACAGATCAATGTTAATTTTTTTGCACCCTCTTGTGATGGCCTTCTGCCAAAACGATGGGCACACGAGCCCACTAATAGTATTAAATTACGATAAAGAAGATGCAATACAAATTTAGCTTTATCTTGCTTCCATAGTGAAACCATATTAAACAACGTAATCACACAAAATTTGTGTAATTTACTAATCTTTCTATCAATCAATTTACTATCTCAAATCATCTTAGCTCTCTACAATAGTGTCTACAAATTTTGCTAACCTCAAAAAAATTTTGTCCATTTTATTAGAGCTATCAAAAAACCTGACAAAAACTCTAATTCTTTTAGCCCTCTTTAGCCCAAGAAAGCTTTTTTTTTAATTTATTGCTCTACAAAATTTTGAGGCCAATCTTAAAACAAAAGCAACCGTGATTCTTGTACAAGTAGTCCTTCATGAGGCCTCCACAATAATAGACAACCACATAGAGTCCTTATTACATTTTGTTTATTCTATTGGTTCTTGATAAAAAGCCACACATGAGGAAGTTTGAATAAGACCATACATGAAAGAGCAAGCCAAAGATGCAATGCTAATACAGTGCCTTTGAAGTTCATGTCAAAAAAATTGTTTACTAATGTGGAACAAACAACCAATGTAGAGAACCATGTGTATTGATGTCAAGAATCTTTTGTAGCAAAACAACTCTAAATAATGGTACAATGGGCTTCATTTTTGAAGAAGAATACATTAATTCAAGGCACATGTGGGAAAGGGTATAGAGTAATTTGTGATGAAACTTTAATTGCTTACACAAAACCCAACAATTATTTTGGAGTTTTGGATTTGCTATGTTGATGTTACAAACATACCCTAAGCCTAATTCCATTGCACATGTGAAAAGATGGTGAAACCAATTTTAGCAAAATAAGATATTCATACAGCAATTGCGGAATTATCAGTGTACCTCCTGTGTAATTAATGAGGAGAGGAGGTCGTGGTTACAATTTGCAAGTGCCTTGGAGGCAACATAATGATCTAATTCCAGTAATACTTCTGCACTTTTTCTCAAGCTTTTTTTTGAAAAAAACATATTGCAGATATTTCTCAAATTTCATGATTTAATATAAACTTCCATGCTCACTTGGAATCATAAAACTCAAAAAATACAAACAAGTTTGCAAAAGGACAAACATGTTTACAAGTTGTTTTTAGCTTTTCCAATTCTAAAATTCAACATGGTTGCACTTATTGTTGAGGTGCTTTAGCTTATACAAAAGCTCATGTATTATTCAAAAATGGTTGTTACTAAGTTTAGATTGTTTTAGGAAACATTTCAAAGATATTTTTTTTTGCAAAAGACAATATTATCCACCACCAATGTCATAAAATTTGCTCTTTGGCTATAGAAGCCATTGTACATAAGCTTCTTTGTAAATCATAAGAAATTTTCTATATACCTCCCCTTGGAAAATGAAGAGAATTTTCTATAATTTGTGATGTTACTTATCTCATGCCATACGCATTTTTGTTAAAAACATGAGCACATTTGAGAAACTTGGCTTCACAATTTCCAAAAAACATCCAAAATACTCAATCTCCAATACGGAGACCAACAAAATACACTCTTTTCCAAAATTAGCACTTGATGAATTTTCATATAAATAATTCCAAGGCTCAAAAAGTATCAAATTGCAAGCGTTCAATCATGCAAATGCAACAAGTAAACAGTGTCAACACCCAAGTGCCAAATCAACCTTCTCCATATGGTGTAAAATTCCGAAACTATCAAAGAATTTTAGAAGCTACAAAAACTTCATCACATCCAAGACAAATAACAAACATTTTTCCCAAAACATCAACTTCACCAATTCAAAAAATTTCTTGAAATCCTTTAAAATAACTTAGGCAAATTGATAGAGTACTTTTAACAAGCTTGGTTCAGAGTTGAGACCTTTCATTAAAAAGGAAAAATTTGATGGATATCCCTCAAGTTTGCAATATTTGTATGGGTGCCCTTGATTTTCAAGAAATTGCTCAAATATCCTTGGACCATAATTTTCAAGTGTGTGTTATGTTGTGGATAGTCACTTCCTTCTCCCTTTTATATGCACGTTGCTTCTATCTTATTCTATTACGCTCCCTCCTTCAACATTGATCATGAAAAAAGTAGTGCGCACAACAAATTCAATACCTGAAAATTATAATGCAAGGAAATTTGTACAATTTATAAAAAACCAGAGGCATCTATACAAACATTACGGGATAGTCACACCTTCTTTGCTCCATTCTTGATCTTTGGAAAATGGGGTCAAGGCACCCTGACCGGGCTAATTCTTTGAAGATTGAGAAGTTTTTCACTTCACCTCTGGACGTGAAGAATGGAGTGGAAAAATCTCCACACATTAAATTTTTATCCATTTTTGTCTTGTTTTCATCCTACTTAGTTTTTGCTTACCCTTATTTTTTCATTCTTAGCAATAGTTTTTTTGTTCTTAGAAGTTACTCCTCATATCTACACTTTAGATTTTCTTACTTTAATCATTCTCCATTCTCCTCTCCATTCTCCATTCACATCTCCATTCTCCATTCTCTATTCTCCATTCTTCACTAATCACAAAAGGGATGTCCCACCTTCTTTTATGGAGAAGTGCTCCCCTTTGCCCTATTTTCACTCCACCACATTTCATTATGGGTAGTCACGGCACTTTCTTTTGTGCTTGCGGAGAATGAAAATGCAAGCGTGTTGCATTGCTGGTGGCTGTCGGGCTTCAGTTTAGCTTAGCATGCTAAACTTCTCACTAGCCTATTCTTCTCATTTGGAGGTAAAAAATGGAGTGGAGAATGAGTTAGCATATGAACTTTTTACCATGGTCTGTTTGTTTTCCCAGCTCTTGAATTTCTTTTCATCTTAGCTCTTTTTGCTCCTCCAATCACTGTTTGTGTTGCCTTTCTCTAAGTAAACCATTTTCCATTTTCCATTGTCCATTCTCCATCACAAACATATGGAGTGTCACAACATCTTCACTAAAAACGAGCTCCTATTGGCTCCTACTTTCATTCAGCCGATTCTCAATCTCCATTTTCTTTTCATTCTTTGAGAAGTCGTGACTACCCCTATAATTCAGTGAAGTTTTATTCTTGGAAAAGGTGTGACTGCCTTTATTGCAAATTTTAGAGGTGTCCATCAAATTTTTTCTTTTAAAACTATTTCTACTTTTTATTCATTTCTTTTTGCAATTGGCATGTTTGTTTGCAGAGTCCCACGCCCTTTGAACAATCGGAAGGTCGGAAATTCAGATTGGTAATTGCCCTTGTGGGGTTTAGCACTGCCATCCTCATTTTTGTATGGAACTCTAGACGAGTTGTATTTAGAAGTGACCTTCTACAAAAGACATCGCCAGGACTTATGTTTCCCTTGTACAGTCATAATTACATTCAGTCTCCAAATGGGAGCCAAGATGAGACATGGCACCATGGCGGTGGAGCAAATGGTAGGAGACGTAGAACATTGTCACATCCGTTATTTGAACTCAATTTTGAAAACAAACTTGGAAGGTGAGCCATGATTCTAACTTTTTTGTCAAAATATTAAAGATCACCTATATAAGTGTACTTAGGGCTATATAATTGTTCATTGTAAATGTTCATCTTTTAAAAAAGTTGCTATTTTTAAAGTTTTTCCATTGATTTCAAGTTCAAAATTGGTTCTTGCTCACAAATCTTGGCTCACTACTCATAGGTTCACTATTTTACTCTCACAAAATAGCATCATTTGACTTTGACTTAACCCACTTTCACTATTATGTGCTTGGATAACTCTAAAAACTTTGGAAATTGTCCAAACCTGGTGAGTAGGAAGATCCAAAAAACTTTAGAAAGTCAAGTAAATGAAATGTCAAAAAAATTGGTTGAAATGTTAGTCATCCAATAAAAATTGGATTAACTTTTGGGAAATATTAAATTATAATACAATACCCTAAAGAAAGTCTACATACTCCCCTTTTAAGGCATTCAAAGAAGTTTGCTTAATACAAAACATAATTGACATTTTATCCTCAGATTTTTTGTATGTGATCCTCAAGCAATCTTTATCAAGCATACCAAACTCTAGATACTAAAAACCATATTCCTATTTTTGATAAATTATTTTGTGTCAAAATCATGGTTTTACAAGAAAGTTGATTAAAAAACATTGGCAATGAATTTTTGAGATTTGACTACATGGATATGTTGGAGACATCCATATGCACATCATTCTTCCAAGCAAACATTTCCAAACCAATTCCAAAAGAATTCCAAAAAGAATTTATTATTAGGGTGATCATCACCAAATTTAGTAAAATACATACTTCTTCATGAAAATTAGTTTTTTGGCAAATTAAGCATACCATCATCTTTAAAGGTACAAACTTTATCACAATGTATGAGTCTTTTGCCAAAAACTAATTTTCATGAAGAAGTATGTATTTTACTAAATTTGGTTATGATCACCCTAACAATCAGTTCTTTTTAGAATTCTTTTGGAATTGGTTTGGAAATGTTTGCTTCAAAGAAAGATGTGCGTATGGATGTCTCAAACATATCCATGCAGTCAAATCTCAAAAATTCAATGCCAATGTTCTTAATCAACTTTCTTATTAAACCATGATTTTAACACAAAACAATTTGCCAACAATAGGATTTTGGTATTAAGTGACTGAAATTTGGTATGCTTGACCATGATTGCATGAGGATCACACACAAAAGATCTGAGCATAAAATGCCAATTATGTTTTGTATTAAGCAAACTTCTTTGAATGCCTTAAAAAGGGAGTATGTAGACTTTTTTTTGGATATTGTATTGTAAACTAATTTATTAAAAAAACAACACTATAAAGCCTACTTTTCTTTTTCATGGGCTTATCAAAACAAGAAGATTTTTTGTCTAATTTTAGACCCAAAAAAAAAGATGTCAAATGTAATACAATTTTTTTCATATTTTTTGAAGCATTATTGAGTCATTGATGAATTTTCAATAGATTTGTAGTAAGCACCTATTTGTGACTTGTAGGTCTCTTAAAAGTTGTTTACTTGCAACTTGTAATGAAATGAGGTAAAACCAAATATGACTGGCTTTTGCAATAAAGTACACTTTTTCTTCTATTCATTCAATGGATAACATAGGTTCATTAAAAGACCACTTCATATCCATTATTTAGCTAATTATAGGGACGCTTTTGGAGAGAGGTTGCAATTTGAGCATATACCTAATACATGCACTATATTAAGCATGAATGAATAAAATTGGTCATAAATGAAAAATGTATGATTTTTTTCAAAGAAACTCAAAACCTCCTTGGACATTGCTCAAGCCTATTTTGAATGATGTTGAAAGTACCACTAAGTATGTTTTTGGTGCCTTCTAACATGCAAGAGAAATGACAACAACTTTTGCACATTAGCATATGTTCATGAGGAAAAATGCAAGTGATTGTAAATACTTTGAAGGTATAATGAATCAATAGTGAAATTTGGAATTTGAGTGTTGAGGGATACTATAAATGAAACTTGGATGAATCCAAAATTCATTTAATGCATTTTGAGAAAAGATGTTCATGACATCATAATGTTATTGATAAAAAAAGGGTGAATTGAAAGGAATTTTATTACAACTTGTTTCATTTCAGAGCCACCTATTTCCTTGGTATCAAAAATATGTATTCATTTTTGGAAATGGTCACTAGCTCCACAAAATTGTCACCTATGTACTACTCATCAATTTGGATATTGTGCGCTTCAAGTTTTCATTCAAAAGTAGAGGGTTGACATTTAGTTTGAGTCAGTAGTAGGTAAAACTTACTTCATTGAAACTTTTTTCCAAACTAAAGCGAGAGAAATGAAGTTAGAATGTAAGCCATTGTATGCAATTGGAACTAAAAAATAAAAAGTTGAGTCATTAAGTGATATAGTTTTTGAAGCTTTTGATGTGGAATATGCTTTTTCATTAAGTAGCATCACTTATGCAAGGCAACTATTGCTTGCTCTAGATTAAGAGCTGAAAATAGTATTGGAGCTCAAAACAATTGAAATCATTGCCATTTGTTGGTTAATTTTCTAAAATCAACTCTAAGGCGTTTGCATGTAAGAATAATGGTCAAAGTTTTGAAAATTATATCTAATGCTAAAAAAAAATAGAGTTGACAAAAATTACAATTCCAAAATTTGGTCAATCAAGAATAGAAGGCAAACATATTGCTTGTGGTTGTAGTCAAAGTTTGTGAAAGGAAAGTTATTTTAATACAAAAAAATTTAGTATTAAATAAACTAATTAGCCCTTTTAGAGGTAGTTGAAATCTCAACTAACTTGGTTGGTTTCCTTCTCCATTCCACCTCTTTTAGGAAACACAAAATCTTCTAATTATAATCTCAAGACCTTTGCATGTAAAGAAATAAACATACTTTTATTGCACTTCTATTATGATAAATGCTTGAGATGATGCTTGAGGGCATGTGTGTTTCTAAAGAGTAATAAGTTTTGATGACCTTTCCTTATAATGTGAATTGACTTTAAAATTTGAACAAATGCCTTTGTGCACAATTTGCCGACCTCGGTGTGAGCATCACCTTACTAAAAATTTAGTATTTCACCCTATTTATCCAAATTGCTAGTTTGACTCTTTCATCCATATAGGTCAAGTTTGCTAAAATGAAATATTGTGCAAGTGGTAACTTACATTGAATTTTGGCATCTTCATTAAGTTGTGCTCCTTTGTGAAATGCTTCTCAGGGAAATTATTTACATTGAGATGAAACTGGGGATCCAAGCAGAATTGCTTAATTTTGTTATCGACACTGGGAGTGATACCACATGGGTGCACTGCAAACGTCCTGGCCTCAAATCAAATATTAAGAATTTGGTTTGTTTCTCTCTTATATCACAAGTAGCTATTACAATACTCACCTATATTGAAATTATAGCTTGTATGTAGGTATTGCTATTGTGGGCACAATTTTTGCTATTGCAATCTCAATTAACATTCTTTTTGTTAGTGACATCACATGTCATCCAAATGTTTTGCTATTATCACCTCAACTTGCATTACAGGGAGCAGTGTCAAGACATTCTCTATCAATTAGGTCACCTTGATTTGGACACTTTTCTATCAATTTGGACATGTTTTTGTCAAATTTTTATCAATTTGGAGAATTTAGTCAATTTGGACGTGTCACTATGTATAGTCTTTCTTGTAGTGTTGCCAACCCACCACAATGCACATTCTGAACTTGTGACATTGTATCAAAGTAAAAAAACCAAAGCAAGAGACCATACTTTGAGGGTGTATGGTCTATTTGTCTTCTTGGCTTTTGTATGACCATGCTTGCAACTTATAGTCAAAAATTTCTATCTTGTCATAATTGGGTGAATGCATGGTTGAGAGGCTCAAAAACGTGACAAACCATAAAAAACTGCACACATTCAATTCTCAAATGCCCAAATGGTACATTGGAAATTTTCAAAAATGAAAAAAAAATCCATTGCATAGATTCAAACTTTATTGTAACTACAACAATGTTGTTCAGTTTCTTTTTTGGCATTTTAGGGAGGTATGAAAGACTTTTGAAAAAACATGAGTGTGACATTTCTGCTGTCTACAAGTTTTTCAAGAGTTATTTAAAGATAATTTAGTTACCTAAAAGAATACAAAGGACTATGATTCTAACGGGTTTTTGGGTAAAATTTCAAGAAAATATAATCTTGTTTTGTAAATGTGTATAGAATGTTTGCAAAGGACTTTTTAGGGCCTATTTAAACCTTCCATCTTTTGGGTTCTTTTTCTCCTTTGTTTTTGTTTGTTTTTTCAATTTTTTTTTTTGCAACTTGAGTATTTTTCTGAGTTCTAGGGTAGGCTTTTAGCATAAGGACTTTTTGAATAACTTTAATTGATTTAAGCCTAAGTCCTAGAACACATCTTGCAGTGGGTAATTTAAAGAAGAACAAATCTAGAAATATCGAACCGTTGGATTGAGTTTATAAGTCCATTGTAGATATGAAGAGGCCACTTAGCCACCTTGACACTTGATGCAATTACAAGCTAACACTTGAGTCAAAATCTTTAAACCCACTTTAGGGACTTTGAGAATAGGGACTTTTGTCAAAATTGAGCCACTCAACCATGCATCTACCCAATTGAGACATATCAGTAGTGTCAACCTTCATGAGAAAAGAAAATTGAGGAAAAATATGGTGAAGAGAGTAGTGGACATGTGATGTTACTAGCAAAAACATCTGACTGGGGTAGCAATATAGCAATACTTTCTATTTAGTATGAGAATTTACAGTACTTGTGCAATGAGCAAAGAAATAAAATACAAACCTTTTAAAGCATTTGATGGAGTTCATAAATAACTCTTTGCAAGGCTTCAAAGACCTAGTGCAAATATTTTAAACAATTAATGTTTTTTAGCATTTATAACAATATTAGATTCTAGTTCTAAAAGCAAAGGTTTTTAATTTTTATTATAGATAATGATTTCTTCTTTTCTCACTATATGTTTGTATGTAAAGTAAAAAAGATTTGTGAATGTGTTAGCAACTGTGGCAATTTTGGCTTTGCTTCTACAAGGATGACAATATTTTAAAAGCATTGTGTACACTTTCATTGAAATATTAAAAGCGCTTTGTAAACATCATGTGCACTTTTGATCCTTACATGTCGAAGGGATGTTTTTCATCTTGTGCATGACAAAAAAATTTGCAAAATAATAAAAGGCCACGTTTTGTATGATTTTTTTGGAAGAAATCATAAACACATGGTTCATCATGGAAGGCAAAAAACAACCTCACCAAATGTACTCATGACTTTTGGGTAACCCAAATTGTGAGAAAATTCAAAGACATTGTGTTAGGTCTCATGGTGCCCATTGTGCAATTTTCATGAGGCCATCATGCAATGTTCACTATTACAAAATTTATAATGGGCGGGCACTTGCCATGTCATGGTAGAGCACTATAGAGGAGCAAACATTATGACTGGTTGGGTGTTCACAAGTTAACCTCTAAAAGCCCAAGTAGCCCCTTGAGGGCCAAGTGGGATTTTGGCATGTTCCTACAGCTAAACTAGTTTGTGTGATTTTTTGAAACTTTTATCAAACTAAATGGGAATTCAAATGCCTTTGTGGCCATCTAATTTTTTCTTCATTCCAACATTTAACAAAGAAGTTGTGCAAGAATTTATCAAAACTAGGAGAGGAGGGGCAGTTTGGGCAAGGTTTTGCTTTTGTAAGTGAGTTTTGACTCCAAAGAGGGTTAGCTCCTATCCGTGGGCACAAGGTGTGGACACTCGGGCAAAGGGGTATGGAGTAGAAGGGGCTCTTCTTGGGAGACTCCCTACCTCCATTCTTTTTGCCTCTTGGAAATTTTGGTACTCTATATTTAAAAAAAATTGTATGTTTGTTTTTGATTTTTTTCCAAGTTGTAGTGGGTTAGGATACCTTGGTTCTCATTGTTTGGATCCATGTAATTCAAATTACTGAATTATACATAAATCCTCCAATTTTGCTTCATGTATTTGCAAAATTTACAACATTTTGGCATTCAAAGATTTTTTGAAGTATGTTATACACCTCCAATTCATTTGAGGTCATTTTACCTTGAGTACTCAAGTCTCAACTTTGTGCAAAGCAATTCTTTTGCTATAAGAGTGGTCAAAGGCTTCTGAAATTTTTGGGCAAGAAGGAAAAAAATTATTTTTCTGAACTTTAGGTGTCAATATCTCACTCCTCTCCATCTAAAATGAGCTAATTTTCTTCCTATAAATACCTCTTGTAATCTAGGGCAAGATCCTATGGTTAAAGTTCAAAAAAAAGACTTTTCTCCTTCCTTTCTACCCATTCCCCTAAAAGTGACGGTTTTTAATGTCTCTTACAAAAAGAACTTGGGCCTTTTGGGGTCAATGGAAATGATGTTAATTGTGATGATGCAGGGACCTCATGGATATTTTAAGCCAAGGAACATGGAACCAATGAAGTGTTATGGAAAAGACAAAAATTTATGCCGAAAGCACCAACACTATCCTCATGGAGAGTTTAGACCATGTGATACTCATCACAACTTAGAATGCTTAGCATGGATTGATTATGGAGACGGATCAAAATACAAGGGTACTTATTATTGGGAGAGCTTCACATTGCCAACCTCAGACAAAATGGAAGTGACGGGGCAAGGAGTACTTGGGTAATTGCCACACACACAAACTATGTATGTATTTCAATTTCTACACTACTAACAACAATTCAAAATTAGCCCTTAAACATCTGAGCGTGCCGTAGCAAGCAATACAATACAATGTATATTTCTTGTATTTGGAATGCACCCGTAGCATTACTACATTTGAGATCAACAAAAAAGTTAGAATATAGATCAATGCGGTTCTAGTGAGCTAGTCAAGATGCAAATTTAAAACTATTTATAGGTAGCAAATGACTCATACGGCACCATACATACTATCCCCTGTGGTTTTTTGGTTGTTTAAGGGTTAAGTGTTTTGAGTTCCAAACCTATTTATGAAATACTCTTTTCTGCCCAAAAGCAAGGCTAAAACCTCCAACTTTTTCTAAATAAGTAATTGATGGGTCTAATTGGAGGATTGGATATTTTGCTGAGTTTGTTCAAGTACACCCCTCATTTTTAGAACAAATTGGTATTGCACAAGTTATTTTTCTTAGTGTGAGATTTAAAAAAATGAGAGACCCCTTTACTTTAGTTTTGGTGAATTTTGTCTAGTTAGTGTGAAGGTGTGACATGTTGCCTGCCCTTGTTCTCTAAGTAAAGTTTTGAGCCCAAATTTTTGTTGTTTGTCAAGTAACAACATGGTGGCACCCTTCCTATAATGGAACATTTTTCACACTCTCTATTCAGTTGAGATACATGCTTGCTAAATCTTCTCAAAAGTTTGGCCACTTGACTCATGCTTTTTGAGGTAGTAATCAAATTTTGTAATCCATAGTATATTGAGTTAATCTAAATTACTACAAACTACTTCAGGAAGGTGCCTTCCAAATTAGCACTATTAATGTAGGACGCAATAAATGAAAAATTGAAACAACTTGTGTAGTTGCAAGATCATAATGCTCAAAGTTTGAAAACAAGTTTGTTTGTTGCCACTTCCAAAAGTGAATTTTTGTCTTTTAAATTTTTTTGTATATGAATTTATGTCTTTGACAACTTTGTGCCCTTTGAAAAACAAAGGAAAAAGGGTTAAACAACACACAAAAGAGTTAGACAAATAAAATTTTTGTTTGTCTCAAAATGAAATGAAGCATAAGGTGATATAAAATAAGAAGGACCCGTAATTTGTATGTAACACTGACTTGAAGTTAACCAAAGACCACACACATTTTCTCAAAATCCACTAGCAACAATAATGGTGAACTTAGGTGTGCAATTCAATCAAACTTGGACCCAATTTGAATAATCCGACCATACAAATGGAAAGAATGCCTTGCTTATTGTAAAGTAGGAAGAATTCAACTAGATCTACCTTTTGAGATGATACATTATAACAATTGAGTAAGTCATAAGTGAAAAATTTGTAGTTTTCATGCTTGTGTAGTTTTGGATGTTATTGCTTCATGTGAGCTTTGCTTAAGAAGAGCCTTACATTTTTAGAAAGCAGGCTTCTACACCTTTCCAATGAGACTAGTTTCACACAAAATGGATAAAAATAGCAATCACAAGGTGTAGCTAAGTGGACAAAAATGGTCAAGTATCTCACTTTAGTTGCCATCTAAAATTGATTCCATAGAAAGTATCATAAATGCCATGAAGAATATGATTGGTGAAAACAATGAAGAATTGGTCTTACATGTAAGGTGAAAATTTTTAGAGATGAAATGACAATACCATTCCAATAGATCTTCAAATACTACAATCTAGTACCATAGAGAGAAACTATATGAGCGTATTTCCTAGGGAATTTGAATTATTTTGGGATTTTGCAATTAAGATGCAAAATCCTTTTTGGATATTTGAGGTATTGCATTGTTGCTTTGATTCATGTTTGACCAAAAATGGATATGTATTTTGAGGCCGTGTTGTATAGACATCATTATTTGTCAGCTCACAACCCAATTCCATTGCTATTTTTTAGTTGGATGCAAGATTCTTGTGCACGCATGCGTTCTTCAAGACCAATTTCCAAATTGTTGAGCAATTTGCTTTATAGGCCAGAAACCACTCTCCTAAACCAAAATATGGTTTGGTGCTAAAGGGTTAAGTATTGTCAATCCCCACCACATTATATTAGGTAATATTTGTAAATTTATTGGTTTTTTATTTGGAAATATGCGCATACCGAGCACCAAAAAACAACAATATATCTGATTTTTTTCTTAATAATGCAATTTGTTGATGCAAAAAGTAATTCCTGCAGATCCATATTTTAGTAGTAAAAATAGAACAATCACAAAATTATAATTTGAATATGTGTGTCCTACCAAACTTGGTTTGAATTTTTTGATAAAGTGACAATTTTAGGTGCTGAATATGAGATTTGAAATAAAAAAACACATAATAAGAATCATCAATTTTGCAGTATTTATCAAAATTGCATTAAATAAACTTTAACTTGTAGAGCTCTATAATCATCAAATTTCCTCAAATTTCCTCAAATTTATTCAAAGCAATATTTGAGTACTAGAACTTGCTCAAAAAGTATTAAGAGCTCAAATAATGCCTCTCAAGGCTCGCAAGTTAATTTTAGAATTAAACAAAATTGTGACACATACAAATATAAGAAATTGCAGTATTCAAAGTAAATAAGACCAAAGAAAATATCATTTTATCTCTTAAATAATGAGCATTACATAATTGATATGAACAACATGATTATGAAGCTTTTATTCATCATGTTTATGAAATTTCCAATTCAACTTATCAACTAACTATTAATTGAATAAATGTATTGTACTAAAACTAGATTGTCCATAATGATATTAATATATATGTAATTTCACTATTCAATGTTGCAGTACTCAAAATAAAGTCATCCGGTTTTGAGGTTTTGCAGCATGCCAAATATGTTTTTGCATTGATATTTTATGCACAAACATATGCTATTTCTGAAAACATTTAGAAAGCTTGATTATTTTGTTGTATTTGCAATTTTGTGTACTTGTGGACCATAGATTCCATACAAATTATTTAGGCTTGTCGTTTTTTTTGGTGTATTTAATAGTACAAGGTCCAAATGTACGGTCATAAGCCTAAATTCCAAAAGCACCAAATTTAGTATTCAATCCCTAAGCGTCACAAATAGAATATCATGTTTGGAAGAGCATCCTAAACAAAATGGAATAACTTGGAGTGTAACCAACAACTAAAAAATCCATCGTGGAAATTTGTAGGCAACTTCTTGACAAGTGCAAATCTATAGTTTGTGTAGAAATCCACCATATAGATATGAAGACTATAAGGTTTGACGACCAAGGTGTTCCCAGAATCCAAACCTAAAAAACCTTTGCTGTGACGCTTAGGGGTTGACCCCAAACCTTCTATATAACAATAAATCCTTGTCTACATATGCAAATGTTAACCTTTTGTAATTTGTTTCAAAGAACATTGGTTCCTAGCGTATTGAAAACGGATTATTCAGCATCCAAGATGAATGGCATGTATGGAGAATTCCCTCAATGGAATCAATTATAAAGCTGGACCTTGAATTTTAGGAAATATGCAAATAGTCTAAAAGTTGCTTTTATAAAAAAATGATTTCAAAACAAGGATACTTGTTATATGATTCACCATTGAGCTTTATAACCAATGCTATGGTTTGAGTTAATTAATTAACTTCCTTTATGTTTGTTGGATTTTCAGGTGTATAACTGATGATACACATGGTAAGGGAACAGAATTTACTTGTGATGGAGTCATTGGTTTGGGTGTTAGTAAGAGAACAATCACAAGTGATTGGAAAAAATCAAAGCTTATAACCAACAGAAGAATTGGAATTTGTTTAGGGCAACCAAAGTCAAGACAATTATTATCGTCAAGGATTGATGTTGGTTATGTTACAGTTGGTGTTAATTTACAAGAAAAGTTTGGTGTAAACCATTTTGGTTGGGCTGAGCTAACAAACACTGAAGGGTGAGTTATTTTGAAACAATATTTTGGAATGATCTATCATTTGGTCCATTAATTTTGGTTTCTTTCTGTTTAAAAAACTATATAATTCTCATCATCATGAAAACATATTTTATTACAAATGGTTTATAACATATCACAAAAAAATTAGGAGCTATTGGCAATATTTTGAGGTCTTTAATTGAGTCCTTTGTGGATATTTTGGTATAATGTTTCATTCAGGGACAACATCAATTTCATGTGTATCAATCTTAAATTTACTCAATGTTATCAATTACAATATGTTCAGTTCAAAATTTGATCAATTTCATCAAAGAATATCTAACTCAATAATTTGAGCATCCTAATAAAAAAAATACAAAGGACTTGTTAGAAGTTGTATATTAGTCCATTTGATGTTGAACTTTGAAGCAAGAATTCATTCATATGTTGTTGCAAACCATTTTTTAAAGTAGAAAAATAATATATAATACTTCATTTTCATGATTTCAAAAAAGAGTAATTGTTTTGATATAGATTTTGTGAAAACTTGTCAAACAAAAAAGTAAGTATTATTCCTTGAGTGGCTCTTGTTAATTTATGTTTCACCCAAATTATAATGATGCTTGGATAAGGTCACCTTTGTAAGAGAAAAGTTGGGATAATGTCAAGATCTCCTCCTATTTTTGTATTCAGGTCTAGTTAAATGAAATATCTTTCTATCATCAATACTTGAGTATGGTCAACTATTTTTCCTTCACTTAGAGCATTGACCTTGTCCTAGCATCACTAAATAATGCTACTTTTTTTGTTGAAGAGTGCAGGAGGTTATGGCGTACAGTAGATGCCATACTAAACTATATTATATTTGAAGGCAAAAGTCACTACCCTCGTACAAGTGGTGTGCCTCTTACCCTTGATACCGGAGCCATGGTAACACGTTTGGGTTCTTGGTTCTATGCGGATTTCTCAAAAGAAGTACATTCTTTCATTGTCTTTATCTTTTACATATTGAGATTCAAAGTCTATTGAAATGATAATAAATTTTATTTATTTAGGGAATTGATAAAGTCAAACCTTAGGTTTGATATATGCACATTTTTGGGGATATATTTTAGACTATCACCATCAAAAAGATGAATTTGAGAATTTTGAATTCAAATTTGGACTTAGAGACCTTGATTTAGTCTAAAGCCATACTAGAGGTTACAATTGAACATCACCCAATGAGAAAGCTTTGCCAAAGGTGAATACATTACTTTTAAATTTTGTTTGTAAGAATAGCTAAGCTATTTCATTGGGTGTTATTCAATTGTAACCTCACTTATGATTTTGGACTAAAAATCAAGGTCTCTAAGTCTAAATCTAAATTCAAGATTTTCAGATGCAGGTTTTTGATGGTAAAAACCTAATATTTACCCCGTGAGGGGTGTGCATATATCAAACCCAGAGTGTGCCCTTATCATTTTCCTTTATTTATTATGAATTCAATATAAATAGAATAAAATTTTCTAAACCCTAAATCCTAAATCATAAAATTACAAGTGCCTTTTTGTTACTTGTTGCACTTTGTCTTGTGATTTATTCCAAATTGACATGTAAGTCAAACATTTGGAAGCAGCTTCATTCTCATGCAGAGGGGAAAGGATATACTGAAACCGAAAGTGACCTTGATTTCCAAGTAACAGATCGTAGACAATGTTGGACTGCCCCCAAGGTACATACATACACACAAATTGTGTTTGTTCTAGATGTATAAGAGTTTTTTTTAGAGAACTCAAACTATTTCTTAAACTTCTAAAATGGTAATAAGTGGCAAAGAGAGACCTGCAATAGTGAGGTATCATTCATTGCAAAATTGTGGGAATGATTTCTTAACTTTTAAGATTGTCAAACTTTTTTTATTTGCTAAGACTATAATTTGTCCTACCTATTGTTTTTGGGCAACTTTTTAGATTTTGATGAATAAGACCTAACAATTGTAAAAATCATATGATCTACTTTTTTGATGCTAGTTATTGTATCATACGTACCATTTAAGCAATTGTTAAAGTTTAGAAAACCACAAACTTGCAAAAAGCTCTATTAGATGCTTTCAAAATCATATTCCATTGGATGTTTTAAAAAAGAATTCTTGTTGTTATACATTTACTAGTTTTCATTGCTATGTAAACTATAAATAAATAATGGTAAACAAGTAAAAACCAAACACATCTAAGCATGTTTAACCCTTAATCGTTGGGCTTACAACCGTGGCCTACCCTGCCCTGTAGAGCTATAGTGCTTTGGCAGCTACCTAGCTTGTACTATTGTTCTTAAAAGCTACAAAAGTCAACAATACATGTTGACCTCATAAAAATTGCAAGAAAGGCAGTATGAAAATAAACACCTTGTCACAATTTTACAAATATGAAAGTAGTTGATGAGATTAATTTTGCCTTCCAT
The DNA here is from genome assembly GCA_963920765.1 of Ulota crispa. Taxonomy (NCBI): domain Eukaryota; kingdom Viridiplantae; phylum Streptophyta; class Bryopsida; order Orthotrichales; family Orthotrichaceae; genus Ulota; species Ulota crispa. The sequence goes on from OY987251.1 coordinate 19,439, forward strand.
GATGGACCATGTGTTTATGATCATATCTGAAACAAAAATCAGACAAAAATTGAGTTTTTTCTTTTGTACAGAATATATTTTCAAAGCTAGCAGATGATTTATTGTCTGCCTGTGCTTTTATAGGTTGATATGTATGCCGTATGAATAAGTCATAAATTCTTAGATTTTTATTGGTAAACACCCTAAAGTCAATAGATAGATTTTTTGTTTAGATGGTGTATGGTTTTAAAGTTATTACATATTCATTGTGAATACAATATCCATACTACCTATACAATGTTTTTACAAAGTTTCCTTTGAAGTTTAATTGGAAATAGAAAGAGGCAAATTTTACATTGTTCTTGCCATTGGAGCATATAAAATGAGCCAAAGAATATCTATCTAATTATACTAAATATGAGTTGATATCACTAAAAGAATAATCAAAGAATTCAATAAATGTAGAAAGTTTCTCAACTATCCATTGTCACGGATTCATCAAAATTCAAATTTAACCTCTAAATGCCCAAAGGTGTTGTTTGTGTTTGTAGAAGGTAGTTTTGAAGTTTTTGAATTGTCCTTGCAAGATCATTATTACACATCAAATTAAAATGGTCACTATAATATCTTCAACTTTAAGGCTTCTAGATGGCGCTACCAAATAAATCCAAAATGGCCATGCGGATTTTAAGATATTTGTGACTGAATGTGGATGAGTATGGAATATTTTTCTTTTTTTGGAACTGTCCAAAACATCTAACGCAACAGGTAACTTTTGGATACAAAATTGGGAAACAACCACTTAGGATGCATTAGTGTTTACAGTTGTTACTTCAAAACTAATGGCCGTCCTTCCAATTCCATGACCACAGTTTTACAAATGAGCTTGCAACGCAATTGTCAAAGCGCATTTTCTTGATGCAAATGAATTTTTTAGCTTTAATTATTGATCACTAGTCATTAAGAAAAAAGAAAATTTGGCGGTGGATGAATTTTGATTCTTATAACAAAGACATTCCAAGCGAAATTAGTCCAAAGGCACTTTTAGATTTTGTTAGATGACAAAATTTCAATAAAAGGGCCCTTATTGCCCAAGGGAGTGCTCATGGGAAATCTTCACTTTTTCCTCAACTTGATGCCTATTTTTTCAATGTGGCAACTTGTCATAGGCTCTATGACACTATTCATGACACAAAAGGTATACTTGTAATTTTGCTTCCACCAAAAAAAATTGGATGTTGAAGATACTTTCAACCCATAACTTCTCCAATAAAAAAAAACGGAAAATATTCAAATCTACGCCTTGCACATAGTTTCAAAGTTTCTTAAACAAAATTGGACACCAAAATTTGGTGCCTTGGGCATTTAGGGGTTATTAGAAAGTGTGAACCATATATAAATGACATTTAAAAAAAAAGAACATCATAAAATGAAAATTGCCTTAACGGAAAGTTGCATGAGGTAGCCCTAAAACATAATTCAAAGTGCTAATTTGGATGATTATGTAAAAGATTTTGTATTAGTCTCAATATAAGATGGAGGTCACAATAAGTGGTAGTGGTGGGTAGTAGATTTCATACATATTTTATCCTTTTTTGAGCTCATTTAGACTCAACTTTATAGAGGTAACGCATGTTACTTAAGAGATACAACTCCACATACTCCTTAATAAATGTAAGGTTTTATTTTCTAAAATTTTTGTTTTTTTGCTCTACTATCTTTTTCTATTGTTAATGCTATATGAAAAATGAAGTAGCAGATTGATACTGCTTTGTAAAGTATGTTTTTTTTTTGCTAAAGCTAGGTGTGCAAATAATTATCCAATGTGCATTTTGAAATCACTTGAAACACATGAACTAGTTGAGATTTATATATTGTGTAGAGTTGATTTTTTGGGTTGAAATTTCTATGAACAACTAGTATAAACTTATGTAAAATGATTATGAAACATATGTTTAAGTTGTAGTGACTTGCTTATCATTATTTTGATAGTCTTGTTTGAACAAGTTATGTATTGATAAAAAGAATTAACTTACAATTGTATGTGATTATTATTACAGGGCACAACAACATCACCAATTGACAATTTTCCAAGTATCACATTTTGCTTCAAAGGAGACCCTGATATAATAAATCATAATCCAACTCAATGTCTAGTGGTTCAACCTAGAAATTATCTAGAATGGAAAGTAAGGGCTCATACTTTATGAAATGATAAATAAATATCCATCAAAGTAACTTTGAATCCACAATTTAAGTGTATAGTACAAGAAATAACACTTGAAATATAGTCATAGTAGAGAATCCTAAAGCAATACTCAAGTGTAAGGTATTCAAGTCTTAGTACTTGATGATGAACAATATAGAGAATTATTTTGACATTCTAATAATTGTGCTATATGGCACTTGTATCTTTACACTAATATGGATTATTTTTACATTCTAATAATTGTGCTATATGGCACTTGTATCTTTACACTAATATGATTTTTTAATTTCCTTTTATTCTATTTATAAAATTTTAGATAATTTGTAATAAATTACTTTTATGAAAGTGAAAAACTCAAAGAAATAATTGGAATAAATAGACTTTGTTAGTCAATTTGTACATAAACAAATATCTATCGATATTTTGCTCACGGGTTTATTATTGTTTGTTTTTAGAGCAATGCATAACAAAAAGTATTCACTTTGATTAATACACTAAAAAAAGATAAGGATTTCAAGATTCCTAACATTTTAGCATGTTTACTTTATTAACAGGAAGATGAACTATTGTTGTGCTCAAACATTTTATATGCAAACTTTCAAATACATACACGAGGTTCTGGAGAAGATATGCAATTTAAAGTATTTGAAGAAGACTCTAATCTTGGAAGTGAGTATCTAATTAATTAGTGAATTCATTATCCACTTTGATATCACATATTGCATGTTCAATCCATAACACATTAAATCAAAAAATGACTGTGACATTCTAGTGACATTTCCTTAAGAGAACTAAGAGATTTACAAAAAGAGCTTGGTCCTAATGTTAGAATCCAAAAAATCAAACTTTGAAGTCTTGGTCAATCTTTATACCCAAATATGCTGTTATGTAACTTCAAACCAAAAATCTAAATTTATTTGAATATGAGTTATTTTCTAGAAATTAGAAGGTCTTAATTCAAAAAATTTAGAGTAACGCTTAAATTGATATTCCAAATATCTAATGTATCTTCTAAATCAAGTACTTTTAACAAGCACCATTGTTCTTCTTTTTTTAGGGTTATTCTTGGAATCAAAAATTAGTAAATCTTGATTAATTTTACTCTAACTCTAGCATACAATGATATTAGCGCATATTATTTTTTAAATCTCTTTGTTGTTCAAGAATAACTTACATTGTTAAAATGAGTAACGTAGTGAAAATAACAAGTGAATCTTTGAACCACAAAGTCAATGATTCAATTCTAAACTTTATCAATGTTTGGCTAGAAGTTATCAAGTTTTAGTTTTATTGATTTTTAGTTATTTGTTAGTAAATAAAAATGTCTAGTAATGTATGCTTAGAAAACCTTCTAATTTTGTGCAAAAGGATAAAATTATACTCAAATTGTGTAAAATTTGTCCTAAATGTGTGTGAGTTTTATTATAACTTCTTTTAAGAGAATGCATTTTAAAAAGTACATGGTTTTCTTAAGTCTACGGTTACAAATAACCAATTTGTTTTGTGAGTTGGGTTTTCAGGGACTCAAATGAGAGATTATCTCATTGAAGTTGATCCAGATAATTACAGAGTTCGGTGGCAACCAGATAATTGTGATTTTTGATAATTGATAATTATACAAAATTAAACTCAAGCTTTCAAACATTTGTATTCTTGGAATGACAGTGATTGGTAGTTTAATAAGCTTGGTATGATATTGATTTTGCAGTTAGAATTTTTATGAGTCATAAATGCTTTATGTGAAATTACAAAAAGATGCTCAATCTAACTCACAAAGTCAAATTTAACTATTAATGAACTATTCATATCATTATGTATTATTATGTCCTTAAAATTTTGAAGATCTCTCCATGTTTTGTATGAATTTTAAACTTTTTGTAAGCCAAAGCAATCATGCCTATTTTAGATAATCATGTAAGGACTTTGGATAGTCTGTTTGTCACACTTGCTTTGTCATTAAGATTATTTCTAGATAAGCATATGATATGCATATGTCCCTTCAAGTATCACATGATTGAATCATTGAAAAATGTTGCATTTTGAAAGTGCTTTCTTACAAAGTATCAATCCTTGAAGATTTTTTAGAAATTAACTACAATATTCATCCATGTGTATTAACCCCTAAAAGACACAGCGTGCCGCTGTGACCAATACAAGGTGTTTTGCTTGTATTTGAAGGCCTTCCCATGTTGTGCTTTGCCTTGGCTTTGGAGGACTTTGTACCAATGTTTCCCTTGACCATATGCAACGATTGCTAGCGTTTGCAGATTGTTTTTCAATCTTCTAGCTTTGTTTATACATGGGCAAGTATACAATGTACGTATTTTTGCGTTAAGTAGGGAACCAAAAAGAAGAATGGGTGTTATCAAGGGTCAATATGTGATTCCACTTGGTGCTAGCATCATCTATTTGATAAAAAGGCAGGAGACGCGTCACACTATTGGCTGGGTGCAATTCAATTCGAGAGAGTGGCACGGTTCAATGCAAGAGAGTGGCGCGGCCCCAAGGCTTATTGATAGTAGTGGATAGGTTGCGGTAGAGTAGATTTGGCAATAACGCAGGAGTATAATTTAGGGTTTTTTTGTGCTTTTAGAGAGAGGCGCGGTAATGATTTCCAAAAGGGGTGGCCTACGTTGGAAGAGAGTGGTTAGTGTACGGTTCCGTGCATGCAAGGATTCGGCAATGTCAACGTTGCCAGTGTCTAATGCGAAGTCAACGTTGCCAGCATGGAAGTTTGGGCAGCAAGTTTTGCACCCTTGGGCAATTGCAGCACAACTAAAGCTCAAGCACGCTTCATTTTGCACCTCACCAACACAGTATGGACGCATGAGAGACGACTACCTCCTTGCACTTTTTGATTTTTTGGAGTGTTGGACCCTCATTAGCATTGTTTCCTCTTCCAAAGGCATGTGCAATACATTTTGCGGTGGAGTGAGTGCTTCAACATGGGTGACTCTTGAGGCTTTAGGGCAGAGGTCAATTCTTCATAGCGGAATACGTTCTTCTTGAATTGTGCAACCAATCACCATGGGGAGATTATGGGAGGAGGCTCAACTAGAAGGTTGCACTTGTCAAGCGCTTCTCTTGCTCAACTTGCAAACAACGCTCTGATGCAGTCTGTTCAAGGCAAGAGAACTGCAAAACCCGACTACCAGACCCCCAAATGTCACCCACAAAGTTGCAATCTGCCCACCCAAAGGAGGAGCTCTAAAGGGTCATGTCCACAGCTTTTAAGCAACAGACAATCTGATGCAGTGTAGACAGTCCATTATGGCCAAACAGCCAAGAAGAATACTTCCTCCCTTCCTTAGCAAAAACAATAATTTGCAATTTCAGTTGACCCCAGCATCTCCTTAGTTGATATGAAAGTGCCCTTCTTATACATGTCCACCATTGAGACATTGTTCACCTGGGATGGTCTGAAGCACAAATTGACAAAGTCATTGACAAAGAGGTGAATTGTCAAGGGCGTGGCGAGAGAAGAGTTGTGCAAAGCAACAGCAATTGGAGGGGTGGTTGACTTTCAATAAAAATTGACAAGGGTGTTCTTCATGCAAGAGTTAGGGGGGGCTGCTGATTGGAGATCCTTGGAAGGGAGAAACATTGGAGCTCAATCATGATTGAGGTCCAAGGGGGAGGCAAGGGACAAGAAGAAGTGGTAGTAGGGGTCGAGGGCAATGTGAACCTCCTTTTTGTCGCGTCTCCGGGGTGGATTTCTTCTAGAATAAAAGCTGCCAAGAGTGGCCCAATTTTGCTGCGGTCGTCGCAATCAATGCGCAGAGGGGTGAGGTAAGTAACTCCTTAACTCTTTTTTCCTCATCTTTTTCCATGTCCAAGATTTGTTTTTTGAAAAATATTGTTTGGAGGAGGGAGGCTTTGCTAAGGATTTATCATCGGAAAATAAAAATGGCAAAAGGATGTAAAGTCTTCCTTTGTAAGCAACGCTAGGTTTTGGGTTTAGGAGGCCGTCTTCACAGCAAGCCCCATCCAATTCCAAACTCCCACATATTCACACTCTACTTCAAATCTAGGGTCTAATAGTAGCTCTTCCTCATGGCCATTCCCAATTTCCTTGTGCGTCTTGTAGCTTCAATTTAGGTTTGAATTTGGCCTCATTGAACAGAAACTTGCAAATTCAAACAATTTTGAGGATTCTGGAAGAGATTTTGTAGTATTGTCTATACTTGGCACTAAATTTTTTTGTTGCAGATTGCATTAGTTCAGCTCTATGTTTCTGAACCAATTGGTCGATGTAAGCAAGTGCCTTTTCATGTTGATTACTTCTCTTGATCCCTTTGTTGTTTATTACATAATGCTATTAGTAGAAGAAAACATGTAAAATAGCACTTTGTAAACAACTATAATTGTAGTTGTTTAGGACATAATCTACTGTATACCACTAAGTACCACTACAATACTTCAAGTTGAATTCCAGTCATTGTGAACCAATTGGATTGGACATGTCAAATAGTTATGGCGATGTCAGTAGTATTCATTGGTCTTACATCTGCGTCACTAGAATTTTTTTGTGTACTGTAGCTCAAATTGCAGCAACTTGACCTACAGGCAAAAATTTTTGTGGAGGTGCCCAACATAAATATACATTCCCTCCTAATATACAACAACAAACTATATGGTCCCCACTCATATACCATTGTAGAAGGGTCTTCTTTTGCCAAGTGCCAAATCCCTAATTGCTCCCATCTTACTATTCTCGCCAGGATTAAGAGTCAATTCACTTTGTACAGAATCAGAATACTTGTAAGAGAGTTGCAATGTAGTAGTTTTGCAATTGTAAGAGAGTTGCAATGTAGATGTTTTGTAGTTCCATAAGTAAATTTTGGTAGAAGGTTTAGGATTACATGGGTATCCTAGGGAAACTCATTTTTTAGAATTAAGTTTTGAGGTGACCTACCCCTACTAAATCAACCGTACTGAGTCCAATGGCAATGTTTTTTTTTCCTAATGATGTCCAGATTTTGAATTATTAAAGCGTTGAATTTTTGGATTTAGGGCTGACTTTTTTGGGTAAGGGTTTGAAATTTTGAGTTTGTGTTTTTATGTTTTATTTTTTTAAAGGGTGGGTGGTTTAGTATTAGTAGATAGGTGTACTTAGGATCCTTGGTTGAACCCCCGAAGGACCAAGGAGCCCAATATGGCCAAAGGGGGTGTTTGGAGGTGTAGGGGTATATAAAAGAGGCATTTTTAGCTCAAATTTTGGGCTACCACTCAACTCCAAATGGAGTTGCTAGTTTGAGAAAAATCTACGATTGGCTTATTGTTCCTTGAAGCGCCTCCTTTGCTCTAGACTCTTCATGGAATATAGAAGATATTCTATTTGTTCGACAATTAGGAGAAGAATGTTTGAAGTTGGGCAAACAAAGGGAGTGGCTTAGAGAGTGGATGGGATGGGTAGGGTGGTGTCATGTCTTGTATTGTACAAGGGAGAAGTTTGGTGATGTGTCATTTTTTTAATCCTTGATTTGGGCAAGCTTTAGGAGGATGTAAAGGGTTTAGCTAGTGGAATCTAGCTACTTTGGGTGACCATATATTTTGGAATGTTAGGGTGAATTTGTGGAGTTTTCTTTTATTCCAACAAGTATAAGAAGACACAATCTCATGGGAATAGGCATTAGGTAAATTTTGAATTTGGGGAAATATTACATGGGAGTCAAAAATCCATATTTTGAATTGTTGCCCAAATTGGAAAACATGAGATTTTGAACGGTGGGGATTTAGGGTGGTTTAGGGGGTTGAGGAAATCAAATTGGTTCAAAACAATTGATTTATAGTTGGGTATAGGTTGACCGGTTACATGGGTTAACTCCTAAAGGCCTAAACACCCTTTTTTGGCAATATAGCAATTTTGGGCAGCTCATTACCAATGGGTTTTTTAGTTTTTTTCTTTGAAATTTTCACACATGATGTGTGCAAGGAGTAGCTTTAAGACCCAACAAATTTTATAACTTTTGACTTCACGGTTCAAAAGTTATTGCATGATATGTAGTTTTCTTTGTTCGGTTTAGGGGAGCCAAAGAACTTGTTTAAAAATTACATTTTTTGATTTTATTTTGGGAAGTTGGTTCTTCAGATTTATATATACTTGGGGAGCTTTGAATCATTCCATTTTGGTGAATGGGATGAAAGTTATGAGGAGATTTTGTTTGCAAGCAGTTATGGATTCTCTACTCTAAAATAAACTTTGAAATCCATTAATTTACTCAATTTTCAATATTTTAGAAAAAAAACAAAACCAAAAGATGTTGATGCATGGTTTATCACAACATTATAACCATTGGAATTTCAAATCTCATTTTAGTAATTAAATGCGTAGCATTTTAGTTATTTGAGCCATTCTCCACTTTTTTTTTTACTTATGACTGTCCTCCATGTGTTGTGCAGTTCCATATGATAATTGAGGAATCTCCCACACAAACCTACATTGGTCTCCTACATGGAAAAAACAAACATCAGCTCTGTGTGCAATAATTATTTTCATGTAAGGTTGGACAAAGGGTTGTGAATTTTAGGGGGACAGCTCAAAAATAAAAACCTTCTTTTCCACTTCAAATGTAAACATCTCCTTCATTTTTCATCTAGAATGATTTGATTTTTTTTTTCAGTAGTACATTTCCAATCTAAGGCACAATCTTACAGTTGGATTTAGGAAACATAACATTATTTCCTACCCTTCTACTCATTTCTCTCGAAGTGGCAGTTCGTAGTGATTTGGAGCTTCACGATTCAACGTTAAGTTTATAGTTTTGTAGTTTTAGTTTTTTTTTAGATACATTTTTTTTAGGTTGCAGGTTTAGGACTAGTTGGGGTTGCAGGTTTATAGAGATGATCACATAACTCTTAGGTGTATAGATTGGGGGATTTAGGGTTACAAGGGTCCATTATCCAATCAAGAAGTAAAGATAGTCACATAACTCTTAGGGGTATAGGTTGGGGGGTTTAGGGTTACAGGGTCCATTATCCAATCAGGATCTAATAGTACAAGAAATTCTGTTGTAATTGACATGTCCAAACTGACTGAATGTATCCAAAATAACAAAAGTAATGTCAAATTGGACAATTTTTGTAGACTAATCCATGCTGATTTGGTCTTGTTCTATTTATTTCAGATAGGAATGGATGTATGCAAGTAAGGGTTTGAGATTTGAGAGGTTACATGGGATTTAGGGATTTAGGGGTGATATACACATACAAGTAATTAGGCACATAGTTTAGGGTTTCATGGATAAAGGGTTTAGAGTTTAGAAAACTGAAGGGGAGGGTTGTTTTGGATTAAATCATGGGCCCAAATATGAATGTAAGGGGATTAGAACACTAAATACAAGTGTAACATATAATAGTAAAAAGGAGAGGTAATCCCATACAATATACCAAATGTACAAGAGTGTCACATGTAATTAACTACATATCGTCTGATGATGAAGACAATTCCACTACACGCGGAATATGTATCATTGGGGCTACAATCTCTGGGCCTAGAACCTCTGGATCTACACCCGCTGGAACTACAACCTCTAGACCTACAGCCTTGGGAATGAACTATACATGATCTCTCCAATCTGCTCTGAATAGTCCTATAAAATAGCGCCTTGCACTAATACGGTTGACATACATTCCTTCCTTCTTCCAATATCCCCCTTGGTTTGCTTTCTTCAACATGAATCCATCAACAATCTGATCGTGCACTTTGTTGTGGACGAACCATTGTGCATTGTTGAGAAAATCAACAATGAGGTCACGAGTTTGTCTGCCATCCTGCTTGTATCCATCATACAAAAACTCTAGTGCATCTTTGAGAGCGCACTAATATGCCTTTGCAAGCTTCAACGCCCATGCATCCGCTAATTGGCATGCCATGTTTTTGCCGCTCTATTCCATCATTGAACGAACAAATGTCAAGGCGCTTTGAATACAGACCGTTGGCGCAAACTTGTTCATACCGTGAACCAACCAGGCAAACTTTTAGTATCTCTGTTTGAAAGTCCTCATAAATTGGTCAACGGGAAGGATGGTTGTGTGAAAGGGACCTCCTAATGCATCCTCTATGCCATCTACGCGCAGGAGATTTAGTTGACAAGAAAGTTTACAACTGTCAACAACTTTCCTTGTGCAAATAGTAACCTCTACTCAAACACTCGACAGTCAAGCTCTGCGCCTATCCTTTGCATAACCTCCCAAAGTTCCAACAAACTCCCTAGATGGCCTAATCTGGTACGTATAGTAAGCATAATAGCTGGCAGATCATCTAGAGTCTGTTTTTACATCACAGACAAAACGTCATGGCATAGCTACAAATAAATCTTCATCTTTGCAATACGCTCATCTATAGTTGGCTCAAAGGCCACTGAATCAGATCTAATCCAGCCATACATGTTGTGAACTAAACCATCTCTATACCATCAAGCAACATGTTGAGCGTCACTAAAACTGTACAAATGGATGCCATCTGTAACTAACAATGCATCATAGTCAAATATGTTCCTTCCAAGAGGAACAAACCAACCCATCTTTGTATGACAACAATGCTAAGGTCTAAGCAGGGAGCAATGAATGTTGAGCGACGAGCAATGAGTGGTTCATATTTGAGCAGTAAATTTTATATATTTTCGTGAAATAATGGATTCGCGTGCAATAAATGTTGCATTTGTAATTTGAAATCTGATAATTGGTTCAGAGAATTTGAAATTTGTTGTGCAATAACTAAGAAGTGAAGCACAAATGATTATAAATCAAAGGTTCATAAAGCATAAGTGGACGCAAAAGTAGTAAATTGGAATTTGCCTTCGGATGAAAAGTGCTATGACCATAGGAGAGATGGATAAGATTCATCCACAAACAAAAAACATTTGTCCACTAACAAAAATCATTCATCCATGAACAAAAATCATCCATCCATGAACAAAAGTCATCCATCCACGATCTAAAGACATTTATCCTTTTATTCACTTAAGAATTGTCCAATGGATGATAAACAAAGGCGATTTAGAGATAAATATAACCACAATCACTCAAACATTATGATGAATGGTAGGAGGAACTCAGTTGTTAGGGGCTTAACATGTTGACTTCAAATAAATATAGAGACATTTGATACGCCAATATGAATGAAAAAACTAACAACCCTCCTCACATTCCAAAATGGCAATGATTTGTCACCTTGATCAAATAGTATTAACAGTATCCTCTTTATTCATGCTTTCCATATAAAGGTTAATAATTCATGAATAATGATATCAACAAGATCATAGGTCCAAATAAAGAATTGCAATATTTTATAAATGAGAAGTTCAATACTAGGTACACATGAGCCTCCTTGAAATTTGATAAGGGAAAAAGTGAGATGATAACAACTTCAGTATTGAACCTAGCAAACCCACGTCAAAATCTAAAAGGGCTTTTGGGGGCTGACGCAAAATTTGAACTTGATTAGTCCGTTACTTATAGTGGTCCACTCGAGGAAGTGCACTCCCACTTTGGAGTAAAAGAAGGCTTACCCCAACAATATCATTCATACACAAATTCATTTGTGGAACCAAGACACTCTCCTTGGAAAAAAGAAGGTCAAATATTAGGTTTAGATCCAATTTGTATTTAAGCTATATCCTACTTTTGGATGTCCACTAGTTTTAGATATAAGCCTCCTCGGAATCGAGGAGGCTTACCCCACAATATTAATCGTATACAAATTCAATTGTGTAGCCAAGACACCCTCCTTTGAACCTTGAAGGTCAAGTGAAAGGTAGTATCCAATTTGTATATAAGCAATGATCTACATTTGAGGGTCCACCATTGCTAATTATAACCCTCCTCAGAATCCAAGGAAGCTTATGCCTACAATAATAAACCAACACAAATTCAATTGTGTAGCTTAGACACCCTCTTCGGAACCCACAAGGTCAAATGAGAGGTCATATCTAATTTGTATATAAGCAATGATGTACTTTTGAGGGTCCACCATTGCTAATTATAAGCCTCCTCAAAATCCAAGGAGGCTTATCCCAACAATACTAATCATACACAAATTCAATTCTGTAGCCAAAACACCCTCCTCAAAACCCAAAAGGTCAATTGAGTGGTAAAATCCAATTTGTATTTAAGCTGTGACCTAATTTAAGGTGTCCATTATTTCTAGATAAAAGCCTCTTTGGAATCCGAGGAAGCTTACTTGTATAATAATAATCCAATACAAATTCAATTGTGTAGCCTAGACACCCTCTTTGGAACCCAGAAGATCAAATGAGAGGTCATATCCAATATGTATATAAGCAGTGACCTACTTTAGGGGGTGCATTAATGCTAATTATAAGCCTCATTGGAATCCAAAGAGGCTTATCCCAACAATTCTAATTATACACAAAGTCATTTATGTACCCAAGAAACCCTCCTTGGACCCAAAAAGACCAAGTGGAAGGTTTGATCCAATTTGTAAATAAGCAAGGATCAACCTTTAAAGGTCCACTAATGCTAATTATATAAAATCAAAGGGCTATCTTTGAAATTTGAGAAGGCCCATGTGGACACTTAAGGAGAAGCAACACAAGTTCTGAAATATTGAGGAGGTTCAAGTGCATTACATAAATATCTGGGTGATATAATAGGGTTATAGGGGGGGCAAGCTACGGCGCCCCCCTAAAATGTCAACTAAACGCCTTTAACTACAATGTTTGTTTATCCTCTACAGATCACTATTATTTAGAAGCATCTTCACCTCATCAAAACTAAGGTTGGCTGCATGAATGTACTTGTCTTCATCATGATTGGCTTTACAAAGAAACCTAAATACATAGTAAAGATGTTTACAATTTACCCAACACTTCCTTCGACCAAGGGATGCTGTCTTCATAGTGGTGAAGTCTTCACAAGTACATGATGGGAAATCCAAAATAGTGATGCAATAAGTCTTCTGGGATAGGTAAATTCCTGATTGCAATGTAATTACTCTACCGTATCCAAGATATGGTATCACAACTACAGAATCTATTGTAGCTTTCAAATTACAAGCATTGTCCCATTTGTTTTGATGCTCAACAGTTGGCACATTAGGGTTTCTTCTAATAGTATGTCCAAGCAGCTGAGTTGGATAAGTACTTCCACCAACATGTTCAACATTTTCTTCAATTGGCTTTGAATTAAACAGAGTTGGGCCATCACGGTTAGCAAAATCTTCAAAAAGATTCATTTTTGACCCTTTTACAGGTTCTGTTTGCAATTGAAACCTAGCTTCCTCCAAAGATGAGATTGCAAATAGATTAAGCTTAATCCCATATGCAACTGGCCATACTTTTGGTATTGCTGGCCAATCTAGAACCCAATTGACCTTACTTCCTCCTGCACACCTTTGGAGATCATCCGCGCAGCACCAAAAGTCAAAATTGACAATGGCCCTTGAACTATACTTTGTCATTTGCCCATAGTATGTAGGTGCTACAGTCTCAACTTTCTTTTGCTTGTTTATTGTAGCGCCACACTTTTTCTTCATCCCTACTTGCACTCTGTGGCATGTCTTTGTTTCCTTCATACATCTTGCAATATGCCATAACTTTGGATTAGAATGTGATTTGTGTACTTTTGCTGCATGAGGAGGCAACTTGCTTCCTTTGCCAATCTCACATATAGCAACAAGAGTCGTTGTGGCCTCCAACCAGGCTTTCGTTGATCTTGTTTGTACTTTTGGAGCTGAAAAGTTGACTTTGTTGTGGCGATGCGAGTGTCGTTGGATCCTAGAGGAATGTCCAATTTTTGGTTGGTCGAACCAAACACCTCCTTGACTTCAAGATGAGGGATTCGTATTGTGAATTGATCTACATTTGGAAGCTTAGCTACGGCTTTTGCAAACATAGTTGGATTTCTGCTATGTCCTACTGTACAAAGACGGAGCTCATCTAATTTTGGACTAGTGCCGGAAGAAAATCCTTGTAGAAATGCCTAGTAGTTCGTTGATTACTGCATAGAACGCACCATGTTGTCCGCTATAGCAACGTACAAGCACTCTCCATGCTTGTCGAACATTTGTTGCCATTTGTTATGGACTCTTTCAGCTAGGTTACACATGGGCATCTCAGCTAGCTCTTCCAAGTATAGCTTCTGCATTGATAGTGTGTGGATAGTTGGTTCAAGCAATAGCAAAAGGGAAGAACATCCATATGACATTCATCAAAAAATTTGGAGCAAAAGTGCAATCTATTTGACAATTGATAGCAACTTCAAAAGAGCAAAACAAAATTGGATGGAATAAATGCATGAAGGATCAATGGGAAAAAATGTACTTACCAACTCCATGAAGCCTCCCACTGCCAATAGCAAAAGTGCCAAAAGCCCAACCAATCGTCCAACTCTCGAAGAGACTCCTTTGATGCTGCTCCTGAAGATAGCCACCATGCCTTTATTCCCAAATACCTTTCATCTACTTGTAGCATAGTCTTGGCATCTTTGTACTGCTTCCATAATCGTTTATGGGCATGACAAAACTCCGTGTGAATGAGTTTATTGGTATGTTGATTCAATGACGTGGTCCAATGCAACAAGCATAAGCATTCTCGATCAATCATTGGTTCTTGCTTATTTCCATTGCCATAAACCACTCAAACTCCGTGCCAATTGGCCATGGCGTTTTCTGCCATAAAACCTTTGAAGTATATCTTCCTAATGTCATGGTGCACCATTACAAAGTTTATGGAGAGCCACATTTGTATTTGCAATAGAGCATCTTTGTTCATCATATTGCAAATACAAATGGTCATGACACGGCAATATTTAGTGTCATACACATGGGCAGCCATAGTTGTCCACCCTTTAACCCTCTTGACGTGGTCAAACATACACCACAAACTTTGCAAGTCTCCTTCGAGTTGCATTTGCCTAACTCAATTGGCCCCGCTCTTTGGACCATCCTCTGACATTTTAAACAAGTACACCTTATCTTTCCCTTGACCTAGAAACATGCTATCTTGGATGAATGAATATGTGCTCTTAAGCTTGAACGTGATAATATTATCAATAGGCCCACCGCTAGTACTATTCTTGAACTTAGAAATTCTGTTCCTAATGCTTGGGGAGCTAAGTTCTCAAAACTTGTCCATGACATCAACTAGTGGTTCACCTCTTAATGGTTCTCTGATTTTGTGCTGCCCCTCCTCACAAAATAACATTGTGTCCAAGAACTCTTCACATGCACCAAGTGCAATTGCTGAGTTCTTGGCAGTTGGTGCCAAAGAGAGTTGATGCTCTATCAGGTTTGAGGTGAGCTCAATATTGTTTTTCTTAATTAGCTTTTGGCAAAGTAAACATATCATCATGGCCCAAGGTACAAACTTAATCACATTAGAGGAGTCATTTTGCAAAATCTAGTCACCATACTGATGTATCTATTTTACTAAAAGTTGGTTATGATCACTTCAACATTAAATTCTCTTTAGGAAGATCCTACAAACTTTTGGGAGATCTTTGTTAGAAAAAAAGATTGTGCACATGGATGTTTCCTACATATCCATGCAATCAAAGCTCAAAAACTCATCAACAATGTATTTTAATCAATTATCATGTAAAACCATGAATTTTATGTAATTTAATTCACCAAAAATAGGATTATGATTTTCTGGAACTCAAATTTGGTACAATTGATTTGGATTGTGTATGAATTAAAGCTTAGCGTTACAAGATACAAAAATATAAATTGCATTCAAGAAAATGCTAAGTCTTTTGACTATTACAATGGGGTGAACAAAATCATTTCCAAACCCATTGTACAATAACGCCACAGCAATTTTTAATGGAAGTAACTTGGTAAAAAAAATAGTTGCAGGTCACAATATGTGAAATTGTTAAGGGCAACCATGATTATTCCTTGCAGCTGTTTACCAACTAGAATGCCACACCTTGCCCGTATCTACCATTGTCGGCTTGAAATCAATAAGATTTTCCTATAGAAACTAATCAATGTCTAGGAATTGCGCACTCCTATACAGAGGGCAAGCCAAAGAAACTAAATCATCTTTTGCTACGGAGACGGGTTGTAGCAACTTGTGTTTGGTTGTGTGAATGATGGTCTGAAGCAATGGTTTTTCATTAGTTTAGGAATGCAAGAGATACCACATAGAGCAAGATGGAAAGCCAGCTTTAAGTTTTGCACAAGGAAACAATTAGCACAACCTGCCATGTTTTGTCGTTCCCAAAGGGTGACTAGAGCGCAAGCTAATAGTACAGTTCAGAAACTATCTTATGGAAGTAGAAGACAAGAGGTCAATGATTTAGATTCAAGTGACATGTTCATGCTGCTTGCCCAAAATTTGGATGCTGCAAGCTGACACAATGGCGCAACTAGTCAATCTGATGATACAATATAGAATTGACTTACTCTTGCCTCATTACCTTTGATATTTAGCTTATCACTGTGTGCTTTGATTTAGGTCATATTTTTGTGACGCCTTTGCAAAATCTTTACAAGCTTATTGTGGCTTACATCTCATACACTAGCCAAATGATATTAGCTCGCTGGTTACTGTCTGAACAATTGTTATGGTAGTTGTCTTTAGCATTGGATGTCAATTTAGCACAACAGCATGTTCAGTACTTACTTGAGTAAAAGGTTTTTGCTTTAATATTCAAATCTAGAAGTAATAATGACATTAATCTTGACAAGCTCCACAAGAGAGAAGTATCCCATATCGTTGTTTAAAATTGTCAAGAATATTAATGTACTTGATGGCGCCAACTTCTAGAATATTGTGTCACTATGACTTGACAATCCCTTTTTTGTAAGCGCTTTAGTCGTGGGTCGCGTCAACTTTAATTTCAAAATGAAGATGTTTACTGAGCTTCTATCCAACCTACAAATATTTTGGCGCCACTTGCTCATGTAGTGCTTGCGCTTGTAACCTTGCCGCTAAATCGGCTCTGTCACGTTCATCTTGTGCCTGCGCTTGCAACCCTGCTGCTTGATCAATTACAGCATGTTCATCTCATGCCTACGCTTGCAACACTCTTGCTGGTTCATCCATCACTTGCTCTTCTTGTGCTTGAGCTTACTGCCCTTCTGGTCGCTGGATTAGTGATTGCGCCTTCATCTTTGCTTCAAGAAGGCACAATTAGGTCATTGGATTTCTTGGTCTTGGATGCAATGGGTGGGACCTTCAAGTTCTCGGTGCCAGATTAGGAAGCTTCATTTCTAGGGTTCACTTTGTGTATCTAGCTGACTTTAGGGTGTGCAATTTCCTTGCGTCCTTGAATATTGATGTTCATTTTAAAGACGCTTGATTTGAACCCTCAAATTCTCAAGATTTAAGGAACAAGCTTTAGCATTATCATCCTACAATGCTGAAGATTGGGCTTTTTTGTGTTTGCGCTTAAATCATTGAGTTGCAGTTGCTTTTGTGTTATTGATCAACAAAAAGAGCTATATTGGATTGGGTTACATTGACTTTATTCTAATCTGTTTTTGGGTCCGGATTGCTGAGAATGGCAGGAGAGGCGAGTTCAGTAGGTGGGCATTGTCAAGGACGTAGCGGTGAAGATTTACACCCTCTAGTGTTGCGATTGGCGAGTCCAGGGTCTATCAACAAAGACATTGTGAATCTCAACAAAATCCATGTGCCAAAGGTAAATCAGCAAGGCTTGATGGATTGTGTCAATGAAATGGGCGGCAATGGAGAGAGAGGCATTCAAGATCCGACAGCTTTGCAAGATGTGGTTTCATCCACCCCGATAAGTTTCTAAACCCTACAAACTTGATTTACTAAAATTGTTCACAAGCTTGTAGAACTTTTTGTTGAATCTGCTCAAGCATATAGTGTAACAATACTATGTTACCTACAACAAACCGTAAGGGCTTACATGGTATGAGCATCTAATTTGCATTAATGCAATCAAACCAAATCAAAGTACTTTCTAGATTAGGATTCACCATTTGCAGAGAACAGCATTAAGCATCTACAATCAATCATTCAAAGTATTACATAATTGTTGTCTATCTAAATTATTTAATAAAAAGCGGACAAAAAAAGCAATTCACTTTAGTTGCTATGCATGTAACATTGGTAGTGTTCTTCCATGTTTGCAGGGTCCAAGTGAGGACAAGAACATGGAGAGTGCAAAGTTAACGCAAGATGAAGCAATTGACAAGTTTTGGCTTGACTCCTTGCTTGACTACAACATTGTAATAAAGTCAATTTGATTTAAACTTGCAGATTCAACAAAGTTTGCCATTCCACTGTGTAGGATGCTATCCTTGCTTTTAGTGAGGCCAATGCTTGAGAAGGACGTCATTGCTCTAGAGAGCACTTTTGCGCATGGCTACAGCAAAGGAAGTAGGGTGATGTTTCTATCACCCTACAATGACCAGGGCTAGACTCAATTAGTGACAGATGACATAGTGAAATCGTGGGATTGACTTTGGGTCATTGAAAATGATAGGTTTGAGCTTCAGCTCTTGAGCCATCTCCATAGAAAGTGTCTGAACAATTTGATGTTCTGCGTTTGGGACGGCAATCATTGGTTAGCAGCATGGACCAGTTCCATCCAAAAATTGAAGAGCACGGAACGCGCATGGCGCTACTGGCCTAAGTGCATTGTTCTAGACACTAGGGGCTGCGCCGCATTAGCAATGCACGCAATGAACAATGTGAATCAGTGAGTATTCCATATCCCCCAACTAGAATCAAATGGATTGTATTGAGTGTGTTTTAAGGTACTTTTTGAAATGTGCAATTGGCTTCAAGTGTTATGTATATGTTTGGGCAAATTGTTTTGGAAAGACAAAATCTCATCAACTAATAGCTGCTTAGTTAGTTACATTAAGCAACGCATACTACACTTGTGAAGTTACCATTGATCTTGTTAAGTGGTTTCTATTTTTCAGCTCTACTAAATATGGGCACATCACGACCAACCTTGTCCATCGCATTTACAAAGTAAATACTTACGGGTTGCTCAAACTCAAGGATTTCAAAGAGCTCCTCACTGCTAAAGAGTATTGTATGTCTCAAAACCAGAAGTTAAAGCCACTCCAATGGCATCCCTTGACTGCTGAAGTCTTTATTTGCTTCTTGCACAGAGCAAGCCGTGTTCAGCTTTGGTGCATTGTATGGAGTGCAATTTTTCAATGTTAGAATGAGTCCATGCTAACTTTTGATGGTGGTTGTTGCAGCAAGAGGTCACCGCAGCTGCCAACAAGGCCGCGGTTTCATACCAAAAGAGTGTGAAACTAGAGGATCAAATAGCAATTGGTGTTCACAATGCCATGGCACTTGCAACGGCAGGCAAAGTTAAGTACTTCAAGAGTGACTTTGATAAGATTATTGGCGTGGCAAATCCAAAGCATGGAGCAAGGTGGTTGGAGGAGGTATGGTATTCCTAGTCCAACGGCTTTAGTTTACTTATCATTTTGTCTCTTGGTTTCATCTAATTAATGCAAACTCGTTTTATAAAACATGCTTCTGATGTCTTGGCCGCAACTCAAAACTAGGTTACACCCAAAAGGTAATTAGTAGAATATAAATTGGATCTAGGACCACATATCACATAAATGTTTTGACTAGGTTACTGCTTGGGTCATTTGACACACTATATTAGACTAGAAAAGGGCTGGTCATAGAATGTTTCAAGTAACGTGTGAGGCCCAGAATCACTTATAATCAAGCAACATTACCTTCTTAGATTTGGAAGTGAAACCTAATGGTGAGTTCAATTTTGTTATGCAAATAATGAAGTTCAGACATCCATTCTATTAAATGAGTATGTAGTTGAGTAGTTTACTATTTAGTCAAACCTGTCAATTCATAACCAAAACTCAAGATGGTAAACAATTTTTGTAACTCAGTGATTCACACTTTAAAAAAGTGGACATGTATACTCAACTGGGAACCAAGTATGCAATTAGTGACCCTTTGTAGAATCAGTAATATTCTAATAATACCTTGGACTTGTTTCACATTACAAACAATTGGTGACCAGTACTCCATTAATATTGACAAAAATATATAGAACCCCGATCACCCAAATTTATTTTTGATCCTATATCAACCTTCATGATCATAGATCGGAACGTCATGGCAGGATGTAGATCCATAATTGAATCTAAATTCCGAGTTTCTCTTGACAAATCATATTCCAAAATTGTCCTAAAAATGTATTTTGGAAGCTTAGTGCAAGATTTTGGTCTGGTAATTAAATTATTCTTTGAGTTTAACTAGTGAAAACATATTCCAAACTGACCTTTGAGAGCCAAGTTTGGAACTTGAGAGCAAGTTGAGGGTCTAGTAATGAATTGTTTGTCCAAATTTTAGATGTCAAATCAAATTCCAAGTTTGCCATCGGGACACTAGGTCAAAACTAGAGAGCACGTTGAAGGATTGGTTTCCAATTTGTTG
This sequence comes from Ulota crispa, assembly GCA_963920765.1. Taxonomy (NCBI): domain Eukaryota; kingdom Viridiplantae; phylum Streptophyta; class Bryopsida; order Orthotrichales; family Orthotrichaceae; genus Ulota; species Ulota crispa. The sequence goes on from OY987251.1 coordinate 40,007, forward strand.
TCCTAGTTTCAGCTCACAAAACAGATTCAAACGTTGCCTTCTCAATACTAGGTCAAAACTTGAGATCATGTTCAAGGACTAGTTTTGAAATTGTGTCTTAGTTTCAGTTGATATAACAGATTTGAACTTTGCCCTCTGGACATTAGGTTGGAACCTAAGAGCAGGTTGAGGGTCCTATAAACAATTTGTTATCTAAATTTTAGTTGATAAATTAGATTCCAAATTTGCCTTTAATACACTAGGTTGGAACCTAGGAGCATGTTTAATGACTAGTTTCAAAATTATATCTTAGTTCCAATTGATAAAACAAATTTGAACATTGCTTTCTAGATACTAGGTCGGAACCTAAGAGCATGATGATGGACCAAGTTCTATTTTGTTGTCCTAGTTTCAATTGATTAATCAGATTCCCAATTGACCTTCAAGACCCTAGGTTGGAACATAGGAGCAGGTTGAAGGCTAGGTAATCAATATGTTGGTTGTCTTTAACTTGATTTTACAGATTCCAGACTGGCCCTTCTTTCACTAGCTCGGAACCTGAAAGGCAAGTATAGGCTTAGTACCAATTCTGCTGTTTATGCAAAACTTACCAGTTTTAAGTATTTTTAGGCACCTTGTCTTTTATATGGTGATATGTAAGCCTAGAAGGAAGAATAAAGTTTAAAAAAAGTCAATTATCCAGTTTATAATCATTTGGAGTGCAAGAACAACGTTTGAAGGGTCACATTTTGATAAAAGTGAAATGCAAACTGTTGGTTGGATGCCTTGATCAAAACCTAAAGTTTTCTTGAACTGACCATTTTGATTCTTCAAACGCATTGTTCTTCCAAATTTTGAGCTGGATTTGTATAAAAAAACGCTTTTGATGGTTTGGCTTAGCCTTTACTAAAGTACAGTGATTTTGTCAGTAGGTCTTCAAAGTTGTCATAACAGAGGGTAAAGTGTTCCTTCCAAAGGCTTATTGGAACCTAGAGGTAGAAGTTCTAAGTCATTTTAGTTTTAAAGGCAGCCTCCTCAGATTCTGAGGAGGCTGCTAACCTACCCATGCCTTGGCATTGTTTTAATTCTACTACAAGTAATTAGAATTGAGTTGAGACCCTGCATACACATGTTGGAACGTGGAATGATAAAGTCAGCTCAAGTGTGATTCTGTAGATGCTCATTTTAACCATATCAGAACTTATGTAATGACACAAAAACTCCTAGAAATCTCAATAGGCTCTGCTAGTTCACATGAGATGTCAACTTTGTAGCTTTAGGAATTTATAACAAATTGCAGTTTAATATCTTGCCACCTTGCTTGGAACCTAGACCGATTCTCAATTTTCTATGTTGTTTTTGTATTGAAGGATGCCAAACATAGCACAGTCCAACAGTTGTAATAAGTAGCCTCCTTGGATTCCAAGGAAGCTGTTGCCAGAGGCATTTGACTGATTTTAATTAATATGGGAGTGTGTTTGGCTTGCTAGTGCTTACGCGGCCTAGTACTCCTACTTCAAGATTGCTAGGGTCGCTACCTCAACTCTTTAGATACATGTCATGTTGAATACTAATGGATAGAATTAAGTACTGAATTTCTCATTTACCATTTCATTTTTTTTGCAAATAAGGAAACACTGGGAAATCTATGAGAAACCAGACATGATGCTTGAAAAGTTTCAGATAATATCCGGAGCTTGTATGCTCGGTGGTTACAAAGCTAGGTGGTTATCCGTTTGGAACTCTCCTTTACTTAGCTGCATAGCCCTAAAATTCCTGCATCCTACAGATACAGAGGATAAGATCAAGCAGTGGCTACATAAGGTGGTATTGTGGGTTGAGGTGCGATTTTTATATACAAACTTGTTCATTTCTTGTATTGCCTCTGATTTTTGAAAAAAGTACATGATTTATCCTTATCAATTCATTTATTCCCATGATTTGGTTCAGTCTAATGATAGTTGTTGCTCATTATGATTTTTGGATTTATATGCAGCACACTTTCTTTTAACTAATATCTTTCTCTAAATTTTGATATTGGTCTAGAATAGGAATGGTGTACTTGTGTATGCTCTCTTTGAACATTGAATATGGTGTACAACTTGAAGAGCATTCCAGTGTATTGGTGAACTCAACATTGATCACTGAGGGGATTGCCATTAATTGGGCAGCGGACGACTCTTTGCGTACAACACCTTTTTTGGGAAGAACGCAACCTACGACCGCACCAAAGACTTCTTGACACAAGATAGCACAGAGATGGCTATGCAACAAATTGTTTACAAGTAACATTAGTATTCTTTTGTAAGTCTTGCTATTCTAATATCTTAAAAGAGATTGTGCCCATTATATTGCTTATTTCATCCTTTCAATTCTATCATTGTTGAATCAAGTAATACTTTATTGGACTTCAGGTACTTTCATTGGGAACTAGTCCATAAGAAAGGCATCATCAGACGTGATGAGCCAAAAATGTTTGAAGCATGGATAGACAAGTCTTTGGATACGTGCATTTTTATGGATTCCCAATTTTGAACCTACAGTCAAACAGAGATCCTGGCATGTCTTTGGTACGTGGAATGTCAGAAGATTTATGTTGCTCCAATTGAAGAAGAGGAAAAGAAGGTTGCTTACCCAGAACATGCAACTGCCTCTGATGAGGAAGGTGTGCAGGAGGTGCAAAAGGCACTAGACGTACAAAACATTCAAGAAGTATAAGGCGAGTAGGTTCAGACTACTACAAGGACAAGTCAGCCAAAGAAGAAGGTGGTAAGAAAGAGGACTCTAGTTCATCAAAGACAAACAAGCGCGCAACAAGCCGCAGCGGCTGCAAAGGCTGCTTTGTCACCTATTGCGAGTGCTCCCAATGAATTTGCATCCAAGGAGGAGGCCCCTTCCCAAGCTTCAGAGCAGATGCCCAAGTTTGTACCTTCATAGTGGAAGGCTATAGCGTCCCTTGCAGCATAGACTCCAAGATTCACGCCAATTGCATTAATTATGGAGTACTCAATCTAAGAAGCCATTGATTACCGTGCCAAGACTAAGAGGCAGCCTGATGAGTAGCTACAGATGCTAGACTTTTCTAAGAAGGTAAGGTAGATTTGATTATATTGACCCTAAACCTTATTCCTTCACTCTCTCAAAATAACACCATTGCCCTAAAAAATTCTAATTCGATGAACTCCTTCTGTTTCAGGTTGGGAAGGGACAACCACAAAGCCTAGGAGGAATGCACAATAAGGATGCTTGCCTAGACCTTATCATTGGCAGTGTACCAGATGGCCTCAGCGTGCCAAATGTGTCTAACCCGCCTTTGTCAGTCCCATATTGGAACATTTAGTATCCACTCTTTGGTAAGCATGTGTTTGATTTTGCAAACGGGACATTGTACGATGATGGGGCAGTGCTGTTGTTTGTACCAAAAGATCCTACCATCAAAAAGAGTATCAAGAAATAGGCCAAAGAATACCGTTACAAATGCTTGAAGGAGTTATGGGGGTGTAAATGATATTTTTCTCACTTCATACAGCGTCAATGACCAAACAGTTAGTATTTCAGGAATTTGTCTTGAGATTCTTCAAATTGTGGCTCTTTTTAATTTACTTACTAACGTCCAACCCTAAATTGCATAATAAGTGCTTTTGGATCTGTGTTTCCGTTTGAGTGATGCTGAATGAAGTGACCATAGAATCAAAGTTCTCCATTGACAACAACAGAGAGGCCAACGGCCTTGACACCAATGTTTTTGGCCAGTATTTGTATGCCCTAATTGCATTTTTGAAAGCCCATTTATGAGTTCATGAAAACTTCAAGCATGAATAACCTTTGTGCATTTCATGTAACTACCAATCCAATCAATCTCCAAAAGATTGCTATGAGCTTGAAGTCTAATTCCATATTATAACATGTGTAATTATGCAGGTGAAGGACTTGTGTAGAACTTTCTACATGCTGGTAATCAACTAATGAGAGGTGATGGCCATGGCATGGGGCTCAAGAGAAAGATACACTATTCTTGCAACTTCTAATTATGAGCTTTTCAAGGCCCAATGATGTTGTGTTTGACTACAACGCGTCTATAGGTAGTTGTGATAAAATTCATTCCATGTAATAAACTCAATCTCCTTCCCAACAACTGACTGTGAGTATCCTGTTTCAAGTTGTATTGCCTAAGGTCTTCCTCCTTATATCTATACTTCAGCCCTGCCTTCTCATGAATCAAGCACCGCACTGAATGGATCTTGAGGATTTCATAAATGTGATTATAATGAACTGAACCTAGACCCTTTTGCTCTTTATGTTAATGTGCCAAATTACCGCATGTTCTAACAAAGATCTAGAGTTCCATACCTCTTTGACTGATTTTATTTGATTAATAGGTGGCAGCATTCGCGCTTGTCAATGCAATGGTCAACATATCATTGCTCTTGAGTCCAACTCATAGATTTTTGAAGGTGTCTTGAAACATCTGATACCAAGGTCGTCGGTTGGTAGTTCAAGGAAGATGAAGTGCAAAAAGATTGTGTCGTCAAGCAAAGAGGAGTCCAATAGTCCTATTAAGAATGCTCCCAAGAGTCAATTTGGTATGTAAGTGCATTGAGTTTAAGATTAATCAATTTGTAAAATGCTAGTAAATTGCTAGCAAATTTACAGCATCTTAGCTTTTTTAACACTTTACAATCTTTTTTGTAGGCTTCTAGATTTGGTTAGCAACCCACCAGAAACTTGGGTAATTCCAAGTTATAATGCCCCTCCTGCTACAACCCCCAAGCAAGACCCACTTAGAGTGCCTGAGATTGGACCTAGGTACATTTTAGGTGTTCTACAGCATATTGAGCTAGAGGCAATTGAAGGTAGCCCAGAGGCAAATCCGGACCCAGAGTTATCTACTTCCAGCTATGGAGGGTCATGCTAGATAGGGAACCACTATATTTCAGACCATGTGCTTCTCGGTCTTATCGATTTCTTTTGGTATGTTATCAAAGTTTCCTATTTTGCGTTTAAGTTGATAATGTTTGTTTACCCATTACTCTCTTTCCATTTCTCTTTTTCTATATAAACTACAAGTACAAATGTTTGTTAGGAAGCATGCAAGAGCTTTCAATTAACTACCATCATATATATTATCCTTGATTATTACAGATTAATTTGTGCTTTAGGTTGAACTTTCTTATTCAAAGCACCAATCTTTCTGAATTGAAATTGAATGATTAAGGTAGGAAACCTACAGGTTAGCATTTCCTACTTAAGAGAACTATAGACCCTTAAAATCATAATACAAATATCCAAACCCCGTATAATTAGATATGAATGAACACCTCTAGGTCAAATAAAAGCCTCCTTGGATTCCGAGGAGGTTCCGCGGTGCTCTACAACTTTGTTGTAATTCATATTGGTGCCTCCCGGTTTCGAGAAGGCCCTTGGCATGCCAGAATTGATTGTGTAATTAATCAATCTTTCTATGTTTCCTTAAGGATCTGGTGTACTACACCTTAATTGTTATGATTGTGTTTATTCTAGATGCATGTTTATGTTTCCCACACACTTGCTCTCACTTGTACAACAACAAATCATGTTTAAGGCTATTTTCATTTGGAACCTATGTCTTCATGAGGCCTCCTTGGATTCCGAGGTGGCTAGTTGGCTATTCACGCTTTCATTGGATTCCCCTCTGTATCCCTTCAAGTTCCGCATAGGGTCCACCAATAGCCTAAGTAAATGTGCAAATGAAGAAACCCTATCAAATGAGCCTAGCCTTATAGTTGTGAAAATATTAATGCATCAACGCCTAGTTTTCTATCTAAAAAGGCTCAATATATTCAAGGGTGAAGTAAATGAATTTCAGTACAATCATTAAATGACTATAAATTGGGTGATCTTGGTCATAATTTGTTGTGCATGTGCTTGTTTGCGAAATGTGATGATTTAAATTTGTTGAAGTGTTTTAGGATTATCAGGTGATAATTATTCAATTCTGTTGTTCCTAAAAATTTCTTAAAGTAGACATGCTATGGCTCTTTAAAACACATGATTTAATGTGCAATCTCTTGTTTGCTAAATGTTCTAACTTGACACTAGAAGTGTTCCAAGATCACAAGAAGTTTATTATTCAATTTTGTTGTTTCTAAAAATTTCTTAAGGTAGACATGCTTTGGCTCCTTAAACCACATGATTTAATGTGCAATCTTTTGTTTGCAAAATGCCCTAAACCTAAGACTCTAGAAGTTTTCCAAGATCACAAGATGTTTATTATTCATCTTTTTTGCGCCTAAACATTACTAAGAGAATATTTTCTTTGGCTTACATGCCTATTAGAAATTAGCAATGTGTCTTATCCTATAACCGTTGACCACAAAGTTTGAACATTGCCAACCTTATCTATTGCATTTTTGAAAAATGCTACATAAAGTATTTGAACTAGACCTCCATTCAAAGTTCCCACTCAACATAATTCTTTACACTAGATTTGTTTTCCTTGTATAAGTTTGTGCCTTTGCGACCTTGTTCCTAATCATATCTTTTACTACAAGTGTAATGTTCTATCATTCTCCTTCAACACCTCACCCTCTAAAATCACATCACCACTACACTGTATTTCTCCCTTTTATTTTCATTCATCCATACCAACTTTCATTCATTCATATTCACTTTCATTCATCTATTTTCACCTTCATTCATCCATATTGATTCTTCATATGTTCGATGCACTAGATGATTTTTGAAGTTCATCCTCAACAATATAACCATTTCGATAATGTTTAGGACTACTTGTGATAATTATTAAAGTACTATAATGTCATTTCTAATTTGCAATTTGTATTGTAAACATTGCCCACTGTTCACCGCTCATTGCTCAACGCTCAACGCTCATTGCTCCCTGCTCAGATTTTAGCATTCTTGCTCCTACTTTCATTCAATTGATTTTCAATCTCCATTCTCTGAGAAGATGTGACTACCCCTATTGTTCATTGAAGTTTCATTCTTGGAGTAGGTGTGATTGCCCCTATTGCAAACTTCTGAGGTGTTCGTCAGGTTTTTTCTTTTAAAATTATCATTTTCTTACTTTTTATTCATTTACTTCTTTTCATTTCTTTTTGCTAATGGCGTGTTTGTTTGCAGAGTTCCACACCCATTGAACAATTGGAAGGCCAAAAATTCGTATTGGTAATTGCCCTTGTAGGTTTCAGCACTGCCATCCTCATTTTTGTATGGAACTCCAAACAAGTTGTGAAAAGTATATTTTCAACTATAAATTATTGGCCCCATTTGGAACAACATATAAAATTAGTTTTGAAAGTTATAGATCGTGTCATAATACAAGCGACCTTCTATAGCTGGTTACCACCAACCATTGTATTTGGCCAAGTTCTTTGTCCATACAAACTTCTTGAAATACTTGTTTTGTTCTTAAATCATGCTGGGCCAAATTTTCCTTTTAACTTTTTTGCTAATTAGGAATTAACTTCGTTCTCAAATAACTAATTTTGGACAAACTAATGAAGTATAAAATACAATAATGATTTAAAGAATAAAAAACCTAGTTTTGCATTATACTAGATGCTCAAAATGCACACTCTTAACTTTTTTCAATCTCAAATATCTAAACATGGTTTTATCTCTTAAACATTTGTTGCAACAAACAAATGAAGTTAGGTAACGACAAAAATGCTGCAATACCCATCTGTGGATACCCATCTCTAAATACCTATCTATATACACCCATCTCTAAATATCCATCTCTAGACACTCATCATTGCATACCTATTCCAAAATAGCCATCCCTCACTAGTAGAAACCCTCATTTTTTTCAACATTCAACCTTAGACATCCATGTTTTTCCAAACGTTTTTTGGCCCAAAACCACTCTAAGAAAACCCTCCAAAATTTGGGACATCCAATTTGCAAACGTGTGTCAAACGTGCAAATGTCAAAAAAAACCAAAAATATGTTTTCTTAGACATTCATGTTTATATGAACATCAAAATAGACGTTAAGGTGAATGTAACTGACACTTTGACACTGGGAGTCGGTTTTATTGAGGGTAACTTTGTGAAAGTTACTATAGCAATTTGGTGTTCAAAAGCTGCCCAATGTGAAAAAAATTAGCGGTATAAACAACAATGTCCAAGTAAATGTTTTTTTAGACGTCAACATAAATGGTTTTGCCACCAGGCAAGAACAAACTCTTTTAACTAGGGTAACTTAGGCAAAGTTTACCAGGATTATTAGGTAAAAATTGAGCTTATTATAAAAGTACTATGTTCAAAATATGTGACGTCTTCTCAGACATTTTGCTTGACCTCAAAGTTCATGTCTGTGCCAAGGTGGCAAGAATGGGATATTTTCAATGTAGGTAAATTTTTAACATTTATTCTGTAGGATGGGGTGAAAAAAATGCCCTCTAGTAAAAACTTGGGTTCAATAATTTCAGACATCTACTGCCATGTTAGCCTAGACATCCACATGAACAAACTTGTTTGGGTGGCAATAATGGGGCAGTTTCATCACAGGTAACTATTTGGAGGTTACTTCGTAGGCTTGGGTGAAAAAATATTATCTTTCCATAAAAAATTAGGTTGATGTACGGGACATCTATTTATGTGTCTACTTGGACGTCCTTAAGAACGTCTGGGCCAAGGTGGCAATAAAAGGATTTTTAGCGGTGGGTAACTTCTTCAAAGTTAATTTCTAGGATGAGGTGAAATATTTACTCACTCCAAAAAAGTGCTTGAGAATTTTTTGAGACATTTGCTTACATGTTCACTTACAAATCCAAATGAACACCCGTCTCAAGGTGGCATTTACGGGACTTTTTAACACCGGGTAACTTCTTGACAGTTACTTAATAGGTCGAGGTGAAAAACTTGCTCCTAAGGAAAACATTCATCTCAACATCTCTAGACATCCATTCATATGTTTACATAAACGTCAAAATGAACATTCATGATATGGTGAAAATTACGGGGCAGTTTCACCACATATACCTATTTAACAGTTACTTCCCATATTAAGAGTAAACAACTTTCCTACTGTAAAGGGCTTCTCCTGAAAACACTCTGCGGTCTATTACAACATTTGGTAATACATATAAACAAATGAGTCTCTCAAATTCAATTAGGAAAATGGACTTTTGAATTTATTCTACATATTGATTATTTTGAACTAATAGCATACTTTGTGGTGGAATAATGAAATATTGCTAGCATTACAAATAGTTTTTTAGACATAAAAATATTGCTCCTAGATATTACAATTTTTTTTTAATTACTAATAGAGTCTAGTTATTTAATCATTTGTATTATAGGGTGATTCCAAGAAACACCAGTCCTATTTGGTGTCCCCTTCACCTCCTACAGGTGCTTTTTTGCTAGTAACTTTTGCGCAACAAGTTCTTTTGAGCTAAAATTTTAGAAGAAGGTACATGTTATAGTTACAAAACTTCAATAAATTTTTCAATTTTTTTAAAATCATTTTACTATTTTTAAACAATCCCCAAATAGGTGTCTACCTTGGCCATTTTGGGGGTTTTTAGTACTATTTTGGGTCCAAAAAAAGCAAATCTCATGCCACAAATTAGGGAAGTTGTTCATCATAGAGCATTACATGGATATATAAAAGGAATTCATAAAATTCTAAATTCCATGCTATGCACACTAGCTCAAAGTGGACATCCTATCTCCTTGCCTAAGGGATAGGCAAAAACATTAATCAAAAAGTGGTTTACATGAGGCAATGGGTTAGTAGTAGCTCACAAATGACCATTTATTGTTTTATTTTTTTTTAATTTATCTACTATTTTCTAAAAAGCAAATAACAAATTGTCATTTTGGGCGTAATTTCTATCCCTCTATTTTTGTGTATAACTTTTAGAATAAATTTTAGCTAGGTCTGAATTCTCACAAGCATGCTATTTTAAATGCTTTACAAATTTTCCATATTTTATTTTATTTGAAAAAACATATTCCAAAAGCTCAGTAGTCCTACAAGTCCTACAAGTCCTACAAGTCCTACAAGTCCTCCAAGTCCTACAAGTCCTACAAGTCCTACAAGTCCTCCAACTCCTCCAACTCCTCCAACTCCTCCAACTCCTCCAACTCCTCCAACTCCTCCAAGTCCTGCAAGTCCTACAAGTCCTACAAGTCCTACAAGTCCTGCAAGTCCTACAAGTCCTGCAAGTCCTACAAGTCCTGCAAGTCCTACAAGTCCTGCAAGTCCTACAAGTCCTGCAAGTCCTACAAGTCCTGCAAGTCCTACAAGTCCTGCAAGTCCTACAAGTCCTGCAAGTCCTACAAGTCCTGCAAGTCCTACAAGTCCTGCAAGTCCTGCAAGTCCTGCAAGTCCTGCAAGTCCTGCAAGTCCTGCAAGTCCTACAAGTCCTGCAAGTCCTACAAGTCCTCCAAGTACTACAAGTACTACTAGTACTACTAGTACTATCACCCTATAAGTAGTAAAACAAAAACTAATTCAATATTTTCTCAATTCTCATAATTTAACTTACAATAAGAAATTTTGATGGAAAATAAATTGAATTTAGTTATTACACCAAAAAATGCAATTCTTGTGGAAAATTAGACATTTTAACATAACATTCACAAATTTTCAAATTTTCTATTTTGACATGGATCTCATAGAAATAAAAAATAGAACATTTGAGCTATAACATATATCAATTTTGTTGCAAAAACTTCTAAAGTAGTGAATTCTTTAGTAATAAAATTATGGATGTTTTCATAAATGTTGATATGGGGTTTAGTAAAATGACATGTAAGATGTCCTTACGTTATGATAAAGCCATAAGTGCACTATACAAATGTCCCAATCAACATGGATTATAATATCCACGTGACCAAATGCCACGCTCATGGCAATGCCATTTATACGTTCTCATCTTGGTTCTCATGCACACCTTTGCATATCCATTTGACAAGTATATGTTATGCACACCATCTGCATGTCTGTTTGCTATGCTTCAAAAAAAATTTAAATAGACAATTGCATGAACACTCCTATTTTTTAAGATAACAATGGATTTGTATAGACACATAATAGGTAGATGCTTTGCAAAGCATCTGCATAGCTGCATGACATACTATTAGCAACTTCAATTCAATCATTTTTCTTCATACAACCTTGTCATGGATTAAAACAAGTTTGCATAACCGTCTAAGATGTGAAAGTTTCAAAGAGCAATTTACAAAACATATTGTCCTCTATATTTGCAAGCGTTGTAAACAATGTTGAAGTGAACAACTTCTACAACATGACGGACGTTGTAAATAATGTAATTGATGTTTATCAATTGAAGAGCATACTTGTGTTATTTTATAAATTGAATGGGCATCATTGTGTGCACCTTGAATTCTAACTGTTTGAAGAATGATGATTTCAAATATTTTTGAATAAGACAAAGGCCTACATCTATTCTATTCTCACACTAAAATATTGTTATAAACATAGTCTTTTTTATAGAATTGAGTTGAACTTTAATTAATTTTTGAAGAGTCAATTTTGTATTAACCAATTAGTCAAACATCATTTTCAAGTTCTATGATTCTTTGATTTCCATAGTAGTATATGCTTCATGTTTTGTATTCCTACTTTTTTTTGGCATATTATTTATCATGTGTTACTTTAAATAATTATTATGTAAAATCATAATTCTTTGACGTGTTAGTCAAATGTCAAAACAAGTTGCCATGTATAACAAAATAAGCTTGATTGCGTTTTAAATTTGTATTAAGGCTAAAATAGAAATAAGAAATAGTTTTAGTTACTCTCAAATAGGGTAATATTTTTCACACCTTTCACTCCTTCAAATACAACAAATTTAAGCCAATATTCAATATGATAATTGATCAACCTTATCTTCATTGTATAGTTTTAAAAAGCAAGTTATGATATACAAAAATTTTCAAAGAATGCAAATATTTTTTGGTTTACATCTCACAAAAACTTGATTTTAAACATGTCGTGAAAAAATATCATGTCCCCTTTAATACATATTGTAGTGGTTTGGAAGTTTTGCTAAAAACGCACATTATACTAATGACAAACCAGAACTCATGTGATCCCTAGATGCCTAAGAGGGTAAGGGCAAAACATAAATATGTTATAGAATGATATTTTTGTTACTTCAAAAAAAATTGTTTCAAAGGAGATAACAAGAATTATGGTGTTTAGTAATTATCCATATGGTCAAACATTCAAAAAAGGTTTTGGACTTTTATTTTATGAATTTAAAAGCATTATCCATTTAATATTCATCAACATTACAAATTTTATTCATAGAATTTAAAATTTGGTATGATTGGTTAACACAAACATTCTATTCTATAATTCAAGTAGGAAGTCTTTTCAAATGAGAAAATATCATCAATTTTCTAAATTAGTATATTTTATAAAGCTAGCAAATGTTGAAATGTTTGACTTTGAAAAAATCTCCTTTGTAGAGTTTAACTTGAATTGATGTGATTAAACTTGGATTGGAAAATAGACTTGCTTTTTTATTTGAAAATACTCTTTTTTTTTTTTCTATTTTTTTTTTGTGTCTTGCGCAACTTGCAAAATAGGGCAACGACCAAAAATTGGCCAATTAAACGCTTGGGGATTAAGAGAGTTCTTCAAAACATAAACATATAAAATCTTTTGGTACAAAGTCTGGCATATGGAACATGTAATTGTAATAGTCTGTTGGATAAGCACTAGAAGAAAAACAAGGATAAACGACTCCACAAATCACAACAACTAGGTCACCAAAACTGCCTTGCAACTGCATAAACAACTATACAACAACTGCACGACTAGATTGTGGTTGTGCAAATGTTGTGGAGTTGTTGTGCACTTGCAAGGCAGTTCTGGTGACCTAGTCATTTATCCTTGTTTTTCTTCTAGTGAAGATCAATTACAAAAACATAAATATCTTGGAATATGAAATTAAATTTGACTAAAATTATTTAGCTAGATTTTGGAGGTTAAATCATTAGCATTATATAAGTACTTAGTCCAATTTTTAGAAAGACTTTTTTTACAAATATAGAATTAAAGAAATGGAATGTGGCAGCCAAAATTTAGTTTTTAGAATAATAACTAAATTTAGGATAGATTATACAAAGGGAATGACAAAATCTAATAATCTTGTTGATTGAAACCAAAATCACAATATAATTTCATTTTCACTAGAAGAAAACATGTCCTAAACAAGGTAGTTCACAATTATTGCAAATGTCCTAAATAATTGTAAGTGAGGTAGTATATAGTTGTTTAGGACATTTGCAATTGTTGTGAATGAGTTGTTTAAGACATGTTCTTACTTATCTCTTAATTTGGTTTATATACTTGATTCAATGTGGAGTTGAGTGCAAATTGATAGAAGTTTAAGAATGCTATATATTTTTGGTTTTCTATAGTTTGTTCTATAATTCTTCTTTATTACTTCTTTTATTTTTATTTTAAAGAGCTTGATTAAAAAAAGGAGAAGAGGTAGAAACTTCTATCTCTTTGTCTAATTTTACCCCCTAAAGGACTGATTGTCCATTTGGGGGACAAATGGGATTTTGGGCATGTACCTATGGCTAAATTACTTTGTGGGATTTTTTGAAACTTTTATGGAAGATGGGGAATTCCAAAATCTGTGTGCACATCTACTTTTTTTTTTTCATTTTGACATTTTTTGAAGAAGTACAAAAATGAATTTCTGATTTTTTTTGGAGATGGGGCAATCCGGGTAACCCATTTTTTTTTTTTTTAATGTACATTTCCTTAAAGTAAAAATCTGAAATTGATTCTTTGAGTTTACATATACATGGGAAGCTTTGAATCACTTATTTCCAACAAATGAGATGAAAGTTATGGGGACTTTTGGTTAACTGGTAGATACAGCTCCATACCTAATAGTTAACCAAAAGTCCCCATAACTTTTATCTCATTTATTGGAAATGAGTGATTCAAAGCTTCCCATGTGTATGTAAACTCAAAGAATCAATTTCAGACTTTTATTTTAAAGAAATGTAAATTTAAAAAAAAAATTGGGTTGCCTGGACTGCCCCATCTCCAAAAAAATCAAAAATTCATTTTTGTACTTCTTCAAAAAATGTCAAATGAAAAGAAACAAAAATAGATGTGCACACAGATCTTTGAATTCCCCATCTTCCATAAAAGTTTCAAAAAATCCCACAAAGTAATTTAGCCATAGGTACATGCCTAAAATCCCATTTGTCTCCCAAATGGATAGTCAATCCTTTAGGGGTTAACTTGTAAACATTTCTTCATAAATTCTTCACAAAAAAGAGTTGTCACATCATCCTTTGTCTAATTCTCAATCAACCTTTTTTTTTGTAATTTCTATTAAAGGAAAACTGAGCATGTGACAAAATATTGAAAGTTTCAAAAAATAAGAGAATTATTTAAAGAGTCAACAACATTTTAATGAAGTGTTTTTTGATTATAGTATGATACAAAAATATGATTTGCGCCATAATGTTTCATAGTATAGTTCACCCTTACAATGATGTTTTGAAACTTTTAAAAACTAGTTTGTATTTAACATGAGTCTTCTTCATAATTAAAGAAAATCACAATATTTTCCAATTTTTGCACCAAAATCTAGAATTTTACAATTTATATAAGACATCTTCAAAAAAGAGCAATAAAACATTCAATCCAAAATTAATTGCAAATGAGCCCATATATGTTGAAAGATTTTGAAATTTCACCACATGGTTATTGGCTTTAATATTTTTGAGGGTCAAATAGAAATTCTTTAAATCAAATTTTAGAAAAATAACCTTGATTTTAATCCTTAAATGTCTAAAAGACTCTTCACAAGTAATATAATACAAGGTATTTTTATGGTATTTGGAATGGATCCACACCTATACTACATTTGATATTAACAAAGAAGTTGGAATACAGATCAAATGAATGTCATTCTTGTTAAACATGATCTCAAATTTAAACTTCTTGTTAGTAGCAAATGTCAAGTTTACAACAATCTAAGGTAGAAATACCATAAACGGTTACTAACCTCTGCTTACTAACCTTTACTTAGAGAAGTAGATTGTCTTGAAACCAATAATAGCACAATAGCTAGATCTGAAAAAGATCCTAACATTCTAAAAAGATGCTATTTCCTCGCATTTGATT